>JACEVL010000812.1:117500-464169 GCA_020284085.1 Aporrectodea caliginosa
GGGGTTCCGGGCATCCTGGTAGAGCTTGAACCACTCGACAAAGAGGAGCAACTAAGAAGACCCCCGATTTCGCGACAAACTGGTACCAGAAGTGGGGTACGCAGTTTTGATCACAGCGTCACGAGTCAACAACCGCCAACGGAAGTTCGAGAATGACAGACGAGCAATCAACCATCGACTACAGTCTGGTGGACGTGGGAGAACCGCCGCATCGCCAGCCAAGCAGTTCAACGCCGATAGCGAAGAGAACGACGACGGAATCCAGGCTCCTGCTCGAAGGCATTGACTTTGACGATCCGAGGCCAGCCGCGATGAACGATGAGACGGAAACCGCAGAACGGTCGGTGGAACAAACTACGAAACAACCAGCGGAACGACCCGTGAAACCGCCCGCAGAACGGCCGGTGAAACAGCCAGCAGAACAACCGGTGGAACCGCGACGTTTCGAGTCTACTGGAGCCGTATACGGGTATCGGAAGTCACCAATGAAACCGGGCAAGTTTGACGGGACCGGTTCATTGGAGTCCTTCCTCGTTCAATTCGACGTGTGCGCCAGGCACAATGGATGGACGTCAGCGGATCGCGTCGACTTTCTGCGCTGCGCGCTGGAAAAGGCTGCCACGCAGTTATTATGGGACTTTGGTGCGAGGCAGGACGTCACCTACGAGGAATTAGTCGGTCGACTCCGCCAGAGGTACGGTTCCGAAGGGCAAGCAGAGACTTTCAGGGCACAACTGCACTATCGACGCCAGAGGACGGATGAGACATTGAGCAACCTTCTGCACGAGATACGTCGGTTGGTCGTTTTGGCGTACCCTGTACCGTCAAATGAGACCACAGAGATAATCGCTCGAGATGCGTTTTTGGAGGCGATGCACGACCGGGAACTGTCTTTGAAGGTCCGGGAACGTGAGCCAAAATCGTTGGACGAGGCATATCGCACGGCGTTACGGCTGGAAGCATACCAGCGGACATCGGACACAGACGACCGACGAAGAACACCCAATCGCGTGCGAGGAACGCAGGGAACGGAGACCAACGCCCAGATGCAGTCTCAATTGGACAAGTTCCTTGCCTCACAACTCGAGAGTCAGCGTAAGTGGCAGAGAGACATGGAGGAACGCTTCAATCGCCAATTCGCAGAGCTACGAAGCAGCACCAACCGAGACGCGGAGCCGAGACGCGAGAACTACAACCAGGGGAACAATCAGCGCGACCAAGGACGAGTCTTGAACTGCTACAACTGCGGAAGACCAGGTCACTTCGCAAGAAACTGCCGACAAGATCGCCGCTTTCGCCGCCAAGCAGCCGCAAACGAACCCGAGGCTTCGACACAGGAAGAAGAAGTCGCGAGAAACCACACCACCCGTCAGAGATCGACGAACCGAGGAGGAAACAACGCCATATACATCCGAGGAAATGTCAACGGAGAGAAACAGCTCTGCCTGATCGACACCGGATCAGAGGTGAGTTTGGTGCCATATTCCGCCGTAGGGGGCTTAGAACTGACTCCCTGTCATCGCGTATTAATGGCTGCTAACGGTACGGAAATTAGGGTGCTTGGGGAGGTGGCTGTCCCAATTAAGATGTGGCGTGGGTTTGTAATTCCCACCACGTTCTTGGTCTCTGACCAGATCGTAGAGCCCATGTTAGAGATGGACTGGCTGAGGCAGCACCGTTGTAGGCTAGGATTTGGCACGGGAGCCTTATTCGTAGGGCGTCGTAAGATACCATTAGTCAAGGGCAACGGATCCACATGGTGTAGGCGAGTGATAGTAGCGGAGGAGGTACTGATTCCACCTAAGTGTCAGCAAGACATCTCGGCTAAGACGTTGTACGGGAACCTATCGGCAACGGCTTCCGCTTGGATGACCGAGACTAGTGAGATCCGACCAGGAGTCCATGTTGCACGGGTGTTAGTGGATGAGGAAGCCCCGAATACGGACCGATGTCGTTTTGGGGATTTTGTCCTCTGAAATGCATGGGCTTAATTGGCAAATTAGCACCCATGAGATGACGGTTTTGGGTCGCCTGGGTTAGGAATGCATTAGATAATACATGGGTGTCGTTTCCAAACAGCATCCCATGAGAAAAGGGACGACCTAAAGGGCAAAATGACATCTCATGGGGAATTCGGGCTATATAAGGCGGAGGTTGGCCATGAAAGAGAGTCAGTTGGGGAAGCGGTCTGGAGATTCGGCCTCGAGCAAAGCATCGGCCTAGCAGTCTCGACCGAGAAGGGGACCTGCCGTCGACCTACGGACCAGCCATCTGAGACGCTGTCGCTTGAGGGCCTGCTCGTCGATAGGACGAGGAAGCAGCAGAACAGTTCTCTCGATCCCTGTAGATGTGACATTGTCGATCGTCTGTTGGTAAAGAGCAATGAAACGGTGTTCTACGTGTGTGCGTGTGTTGCTGGTGACCAATTCAAACCTCTCGATAGACCACGAGAGTCGAACCGAGGACAACCTTTGTCGAGATCTGGGGTTCCGGGCATCCTGGTAGAGCTTGAACCACTCGACAAAGAGGAGCAACTAAGAAGACCCCCGATTTCGCGACATAAGTCTCAACAAGAGATAAAACTATTAGATAATATATAAAATAACCTTCTTAAGAGAGAGGAATGTTAAATATATACAGAATATTCTCCGTATAGAAAGTTAGGACATCCAGGCAGCAGCCACAAATAACCGAACTGCAACGCCACCACCTCTTCGTTTTCTGCTATAGCCTAGCCTAATCTTGTTTAGCATTCACTCGTAACTCTTGTTTAATCACAATGTAGGGCCTACCTGATAGCGATGTGACTGTCATTTTTCTGTTACCAGTAAACGAATATAAATAAAAAAGACCCAGCGATGCAGAAAGTAAAGTCGCGTCCCTATAAAAGAGATGCGATGACGTTTCAGCGTCAGTCGCCGAGGAACCGATCGAGATGGACGCCGTGTCGATCTAATCCAGTACGTTTCTTAACGAGTGTTCGACCGAACCCCTGGGGTTCGGTGAGCCATTGCCAGGGGTTCGGCAGAGGTCCTCTGAAATATATACATAGGCCTATTCAGGGTCAGTGAGTGTGAGTGAAAAATCATTTGCTATTTTATTTTTATTTTTCGACTTTTATTTAATAAAATAGTTAACTGTTAGTAGTTCATGTATTGAATGTATTAATATTGTATCACATTTTGGTACAATTTTTTATTTCCTTTTGTTTCCATTAGTTAAAAAATTATTGTTCAAACTTGAGGGGTTCGGTGAGTGGTCACTGGTCATGGATTTCTCTTGGGGTTCGGCTCCCCTGAAAAGGTTAAGAACCACTGGACTCTACTGTCCTGCTAAAGTTTGTCGTTTATCGATAGCCGATGAAGCAAGGAATGCTTCTGTAATCGACAAAAGAAAATAATTCAAGAACTCTTACCCCGACTCAACTGATCATTTAGCCTACCCTCCAACTCTCGACCTAAACGACACCCACCTTAACAGCTACTCTGCCCCTCTGATCATCTGGAAACCGGACTCGGACCTCGATTCTTCGGACTACTCTCTCGGACAACCCCTCTGACTAGACGCGGCGCTCGTGAGTAAGATGGTGCCCTGCGCTTGGCTTTCGAGTGGCGTTTTAGAAGTTTGGAGATTACGATAAAAAAACGTCGTTCGAACGAGCTGTAATCGATTAGGCAGCTCGTGTAGCTCGTGCAGCTCGGCCTATAGTGTCTGTGACTGTAGCATGATATGGCGCTGAGACAAGAGGATTCGGATCGAGACTTGCTCCGCATGGCAGATTACCAGGTTGAGCAAGACAAAGGTGTGATAGAATTGACAGATCGTATGGACCAGTTAGAAGGGTCTATCCACGGAGAAGGTTCCGCCGTTCCGTTGGTCCACATACGAACCCAAACTATTCAGGACCCGTAGTTGCGCTCAATGCGCCCGCCGCGGCCAATACCACGGCGGCCAATACCACCGACCACTCGTCAAGAACTAATGACAGAAGACTGCCTACATGGAGCCACTGTCGAAGCAGGACCTAGTCGCAAAAGCGAGAGGATCCGCCATCTTCAGAGGCCTGACTACAGACTACTGGGCGGGGTAGGTTTCTCTCTCTGTGGGTCTCCATCAGTAAGTAAAGTAAAAACAGTAGTATATAAATCTACCAGATCTGAAGAAGTCATAGGTGGCCTGCAGGCTGAAGGAATCGAAGGGTATACATGAAAATGGACCAACGAAGCGCGGACGGGCCTGCCCTAACGCGATGGCCTTGCAAACCACGCGGGGAACGAAGAGACGGGGCACCACGACATAATCGTCATTACCATGCCGGAAGTCGACTTTAACCCCTTTACCGTGAACCCCGAGTTAACTCGTCCTGCGGTAATTATTGTGCAGCGTGAACCCCGAGTTAACTCGTCCTAACGATACGCGTCTATTTACTCGCCGTGTATCCCGAATAAACTCGTCCTAATGGCAATTTCAAATTATAATAATGTCTTACAATTGTAATAGCGGCTTTCCATATTTAAATTGAGTCATAAGCTGGACTAAATATAATAATTATATTTATTATATTGGAAACTTTGTGCATCCCAAAAATAGCCGATCGCATGTAAACATAAGCGATCGTTGGGTCGCACGCGTGGTTTGGCTAACGAAAAATACATCGTTTATTGTTTGAAAGTGATAATAATGTGTCCGATTTAGACAGCGATGATGATAATAAACTGAAATCTAGTCCTAGTAACGTTTATGTGACAGAAAATGATTACATTGATGATAGCCAGAAAACCATATGGCATCAGATCACAGTTTGTATGGTCAAGGGATGAAATCGGGACACGTCAAGTTTAGCATTTATAGAGCACTAAAGGGCTATTTGTTACAAAATATGTTAACTTTTATGTTTCTGAGAGCAAAGTAAGGCATCTGGATTATTACATTTACAAATATAAGGCTTATATAAGAAATATATCACATGTATTATTTTGCGAAATACCTAAAAATAATTACACATGTGTGGAAAAAATTAAAAAAATTTATTCCACGGTAAAGGGGTTAAGTCGGAAGTTGGTTCTTTTTCTGCCAAGTCGGATCAAGTAGTTTTGACTCCAAGTTGTCGACTTGAAGTCGCCTTCAAGTAATTTAGGATCAAGATGGGTCAGATTGGCTGACCAGTGACTCCCAGGCCTAACTGAAACCTAGCCTATCACTTGTAAAGGAGCAGCGTTCTGTCTGCTCCTATTGATTTAATAAACGAAAATACAATAGGCTACAGTCGTACGGATATAGAAGAGTCAAACTAGTGATGTCCTGGAATTCTGGAGGAAGAAGAAAGAGAGTGTGACGGTTTTTTGGGTCTGCTCCGCTCTGCTCCTCCCCCCTCCGCTCTCCTCCGCTCCGCTCCTCGCTCTGCTCCGCTCCGCTCCTTCCGGGAGGGTATAAATAGAGGGCCCCCTCAGCTAGTCGAGAGTCTAGAGTCTGGAGAAGACCGTCTGGGATTCGGCCTCGAGCGAAGCCTCCCCCTTGCAGTCTCGACGGAGAAGGGGACCTGCTTTGGTAGTCCGCCAGCTTGGGGTTCGGCCGTTCTTCTTTGATTGTGTGACGTTGTCGTGAAGAATAAATCGTGTTGAAAACATCAGTTCGACCGTACGTTACAGCAGAAAATAGCGTACGCGTACGGTACGTAATTTACTAAAAATAATAGCGTACGCGTACGGTACGTTCGTATTCCGTACGTATGAGCAGCCTTTAATATTAGTTGCTTCTCGTGACGTCACATTTTGTCTCCTCATTTTCTCGTCGTTTTTTTCTCGTCGTTATTACGTCACTTTACAGTTCTTATTTGTAGTTCCGTTTCAGCGAAGAGGTAAATTATTATTTTGTTTTTATTTTGTATAATTTGATTATTTTATCTACAGAAATAAAACAGGCTGACGGATTCATATTTTTCTTGCATGGGTTAGTAGTACTTAGTACGGCCGCGTGGCAAGAACGCACATGGCGAGTGCAGGCTGCGCCTTGTAGAGGAATAATACACGATGTTGGCCGCAGTCAGATGATTAGAATTTAGATACAGTTTTGCAACTTTATACATTCATTCTTTATAAATTATAATACTGTTGATATTATAGTGATAAAGAAGAATATTTTGATAAAATTCAAAAGTCACTGCTGGAATTTAATCAATTGATGACCGTAGTTTATTGTTAGAAAATTGACATAGAAATACACAATTCTTCACGGAATTGTTTTAAAACGTTTTCCATTCTTTAATTTGTAATTTTGTTATTCCTTGTTAATTCTATAATAAAAAAATATAAAAATTAGCGTACGCTATTTATTAATTTAGCCAAAAAATAGCGTACGCGTACGGTACGCATTTCAGCAGAAAAAATAGCGTACGTTCCGTACGTACGGTCGAACTTTGTTGAAAACATCAGTGACGTGTTGGAGATTCTTGACTTGGGCGATCGATCGGCTGTTGGCGTGCAAGACGTTCGCAATACTCCGAACGCCGGACTTGCGCTCCTTCGAGCGGGCCTTAACCTCTTCCCTGCTGCCTGGAGAGCACGGAGACGACAACCCGTGGTTTTCGCCACACTGGTACCAGAAGTGGGGTACGCAGTTTCTTTGCAGCCGACGACCGCTAGAATCTACCGACGATGTTTTCGGGAGACGACGGAGACACGATCGCATATCCGATGCCCGGCCTGATCCGCACGCCGGCCGAGACGTCGACGCCAGCCGCTTGGAGAGTGACAATGGGAACGCAACCAGACCGAAGCCGCCTGTTAGCCGATCTCGACTTCGATGACCCGACGCCGGTGGGGCCGACCGCTCGCGAAAAGATGGAAGAGGAGGAGACGGTCTGGAAGCCGATGAGATCAATCCTCCGAGAAAAGACGGAAGTACCGACAATTTCGACGCCGAAATTAATGGAAGATGTCAATGGATTGCTGCGATACCGACCGACACCGATGAAACCAGGCAAGTCTGACGGGACGGGATCGCTGGAGTCCTTCTTGGTGCAGTTCGAGGTCTGCGCGACGCACAACAAGTGGACGGCCACGGATCGGGTCGACTACTTGCGATGTTCGCTGGAGAAGGCCGCCACTCAGCTCCTCTGGGACTTTGGCGCTCAACCGAGCGTAAGCTACGAAGAATTGATCGAACGCCTCCGGCAGAGATACGGGACGGAAGGTCAGGCCGAAACCTTCCGTGCCCAGCTATACTACAGACGTCAACGCCCGGAAGAAAACCTGAGTGACCTGCTGCATGAAATCCGTCGACTGGTCGTCTTGGCCTACCCGGTGCCTTCCAACGAGACTACGCAGATCATCGCGAAGGATTCCTTCTTGGAAGCGATGAGGGACCGAGAACTTTCGCTCAAAGTACGCGAGCGGGAGCCCAAGACTCTCGATGAGGCTTACCGGACGGCACTGCGGCTGGAAGCTTACCAGCGCACGATTGACTCCGATGATCGCCGAAGGCCGCCGAACAGAGTGAGGGGAACCCAGGAAGCCGATGCGAACGTCCAGATGCAGGAGCAGCTGGACCGGTTCCTGAGGAATCAACGAGACGAACAGCGGAAATGGCAACGTGAAATTGAGCAGCGAATCGACCGCCAATTCCGGGAGCTTCGCCAGGGAACTCAGACCCACGATGGGCCGGGACTCAACGCACGCCCCGAGCCAGACCGCCAGCCGGAGAACCAACGACGAACGCTGACTTGCTTTAACTGTGGAAAAGCCGGTCACATCGCCCGCAACTGCCGCCAAGCTCGCCGCTTCAGAAACCGCCCGGACGAAACCGCGACGACCGAGGAAGAAAATGCAACGCCACCGAACCCTGTGGCCCGGAACCATACGACCCGCCCGAGTCTGCCGAACCGCGCCAGTAAGAATGCCATCTACATCCGAGGGATGAATCACGGACAATCGCAGCTTTGCCTGATTGACACTGGATCCGAAGTCAGCCTGGTGCCTTCATCTACCATCGACGGGTTAGAACTTCGCTCTTGTAATCGCACTTTGATGGCTGCTAATGGGACTGCTATATGTGTCCTTGGGGAGGTCCAGGTGCCCATTAAGGTATGGAGGGGTTTTGAGATCCAAACCACGTTTTTGGTGTCTGACCAGATCTCGGAGCCCATGTTAGGCATGGATTGGTTAAGGGAACACCGCTGCCGCTTAGGTTTTGGGACAGGTGCCTTATTTATTGGACGCAGGCGTATTTCCCTGGTGAGGGGTAATGGGGACATGTGGTGCCGGCGCGTGATCGTTGCCGAGGAGGTAATAGTTTCCCCTAAATGCCAGCGGGATATCCCGGTGAAAACTCTGTATGGTGACTTAAACACGGTTGCGCCCGCCTGGATGACGGAGGCTATGGAGATTCAACCCGGGTTACATTTAGCCAGAGTAGTGGTGGGTGATTGCGGAGATACCCGGGTAAGGATAGTTAATCTGAATGAGGATTCTGTAATATTGGCTAAGGATCAGATCCTGGGAGGCTTGCACCCTGTGCAGGTGGAGGTAAAGGGTACACCTGAAGGGAACGCGAGGCCCAGTAGTGTAACTTCGCCCAGCGAATCGCTGCTGGCAGATTTGCCCGAGGAGGTGCCGCCTGAGATAAAGGAGCGCTTGGGGAAAATGCTGGTAGAATATGGGGTTGTGTTTTCTGTAACTGATAGGGATCTGGGAAGGACGTCAGTTTGTACCCATAAAATTGAGACGGGTGATGCGCGTCCCGCATAGGGCCGCCGTGGATAGCCAGCTGGATAGCATGCTTGCCGACGGAATTATAGAACCTGCTGTGAGTGAGTGGGCTGCTAATGTGGTGTTGGCCCGTAAGAAAGACGGTGCCCTAAGATTTTGCATTGATTACCGGCAATTGAACGATAAGACTAAGAAGGATTCTTACCCGCTCCCGAGGATAGATGAATGTTTGGATGCCCTCGCGGGCGGAGGCTGGTTTAGCACGTTGGATTTGAGAAGCGGTTATCACCAGGTTGCTATGGACCCGAAGGACGCTGATAAGACCGCGTTTGTTACGCGGAGGGGAATTTTTAGGTGGAAAGTGATGCCATTCGGGCTTTGTAATGCGCCGGCAACTTTCCAGCGGCTTATGGATATCGTCCTGTCCGGCCTAAACTTTGAGATCTGTCTAGTTTACCTGGACGATGTGATTATTTTCGCGAGGACACCGGGAGAGCATTTAGATCGGCTTGAGCAAGTATTCCAGCGATTGAGGGGCGCTAACCTTAAGCTTAAGCCCAGCAAATGTCAACTGCTGCGGAGGACTGTCAATTTCTTGGGCCATATAGTGACACCGGAAGGAGTGGCTATGGACCCGTCGAAGATCCGAGATGTGGTGGAATGGCCAGTACCGCAACGATTACGGGATGTGCGGGCGTTCGTAGGATTGTGCGCATATTACCGCAGGTTTGTTAAGGATTTTTCGACTGTGGCAGCTCCGCTATTTGCCTTGACGAAGAAAGGCAGGGCGTTTATCTGGGATGAAGCTTGCCAGGAGACGTTTAACCTCCTGAAGACTGCTTTAACGAGCGCACCGATTTTGGCACTACCTAAGGATGAGGGGACTTATGTGCTGGACTGCGATGCGTGTGATCTAGGGATTGGAGCTGAGCTTTCCCAGCGCATAGACGAGGAGGAGCGAGTGATCGCGTACGGAAGTCGCCTTCTGTCCAATGCTGAGAGGAACTATTGTGTTACTCGCAAGGAGTTGCTGGCGATAGTGCATTTACGAAATTGTACAGGCAGTATTTGCTTGGAAGGCCATTTGTTTTGAGAACAGACCACGCTGCTTTGCAGTGGTTGCAACGGACGCCAGAGCCTATCGGCCAGCAGGGGTGATGGCTGGAGCGCCTGGCGGAGTTCGAATTTCAGGTGGTGCATAGACCCGGTAGGAAGTACGGGAATGCCGACGCGCTCTCGCGTCGCCCGTGTCGTCAGTGTGGATGGGAAGACCCGGCCACTGTGGCCGCGGTCATCGAGGAGCCCGAACCGCCACTGCCGGGTGCCGACGAGGATCCATCGGGTCCATAGAGAGAACCCAGCGGGAGGATCCCGACCTACGGATAGTGCGAAGCTGGTTGGAAGAGGGCGCGGAGATACCTGAGTTCGTAAAACTCCTGCAAGAAAGTGAAGCCATTAAAATCTATTGGCATCAGAAAGACCGACTGCGGTTGCACGACGGGATAATCTACCGCCAGACGCCGGACGGCGTGGATCAGTTAGTGATTCCGAAGGTGAAGAGGGAGGAATTCATGAGATTTGCCCATACCGAGGTAACGGGGGGCCATTTGGGTGTTCGCCGGACGCGGTGGCAGGTGAGGCGCCGGGCGTACTGGGTAGGTTGGTCAGGGGATGTTAGGCGTTTTTGTCAGCGGTGTTCCCCCTGTAGCCAGTATCGCCGGGGCTTACCTCCGAAACAGGGACCTCTTCAGCCGTTGCCATGCGGGGAACCCTGGGAACGTCTGAGCATCGACATAACGGGTCCTCATCCGCGTAGCCGCAGGGGCCATGTATACATTTTAACGGTGATGGACGGGTTTACTAAATTTGTGGAAGCCATTCCCATGGCCAATCAGGAAGCCACCTCGGTAGCCCGGGCCCTAGTGGAAACAGTGATAGTCAGGTATGGGACACCCCTACAGATTCTGACTGACCAGGGAACCAATTTTGAGGGCAACTTGTTTAAGGAATTATGTAGGCTGCTTGGGATCGATAAGGTAAGAACATCCAGTTACCACCCCAGTTGTAATGGTTTAATTGAACGGTTCCACCGCACTATGAATGCCATGATAGGGAAGGTTATTAGCAGCCATCAGCGCGATTGGGACGAGGTTCTTCCTCTGGTCTTGGCCGCCTATCGGGCGTCGCCGCACGAAGTTACGGGTTATTCGCCGAACTTCTTGATGTTCGGGCGAGAAACAAGCGCTCCGATCGATCTTGTTTACGGGAAACCTCCGGATGGTGATCGTGGCACTGCCACATACTCAGCCTACGCGCAAGACTTTGCCGAGCGAATGGAAGACGCCTATCGCTTGGTGAGGGATCATCTTCGAGTTTCCGCTGAGCGCCGGAAACACGCCTACGACATGAAAGTGCATCCAGCTGAATTCTCCCCTGGCGACCGCGTGTGGTACTACACGCCTCGACGATACCAGGGCCGCAGTCCGAAATGGGCCCGCATGTTCACGGGACCCTACATAGTGCTGGAACGATGCGGCATTGTGAACTATCGCCTAAGAAAGACAAAGAATTCACGCCCTTTTGTTGCGCATGTCGACAAGTTGCGGCCATGTTTCGACGAGGGGACTGATGAACTGGAGACGCGGCCTGCGCCTAAGAAGAATGCCAGAAGGAATGCGACACCTTCGGCCAACGCGGCCGACATGCTGCCTTCGGGTCCTCAGCCATATGAGGCCGACAGGCGACCTAAACGGACGATTCGTTTGCCCACCCGTTACCAATAGACGAGAATTGAGCCGCTTCTGGATTCTGCTCTGCTCTGCTCCGATTCTGCTCCGCTTCGCTCCGCTCCACCCCTCCTGCTCCGCTCCGCCCTCGCCTTGTCTCCGCACGGATGCATCGAGTCGGCTCCGCACGGATGCATCGAGTCATTCTTGCGTTGATCATGGAACGAACAAGACCACTTTGTTGTGCGTTCTGCACTAAGACCTACAGCAGCTAATATGCAAAGAAATCTATGGCACGCCACGTGAAAGAACGCCACTCTACGGAGGCTGTCCCTGGGGCCTGGTTCGGCGTGTGTCCGAGCTTCCTTCGCCGTCTGCCGCGCTTGGCTCTTCGGCCGAAGTCCTGCTGGTGGACACGCTCTCCGATGATGCAGAAGTGGACGAATCATTCCCAGCAGAGCTGAATACACTCGATTTTGAGGCTCTTGCTGATGCGATGGCTACTGACGAGCCTTTATTGATGCTTGACGAGGAAGGAGAGAAAGCGATGGATGAAGTTTCTTGGGAGAAGCCTACGGAGCCGTGGTTTGACGTTGGTCTTCCGCTCTTGGACCTGGGACCGAGTAACGAGGAGCTGCAGGCCATGATTCGGGCCTTGCTGCCGTTGCCTGTCGAAGTCTTCGAAGATGAGCCGTTGGGGGCCGCCGCTCCGTCCCCGCCTCCGTTACCGCCGCCTCCTGCTCTACCTCTGATGTTCGCTGATGAACCTCCTGTGGACAAGAAGATGATCGCCTGCCAGAGGGGGACGAGCTCCGTCCTGCCTTCCTGTCAAGACCGCTTTGTGACGCGCAAGAAACCACCGTCTCCGAACTTTTCTGAGCCGCCGGCTCGAGAATTCTACGACTTCGGATCCTCGCTCGCGTCTCGCCCGTCAGCCGTCGCCTTCAGAATTCCAATCGCTCCTCCGGAACCAGACTCGGACGATGATCTATGGGCGGAAATTAACATAGATGATCCCTTGTGGAGTGAATTCTTGGTGTCTTCGACAGATGAACGGGCCGATCCTGACTTCTTACCTTCTCCTGTTGCCAGTGAGTACTCTGATCCGGACTACCCTCCGGCTGGACAGTGCAGCCCCGAGGTAATTGTTATATCGTCGGACTCTGAAACGGACGATTAGATTAGGTCGGACGCCTATGGTGCGGCCTCGGTTCTTTGTTAAGCTGATAGCTTGCCGCTAGTCGTTTTTAGGACGGGACTTGGTCCCGATGGCCTTTTAGGTTGAACCCGTTGGCTCCGTGCTTAACTTGTTGTTTTTTTAAACGTTGTTGGCCTTAGAGTCTCGTGTTTAGCTGCTGAAGGACGGTCGAGAAATGACCGAGACTTTGTTGGCCTTTGGGCCTCGAGCTTGTTTTTGGACGGTCGGGGAACGACCGTGTACGGACTTTGGTTTTTGGCCCGTTGGCCTGCTCTAATTTAAGACTTTTGGTTTGACCCTGGGTTTCCCTTTTTCATTTTAGTTGTTGAATTTCTTTGGGATCTCTCTCTCTCTCTCCTCCTGCGAAATAGGGGACATTTCGTGTCGCAGTGGGGGGAGAGTGTGACGGTTTTTGGGTCTGCTCCGCTCTGCTCCTCCCCCCTCCGCTCTGCTCTCCGCTCTGCTCCGCTCCCCTCTGCTCCGCTCTGCTCCGCTCCCCCTGCTCTGCTTCCTCGCTCTGCTCCGCTCCGCTCCTTCCGGGAGGGTATAAATAGAGGGCCCCCTCAGCTAGTCGAGAGTCTAGAGTCTGGAGAAGACCGTCTGGGATTCGGCCTCGAGCGAAGCATCGGCCTTGCAGTCTCGACGGAGAAGGGGACCTGCCTTGGTAGTCCGCCAGCTTGGGGTTCGGCCGTTCTTCTTTGATTGTGTGACGTTGTCGTGAAGAATAAATCGTGTTGTAAACATCAGTGACGTGTTGGAGATTCTTGACTTGGGTGATCGATCGGCTGTTGGCGTGCAAGACGTTCGCAATACTCCGAACGCCGGACTTGCGCTCCTTCGAGCGACACAAGGACTGCTGCTCCGTGCGGGCCTTAACCTCTTCCCTGCTGCCTGGAGAGCACGGAGACGACAACCCGGGGTTTTCGCCACAAGAGGAAGACAACGCAAGAACTGCCTTAAATTGCTTTTGTTTTCATAATACATAGGCATAGGCCTAACAGTGTGCTGTATATCGGAGATTATTAAGCATGCAGAAGCAATATATTCTACCAGTAAATTGAAGATAGCCTACTCCACGACTAAAACTCGTCATTCAATTTGTCCTGTAAAGAATCAACTCCACCAGTCATTTGGTCCCAGGAAGAATCATCTCCCCATTCAATTTGTCCTAGGAAGAATCAACTCCACAACGCTCCACCCCTCCTGCTCCGCTCCGCCCTCGCCTTGTCTCCGCACGGATGCATCGAGTCGGCTCCGCACGGATGCATCGAGTCATTCTTGCGTTGATCATGGAACGAACAAGACCACTTTGTTGTGCGTTCTGCACTAAGACCTACAGCAGCTAATATGCAAAGAAATCTATGGCACGCCACGTGAAAGAACGCCACTCTACGGAGGCTGTCCCTGGGGCCTGGTTCGGCGTGTGTCCGAGCTTCCTTCGCCGTCTGCCGCGCTTGGCTCTTCGGCCGAAGTCCTGCTGGTGGACACGCTCTCCGATGATGCAGAAGTGGACGAATCATTCCCAGCAGAGCTGAATACACTCGATTTTGAGGCTCTTGCTGATGCGATGGCTACTGACGAGCCTTTATTGATGCTTGACGAGGAAGGAGAGAAAGCGATGGATGAAGTTTCTTGGGAGAAGCCTACGGAGCCATGGTTTGACGTTGGTCTTCCGCTCTTGGACCTGGGACCGAGTAACGAGGAGCTGCAGGCCATGATTCGGGCCTTGCTGCCGTTGCCTGACGAAGTCTTCCAAGATGAGCCGTTGGGGGCTGCCGCTCCGTCTCCGTCACCGCCGCCTCCTGCCCTACCTCCGATGTTCGCTGATGAACCTACTGTGAACAAGAAGGTGATCGCCTGCCAGAGGGGGACGAGCTCCGTCCTGCCTTCCTGTCAAGACCGCTTTGTGACGCGCAAGAAACCACCGTCTCCGAACTTTTCTGAGCCGCCGGCTCGAGAATTCTACGACTTCGGATCCTCGCTCGCGTCTCGCCCGTCAGCCGTCGCCTTCAGAATTCCAATCGCTCCTCCGGAACCAGACTCGGACGATGATCTATGGGCGGAAATTAACATAGATGATCCCTTGTGGAGTGAATTCTTGGTGTCTTCGACAGATGAACGGGCCGATCCTGACTTCTTACCTTCTCCTGTTGCCAGTGAGTACTCTGATCCGGACTACCCTCCGGCTGGACAGTGCAGCCCCGAGGTAATTGTTATATCGTCGGACTCTGAAACGGACGATTAGATTAGGTCGGACGCCTATGGTGCGGCCTCGGTTCTTTGTTAAGCTGATAGCTTGCCGCTAGTCGTTTTTAGGACGGGACTTGGTCCCGATGGCCTTTTAGGTTGAACCCGTTGGCTCCGTGCTTAACTTGTTGTTTTTTTAAACGTTGTTGGCCTTAGAGTCTCGTGTTTAGCTGCTGAAGGACGGTCGAGAAATGACCGAGACTTTGTTGGCCTTTGGGCCTCGAGCTTGTTTTTGGACGGTCGGGGAACGACCGTGTACGGACTTTGGTTTTTGGCCCGTTGGCCTGCTCTAATTTAAGACTTTTGGTTTGACCCTGGGTTTCCCTTTTTCATTTTAGTTGTTGAATTTCTTTGGGATCTCTCTCTCTCTCCTCCTGCGAAATAGGGGACATTTCGTGTCGCAGTGGGGGGAGAGTGTGACGGTTTTTGGGTCTGCTCCGCTCTGCTCCTCCCCTCCGCTCTTGCTCTCCGCTCTTCCTGCTCTCCTGCTCCGCTCTCTGCTCCGCTCTGCTCCGCTCCTCCTCTGCTCCGCTCCTCCTCTCCGCTCCGCTCCGCTCCCCCGGGAGGGTATAAATAGAAGGCCCCCTCAGCTAGTCGAGAGTCTAGAGTCTGGAGAAGACCGTCTGGGATTCGGCCTCGAGCGAAGCATCGGCCTTGCAGTCTCGACGGAGAAGGGGACCTGCCTTGGTAGTCCGCCAGCTTGGGGTTCGGCCGTTCTTCTTTGATTGTGTGACGTTGTCGTGAAGAATAAATCGTGTTGTAAACATCAGTGACGTGTTGGAGATTCTTGACTTGGGTGATCGATCGGCTGTTGGCGTGCAAGACGTTCGCAATACTCCGAACGCCGGACTTGCGCTCCTTCGAGCGACACAAGGACTGCTGCTCCGTGCGGGCCTTAACCTCTTCCCTGCTGCCTGGAGAGCACGGAGACGACAACCCGGGGTTTTCGCCACAAGAGGAAGACAACGCAAGAACTGCCTTAAATTGCTTTTGTTTTCATAATACATAGGCATAGGCCTAACAGTGTGCTGTATATCGGAGATTATTAAGCATGCAGAAGCAATATATTCTACCAGTAAATTGAAGATAGCCTACTCCACGACTAAAACTCGTCATTCAATTTGTCCTGTAAAGAATCAACTCAGTCATTTGGTCCCAGGAAGAATCAGTCATTTTGTCCTAGGAAGAATCAACTCCACAAGTCAATTTGGTCCCAGGAAGAATCAACTCCACAAGTCATTTGGTCCCAGGAAGAATCAACTCCACAAGTCATTTGGTCCCAGGAAGAATCAACTTTCCGCATTCAATTTGTCCTAGGAAGAATCGACTCATTTAATTTTGTCCTAAATTTCGGGTTTCTAGTCACCAACAGGATCGGTTTTCTTTGTCAGGATTTGTTTTTTTTGCGTTTATTGTACAGAGAGGCAAGTAGAGTTCCTGTGGAGTGGTGTTTAGTGAAGTCAGATTGGTGAAGGTTGAGGAGTGAGTTAGAAGAGAGGTAGGCTACGTAGTCGTTGAGCCTGGGTAAGGACAATTAGTTCAGTTAATTTAGACAGAAAAGAAAGATTGGAGATGGGACGATAGTTTAACTTATATAGGTTTTCTTTGTCAGGATTTGCTGTTTTGAGAAGGGGAGTGACGAGAGAGTGCTAAAAAGACCATTGAGAAGCTGCCAGTAGGCTACAGAACGAGAGATTAATTTTTAGAGAGGTAAGATCGATTTCGCATAGCTCGTTGAGAAGAGTTTAGGAGTGATTGTAATGTGAAGAGCTGGGCAGTGGGAAGGAGATTTGAGATGAAGAATTTGACAGGCTCCAAAGCATAGGCCTAGTTGTTAAAAACGGTAAAAACAAAATAAAAAACAAAAAAACGTCGCAAAAATAAAAAACCGAAAAAACCGAGAAAAAAACGGAAAAGAAAATAATTTGACTTTGTTACGTCTTGTACGGCATTTTAAAATTAAAAACCTTGTTTACACAATTTAAATTTAATCAGCAAATAACAACTTTATTAGGCCCCTACTAAACACCAAGTAACACTATCTACAACAATTATTTTCATTTTCCTAAGTTTGGTTTAATAAGTTCATAAATTAAAAATTTTGAAATTTTTCAATTTAAATTGTAAACATAAGTCCACTTAAGTCCATGCTGACATAAACAATTAAAAACTAAACTTGGTTAGTATAGGCCTATAGCCCAGAGTGTACGTAATTAAAAATTGTACTTACAATTTTGACTTAGGCCTATATAAGAATTAAGAACTTAATGGAGTAATTTGATTCAGTTTATCAGTCAATCGAGAAGATTATACTGTGTACAAAGACAACATTTTGCATTTTGGATAACTTAGAAATTCAAATAACTTTTATAAATTTTATTTCCTGTAGGCCTACTTTGTGCTATTTTATTTCTCAACTGATGACATTAAAATAGTGACGTAAATTAGACGAATCTTTGAAAGGACGGAGAAAACGTAAGGATAGCCTATAAGACAAAAATGAAATTAAACGGATAATAAAGAGACAGTAAATAAATAAATAAAGTTACATAAAAATAAAAAACGGAAAAAACGTGACGAAAACTAAAAACGAAAAAACGACGTTTTTGAAAAAAAAAAAACCATAGTTGTAAAAAAAACGTTTTTCGTTTTTATTTTTTCCCCAAAACGTCGTTTTTCTCGTTTTTATTTCTCGTTTCGTTTTTTTCTTTTTGTATGTAGGCCTAACTTTATTTATTAATTTTATTAACTGTCTGTTACTATTTGTTTAATTTTATTATTGTCTGATATCCCTTAGGCCCTACGTTGTCTCCGTGCTTTCAAGTATTCATCTAATTACGTCACTATTTAGTGTCATCAGTTGAAATAAACAGCACTGTAGCCTAGGCTACAGGAAATAAAAATTATAAAAGTTATTTGAGTTTCTAAGTTATCCAAAATGCGAATTGTTGTCTTTGTACTCAGTTATTTGTGATTGACTAATAAACTGACGGATATATTTATACTCCATATCAAGTTCTTATAGCCTAGTCTAGGCTATAAGTCATAATCATAATTGTAAGTAGACCTACAACTTTTAATTAAGTAGGCCTACACTCAATACTTGCAAAGTTTAGTTTTTTATTGCTTATGTCAGCATGGATTTATGTGGACTTATGCATACAATTTAAATTTGAAAAGATTTCAATATTTTTAATTTCTCAATTTCTTTTTAAACCAAACTTATGAAAAAGAAAATAATTGTTGTATATACAGTATATTACTCTTACTTGGTTGTTTACTAATAAAGTTATGTTATTTGCTGATTAAAATTAAATTATTTAAACAAGGTTTTTAATTTTAAAATGCAGTAAAAGATGTAGAAAAGTCAAATTATTTTATTTTCGTTTTTTTTCGTCTTTTCCGTTTTTTATTTTTTTCAATAAAACGACGTTTTTTTCGGTTTTTTTTATTTTACCGTTTTCAACAACTATGAAAAAAACGAAAAAACCTTTTTTACAACTAGGCCTATGCTGCAAAGTTTGGAGGAGCTGCATGGAGATTGTTTAGGAATAGTAGTAACCTATTTCTTTTTGGCAACAGCTTTCGAAGAGTTTAAAACAATTTAAGCAACTATATAAATTGGTGGCTGATTTGAGGGTAGTGAGGGCTTTTGCTCTGGATTAGGGTCAATGGTGCGCTTGATAGATGTGCTCAAGGCGCCTACGGAAGGCTTTAAAAGCTTGGAAGCATATGAGGTGAACCACGGATTACTGCATGGTAGCCTATGTGAGCTGTGTTTCGTGATGAGTGGTGCACGGATGTCGAGGAGGTCGGAAAGCGTGGAGTTGTAGCAAGACAGAATTAAAGTCATCAAGGGAAGAGGGAGGTTAAGAACAACTTGGGAATTAAGAATATCTTTGATAAAGGCCTGCAGCTAATGGACCCAGTGCGACCGAAAGAATGAGTGGAAGGAGGTGGTGAGCAAAAGGCTTAATTTCAAGGTCAGCCATGAGAAGGTAATGGTCTTAGTAAATAAAATTTATGTTAAGAACAGTGTGATAGGCTGATAGCTTGGGAGATAAGAGGGAGTTTGCGGAAGTTATGACAAGGTCGAGGGTGTAGTTCTTGATGTAGGTCGGGAAATTGACGCGTTGGCTGAGATTCACTGATGAGAGGAGGTTCAGAAAGTCAGATGCAAGGGATTGTAGTCACATCAGGGGCGGATCCAGGGGGGGGCCAATCCGGCCATGGCCCCCCCCATTTGAAATTTACATAGGGCGTGCCCCCCCATCGCCAAGTAAACTATGTTCACTCCGTGATCTTTCATGAAGAAAAGAAAATGAGGATATATAAATAAAAAATATTATCTCTGTACAACTAAATAAGCTTCTCTCAAGTGTTGTCTCTCAAATTTCAAAATATAAAATTTTAAAATGTTGTGTTCCTTGAACATTTTAGTAAAACTACATCATTACTGTATGGATTCCCGATAAGGTAGTTGAATCCTTCTTCCATGGTTTGTGTTAGGCTAACTATTTGTGCTGAGTCCTGGTAAGCAATTCGGTTCCATGGAAGGCTGGCCCTTGGCAGGGGCCCAGAAATGTCTAAAATTTTGTTCAAACTGAAGAAATCTGTGGGCTTTGGCCTAATGCAGTCAGTAGGCCCTATATGACAAATGCTTCATGATACAAGATATCTACACAGGGCCACGGACGTGTGTATCCGTTGTACCTATCTAGGTCACAACCACTGCCTTTTTACCCTTTGCCTTGCCTATACTGAGCTCCTGCGCTGAGGAATGTTTGAAATAATATCTGCATTGTCTCTCGCGCGCGTTTTCTCTTGCAGTCGGTCTCTTTCAATATCTCTCTGCAGCAGCCTCCAGTGTTCATTTTAAGCAGCCTATTATGAAAGTAGATCTTCAAGTTCAGAATACAGTCGCTAATCCATTTGTTTACTTTTAAATAAAAACGGTTTAAATTAAATTTTCTAGTTTACTTGCTTCAATTTACTAACTATGTAATGAAGCGTTATAGAGGAACCGATCTAATGAATTTCTTTACCAAAAAGCAAGACAATAACGAATGTGACGGTAGTAATGGAACTGAAGAGGTTAGCATTGCAAATAATTCTATTAGCAATGTTGTTAACGAAAACGATTTAATAGCTGTTAAACTGAACACAGTCTCAGCAGACTCAGCTGCTCAGTCAGAGGATTTAGGAGTGAGCACAGTAACAGGCTTTGGTCATCGCTCATCAGAATGATTTTTGACTAGCTGTTGGTGCAAAGTTAACTGATGCAGACAAATTTCGATTTCTGATTGAATTCTATAGGCCTATACAGACCTAAATATGCTCCACCAGAATCGTATGCGTGGCCTAGCACTTCGCATTACACAACCTCTGTGGTAAATCCTAGCTAAGCCACTTATTTAATTAAGTCACAACTTTTGTGGTCATATTATAGTTGAATCATTTGAATTTGTTAAAACACTGCTTATCAGTATTTGGAGTTTCATCAGCAGTCAGCCTATAATTGATTATTGATTTTCTGGCAAGCATAAAATCTTTTAAAATTGAATAATTGAAATTTGAGTTATTATTCAAATAAATAATACTTTAACTTGCTGCTGGATGGAAGTCATCATAATAAATAATTGACACCAAATTACCAATATTAGATATATTATATTCCATTAAGTTGATGATGAATTAGAGGATAAATTATCATCAGAAATCTGGGGCTCAATTAAGGAGAGAAAGATGAATGAAAGTCAGAATTACAAACGAGAGACAGACGCTCCTTCAAAGTCTTGCATTTTCAATTTCATAAAAAGCGAATGATGCAGCAAATCAAGCTGACAGTATCATTACTAGTAGGCCTAAGTAGTAATAGAAGTGGAGTTGATGGCTTGATGCTCATGATAAAGAACGAGTTGTTGATGTAGTCCATGTAGACAATGCAGCAACTCATTCTCTTGCAATTGGATATCATAATGCGATAACTGTCATTTAAAAATAATTTATCACATTCACATTATCACATTTTCATATTTCTGTAATTTATTTATAATTAGAGTCAGAGATGAACCTTTTAAACCAGAAATTGATTTTCACATTTACTTTTATTATTATTATCAATTATTATTATTATTATTATTATTATTATTATTATTATTATTATTATTATTATTATTATTACTATTATTATTATTATTATTATTATTATTATTATTATTATTATTATTATTATTATTATTATTATTATTATTATTATTATTATTACACTTATTATTATTCATCAAATGTAGTTTGATAGCTTTTTTATAGGCTTACATCAGACTTGGGCTTAATGATGAAATTGAAATAACGAGGGGCCCTGATGGACCGTGAAAAGTGTGCGCCCCGGGGCCCGCCATGGCTCTCGACGCCCATGTTTGTGTTAGGCTAACTATTTGTGCTGAGTCCTAGTAAGCAATTCGTTTACCTTAAGGCTTATGGCGTTCTTGAAAATTGAGCGTATTTTCTAGGTTTTATATTAATTTCAATAAATGTCTGGTTTCCTACTACTGTCTGCAGTCAAACTCAAACACAACTCAAGCAACATCTTAGCTACGAATGACATCTGATTCCTATCAGTTTTGAAATAAATTATAATAGAGAAATTTTTTCACATGACAGCCTCAAATGCAACCATTGCAGTGTGCAAATTCAAAAAATTTTAAAGTGGGGAGGGGGCATCCCCTCCCCCTCCCCCTGTTCGGCGCTGCGCGCCTCAACGATCGTCCTTCGGACGAACATTTGGCCCCCCCCTCATAAACTTTCTGGATCCGCCCCTGAGTCACATAGATATTGAAGTGGGAGTAGTGGCAGCAAGTGATAGAAGACAGAGTCAAATTCATTGAGAAGACAGAGGGCCAAATTCATTGAGAAAGACGGAGGGTTTGGAGGAGTATGCCCAGGCAGACGATGTAGGAGGACGTTAAATGTTGAAAACTGTGCTGTAGATTTGAGGTTAGTCGGAGTGTTGTGGAGAAAGAAGAGCATTCGAAAGAACGGAAAGAATAACGAGAGGAATTGTTTTGCATGGGACTATAATGACAGTTGATGTCAATTAAGTCCAAGGAAGGAGCGATTTCTGAGTCGGAGAACAATAAATCAAGTGACCATGCAAAAATGTAGGCATATAGGCCTAACTGAGCAGAACGAACAGTGACAGGAAGAGCTCCAAAATTCAGGTTAGGCCACGGAAGAACTTCGCTCACCATTGTCACCAATAATAGTTCTAACTTTAGGCATGAGACCTATACTCAGAGGCGCTCTCTGCGCTAGGCTATTACGATGTTAAGTGTCATTACGAACGACAATAATTATATTACTCCAGTTAGCAAAGCAATGCGCATGCTGCAGTAAGCTAGAAGAGTTACCAGTGGCGGCCCCACGCACACACGTGGAACCAACCGATTTCCATCAAAAGCTGACAGATGGCATGGATGCTCAGAGTCTCTGAGCCAAGTTGCGTCGAATCCCGTCGATAGACTAGAACAGTGCACGTACGGGTGACAGCGTTCGCACACGTAGGCTAGTACACGATGACGCTGCCGACGAGCAGTAACTCACTGCATGGTAGAAGATGACGCACGTCCGGCTAGCAATTCGTCGAGGCAGGGGTAGGCAGAGAAGGCATTCGTTGTGTGTACATCAAAGGGATTGGCCTGAAGACGTCACATGTGGTCCAAGGCGAGTTGCGAACGAAATACCCTCAAACGCACAAAATCCTTGTCAAACCGACGAATAAGTTCGGTACGCAAACCCAGCACCAGAAAACGTTAACATGTTCGAATGTACGAGAAAATTCTGCATTTAGACGAAATAATCCGTCGAAATGGCGGATCGATCAGCGAACGACATGGCCGATAACATGCACAATTCGATCTGACACGTGTTGTGAGAATTCGCGCGTTTTTATTGGCGCCATAGAATTTCTCAGACTACCAGTCTTTCACAATCATATGACGTCATAATAGAACGCGAAAAAATGGCGACGTCTACCACCATGGTACCGGCCCACTATTCCGGGGGTCCGATATTCCGGGGATCCGCCTGACTCCGCGTCGTTAGGGCCTCCTGGGCCATCTGACTCCGCGTCGTGAGGGTCGGTTACGGCCAGGGTTAGTGTCGTCATTAGAAAACATCGTACCTCTCATGCAGCATGCCAGTCACATTAGTCCGGAATAACGGACTTTCGGAACAGCGGGACCCCGGAATAGCGGCTCCGAACCACCCACCATAGCCATGGTGTAACCATGACCATAGCGAACGTTTCTTATCGACGCCTTAATTGATTCACTGCGAGACATAGTTCAAACAATCTGCTGTCTAATCAGCGACGTTGGCGCGTTTGGGTTGTGCATAAAGTCGCGCTGCAATCACTTAACGACATCAATTTAAATTACATTCGAATTATAGGAAGATGATCATTGATCATCATCTTTTCCGTTGGTCTGAAGCCTCGTCGCGAGTGGTTTGCATCATTCTGCGAGAGCCGTGATTCCCACCGTCACATCAGATCAACTTTCTGATCGTATTTCAAATCCACGAATACAATCGATTAACTGGCCTCGATGAACAACAGCTGCAAAACTTCGAGTCAATTTTGAGCTAAGCAAATTCTTTGAAGGCTTTTGAAAATTCTTTATTTGTTTAAAACAAGTTTAGTTTAAGTTTAAAACCTTCAAGTCCAACTAAGGGTCACTTGAGGTGCACACTGCAGTCTGCAGTCACCGTACGTGCACTAGATGCAGATTCAAAGGCTGCCCGATTGGCAATGACAAGCAGCTGTTGTATAAGAAAAGGTCTCAAGACTTACCATTCACATCTGAGATGACGGTTGCATTTCATCCCCCCCGAAATCTGTCTAATCGATATATTATTATCAGTTCTTCAAATCTGTCTGATAAATTGTGATAATCGAAGTAATAAAATAAATGATATATCAAATGATAGTCCAATGACATGATCGTGGAAGAGTGGCATCATTTATGAATTGGATGTTATGAACGTTATCAGCTGCAACCGAGCAGCACACTGAATTCTCAGGGACTAAGCTTTAAATCCTGAAATGGTTCCTCATACGTACGGTATTCACATTCTTTACCTCCTCCTTCTTCTTCTCCTTTTCCTCCCATCCTTCTTATACACGTCACACTTCTCCTCCTTCTTCAAAGATGATGGCTATTTCAGAGATTTAATGAAGAGCTGCATTGGTTTCCCAATCGCTTTTAGGACATGCACGTCATTAAGCGTCAAATCTCAGGCTAGAATGATCTGTACATCACGTGGCACCCATCCAAACGGGCAGGGGTGGCGAAGAATCTCACCCGATCAATTCATTGAAATATGAGCAGGGTTGATAGCTTGATGCCATATGGAAAAATGTGCACTTTACATTTCAAGCTATGCAAAAAACTGATACAAGTCAGGTAAACGCCAGTTAGCAAACAAACTAAAAACTCCTCTTAACATTGTTCTTTATGAACATTACTTACACGATAACCAACTTAGCTGTCACAGGATGATTGCAAGTAGAATTTGGTCTGCAAGTCAGAGGTTGTGCATAACTGAATTTTAACAGGAAAACTAAGTTGAACATACCCAGTCAGTAGTAAACATTTCCAAATGGTAAAATTCTCGAAGAAGTTGCAAGTTGAGTTCCCAAGCATTTACAGGGCATACAAATATTGTTTTGATTAGCATCAAGACAAGGTCTCCAAATACAATACTTGTACGAATGTACGTGGCTAATTGTAATTGTAACTGTAATTGAACATTTGTATAGCGCCTCAGAGATTCAGAGGCGCTCCGCAAATAATCGACTGGAATCAATGGATGAACTACCACTGGTTGTGCCCGACTACTAGTAGCCTATCTCCTGTTACTGTCCTGTATCTAACATGACCCTAAAACAACACTTGTAAAACAAATCATCTGAAAGCCTATGAGCTGACAAATCAGCAGAAGCTTGCAGAATTTCTTAGCCACTTCTGAGAAAAGTCTTATGCACATTCAGAAGTCTGCAAGTTCTTGGTCTTTGAAACAATAAAACAGCTGGCTAGCTGTGCTTTTGCCTTTCCGGTAGAATGACTGCACCTCTGGTTGTATCTGACTAATAATCAGCGAGAATCAATGGATGAACTGTACCGTTGATTCTACTTGACTACTAGTATCTGCTTTGGTATCTCGCATGACCCTAAAACAACAAAAAACGGATAATCAAATACAAGCTGAAAAAGAAGCAGAGTTCACAAACAACTTATAGATTCGCAGCAAATCAGAACAAAAATGTAAGTGGACAACACGATTTCTAATTGCTTTTCCACCATAGCCTACATTTTTATTTCTCTAACCACCATGGTTTCAATTAAACATGGCTAATTACACCGGAATTCTTTAGGCCGTCGGGACATAAAATACATGTCGAGGTAATAAAAAACTGTTAAATATAAATCATACGATTATACCACTACTACAACAGATTGTGTCAATGAAAAAGGAATTGTTTTTGGTCATAAATATTACATCTTTTGGTAACTGGATCGGTAGTCCTGGGATGCGCTGATTATGATTAATCAGTCTAGGGTAAAAATTTATGCAAACCAATTTCCGATTCAAGAATTGGTCACACCCTAGAAGTAACATGATTGTATCATCTTTTATTTATGCCATTAAAGGGATAAGCCATTTATCAAACCTTGCACTCACCTCGCTTAGAGCACCTCGAGCAGGGAACCTTGATGGCCGGTTTGCCTGTCAAAAAAGAAAAAAGTTACAATGGCACACAACGTACAAGCTGAACAACAGTGCTTCAGTGTAAAAGTTGCCTAACAAAAATCAAACATAGTTAAGAAATATATAAAACATATATCCATTTAAGCAATAAAATATGTGTGATTGCTGGTTGTTCTTGAATTTTCTTTGCAACATCTTTACCAGTATTCTGCTGAAAGTTAGAAAACATGCTGTCTTGTACTAACGCTGCTTTAACACTTTAAGAATGAGTTGCATTATTTTCCCAATCGTCTTTAGTACATGCTCGTCGTTAAAGTGTTACACAAGTTTGCCAATGAGAGCAACACAATAAATGTCTCACTACCTTTTCTACGATCTGAATCTTTCAGTATAAAATTTTAACTCTTTGTTCAGTCATAACAACCCTAATTTCGTTTTGATTAGGGTACTTAAATCAAGTCTGATCACAATTTCAATGGCCAACTCAGAAAGTGAATCTCTCAGTTTGGCTCTACATGCCAGAAAGCCTGCCATTGGCACCTCTTCTAGTTATTGGAGACGGAACATTTTCATATTGCTTATCCACCATAGGCTGTCCCTCTGTCTTAGCAAACTGGTAATTTTTCTGGATATTGACTTGATTACAGCCTGATTTGGATGCCTTGTGCATTAGACACCAACACCATGAAAGTTATTAATTTCACTTACACTGTACAGTTTCTTCGTGATGAACATTTTGTTCTGACTGACTTTAAAATTATTAGGCCATCATTGTGAGAGATTGCTGTCCAGATAACCCAAACTTATTAACTAGCTATATTATTCATGGTATTCAAAGAACAAATTTGTCTATAAATATCATGCTACTTCTACTCTGACTCTGGAAGCACCAGAAAAGCAAAACATAATGGAACGTACTGGATATGGCCTTCCAGAGCTTCTGGATCCTCGCATACCATAGGATGGACCAGAATCCCAATCGGCAGAATGCGATGGAAAAAGAGGTTTAAACGAATGACCGGCTCCCATGGCAGAACTGTTCCTCGATGAAGTTGCCATGCCTGATTGAAATCGGTCAAAACCATTGTCATTCTCATGCCACCCCTGCTGACAACCAGAGGTCTGACCACCATAACCTCCAGACTGTCCACCATAATCTGCAGAAAAATGACCACTGCCGTAGTCTGGTGACGACTGTCCTCTGTAATCTCCTCTGTAATCTGATTCCTCGTCATAGTATGGCCTGGACTGTGACATCGGCCGAGACGTTGCTGACCTCTGTGGCTGGTACGAGTCGAAGCCCATCTGAGGCCGTAGCGGCTGGTAGCCAGACGGACCCACAGAATCGTATCCAGAATCGGAGGCAGAATGGCCTCTTGCGTAACCCATGACTGAGAATGACCTTGACATTCCTGAAGAACCCACTACAACAAAACAACATTGAAAAATGTCGTGTGAGAGTGATACAATAACACAAAACTTTTGTGAAAACAGATTTTAATGCTGACTATAACCTTGATCTGCCCCAGTTCTCATAGGTGAAACATGGCCTGATGTCACACACTGTTTGACAGGTATACAAGACTGATGTTTGCTTAAGAACAGCAGTCCCTAAACCCTGCTGAAAAGGCACCAATGGGTATGCAGTGCTGGCAACTTCATTTTTCTTATATTCAGCATATAAGGATGGAGGCCAGTTCTCTCCCTTGTCATCTGATCTTCCCACCGACAGTATACACATTACAGCCGAGTTGGCTAGGGAGCAAAAATGAAGCAGAATTCACATAATGCGCTGATGGGAATTTGAATCCTCGACCTATCAGCTGACAGTCCAGCATGGTAGCCGCTAGACCATCGCACATCCTTGATAGTCTTAAGTGTATCTTTTTACAAGTAGACTTGTTCAACATGGTAGTCAATTTCCACTGATAAGCATCCAACAGCACATCAAATCCACTTGAAAAAACAAAGCCAACCGATACAATAGTTGTGTCTACATTTTTAGACCCCCATATGCAAACATACGCATTTTTGAGTTAGCCCTCCATGTACACATACTACACGGCTGGCCCCATATGTATAATTTATATATCTGAAAATTTAAATAACAATCAGTGGCGTAGCCAGACCTCTTTTCAAGAGGAGGCACAAGAGGAGGCAAAATGTACCCATGGAGCAAACAAGAGGAGGCAAAATTTATCCATGGAGCAATAGACGAAAATCGTAGACTTTTTTTCCTGCAGTACTTCAAATGTGAAACATTGAAAACGTGACGTAAAATTACAATGCTCAGTAATTTTAAAGACACCAGTTAAAAGAAGATTTTGTACAAATTAGTTTTACACTGTGGCAATATATTATTTATGAGCTCTATGAGAATGAAGTAAAATTACGACAGTAATTTAAAAACACCAGTTGATAAAGGAACCATAATCAGGGGCTTCTATCCCTATACACGGTGGGCTCAAGTTGAGCCCAGTGAAAAACAGGGGAGTGTTTCTTTTACAAGTTACAGATCTCTTCAATCACAGTAGGGGGGAAGGAGAGGGATTGAGCCCGGTTGTTTAGGGGGGATAGAAGCCCCTTACAAAGTTACCATAATTACTATTTACTAATCCTAACGGTATAACGGTTAAACCCTAGTTTACGTTGCTAAATTATTTTACATTGTTGCTTTAAAATGGAAGCTGCAGGGATTGATGAGAATGATTTCTTGCCTAAATGGAAGTTTGATTAAATAGAAGCTGGATGATGGAAATAATTGTTTCCGTAAGTATATAAAGTTGGATTGATGAAACTAGGTCTTTTCTTCAAGAGAAGCTTCGTTACTAATTATAACTAATAACCATAGGCGTTATTACTAATAACCTGTCGTTACCTGTGTATTTCTTCGCTGGCTTTTGGCTGGCAAAAGATAGCACAATCTGTCGAAGTTTCTTATTTGGCGGCCCCGCAGACATAATAATGACTATTGACGAATTGACGAATGAGTCGGAATGACGATAATACACAATAATTCGATTAGTACAATTTACTTGAAAAATACTGAAGTTAGGCGTTTGTTACCGGAAACGAAAACTGTGTCTGTGTGTCAGGAAATAGTATACGCCGTACGGTACAACATTCGCTTGAACAGTGCAGTAAGTAAGTAAATTGCATGCAGATTTGTATGGCGATGGAGTTCGGGCAAGAGGAGGCAAATACGGGAAAATCCAAGAGGAGGCAACTGCCTCCTCCTGCCTTCATGTGGCTACGCCTATGATAACAATTTATACAAAATGGCAAATCATAAATGCCATTTGAAATCGATTCTTTGCTCACTTTGAGGTCAGTTATGATAAGTCAACTAATATCATCTGTATACAGAGCAAACCAAACATTGAAGCAACTAAGGGCAAGAATTAACACAAGAAAATTTTTACAATTAAACATAATATATATTATTTTTAGATATTTTTGAACAATGAGTACTTACTTGTGGGCTGTGAACCACATCCACCATGGTCTTCTCCCGATTTTCTAGACTCGGAATATGTTGGAATTGTTGGTAGTCCTAGGCCCCTCAGATGACGATAAAAATTCCGCTTATTTGCCGTAACTGTTTGGAAAATATAACAGAAAAACTTCTAAATTTCTGTTATTGTGACAAAATAATCATCAGTTATCAGAAGATTAACCTAATAAACTTGAAACTTGGTCTTTCACCACAAAACTGACATCAGATTTAAATATAAGTGCGCTTCTACGAGTTTTGATTGGACACCAATGGAACATCTATGAGTCATGTTTTGGGTTGTCTAGCAGCTGAAGATAAGATGCTGGATATCAAAGTGAAGTTACACAATGCCAAGCATTGTTAGTCGTTGGAATAATGTCCATTCATGGAACACCATGTCAACTGGGCCAACTCATCCTTCCATACTTGGCATATTAGTAGTACTGGCAGTTTCTGTTGTCTGATTGTGCATCTAGTGAATGAGTGTGAGCTTCAACTGATAGTCATGTTCAAACCATAGTCATACCTTGTGAGGTGTCCAAAGGGGCAAGCATACAGCTTTAACCTAAACAGTAAACAGTCATATCCTGAATATTAACACATGGGTAAATGAAATTTCCCAGTACTCACTGAATTCTTCCAGCTCCTTGTCATCGTCATCACCTTCACAGTTTGGAAATCCTTCGGCCTTCACGCGCATTGGTTGTCTTCCTTCTTGCTCCTCTATCTGTTTGGCATAATGCTCTGCCAGAGGTGCCTGTTCTGTCTTCCGTCCCTCATCTCTCACCCTTGCTGCCAAATCAGGATAGAAGAGTTTCTACAACAAAAAACATGTTAACATGCAGCACAATCGCAAACCTATCCTATTATGTGCAAATGCCTCAAAACTTGTTCGGTACAGTATGTACAAAAGCTTAGTTACACAGGAAACAGCGGATGTTGAAAACAAAAAGGGAGTGGCCGAGAATGTGACAAACAACATGGAATAGAGCAGTTATTATTATTATTATTACAAACATTTTTAACAAGCACATGGTCACACAGAAATACGAATCTGGAGCACGGTTAGTCAGTCACCAGGTGAAAAGCTGTTAGTTATCCAAATGCCTGAAAGCCAATGAGAAAATGAGCTTTGAGGCATTTCTTAACCCTTAACGACGAGCTGCATTGGTTTCCAAGTCGCATTTAATACACTCTCTTCATTTTAAAGTGTTAAATGATGAAAGAGAGTAAGAGCATCAGACATACATTGGTAGTTGGTTCAATATCTTAAGGACAGTAACAAGAAATACATGAAAGCCCAATACATTGCTACATTGAGGCTCAACCAAAAGAGCCATACAAGATTGCAGCCTGCATGATCTAATGTAAGGAGATAGTAGTGGTTGAAGGTAGGTAGGAGTGCTCACTGTGAGGGTTTTATAGGTGAAACAGGTCAGTTTTAAATCTGATTCTGAATCCTATAGGAAACCAATGCAGCTGACTGAGCATATTCAAGGAGTTTGAATGATAAGATGCACGCAGAACCACTCGAACCAGAGTATTTTGGATGCGTTGAAGCATGTTCTGATACACCTGATATGTAAAGATCTGAAATACTCACAAACACAAATTGGCACAATCAAGACAAGAGCAGACAAAGCTACGGTCTGTGAAACGTCCTTGGTAACAGCAGACCTGTTGTGACGTAATGTCCTGATATGATAGCAACAAGATTTGCAACTGTTTGTTATGTAGTAACTACTAAAGATTCTAAACTATTCACTAGCCCTTTAACAAAACATATCACTACTACTAATCAGCCTACACAACAGTTTTGTCTGTTAAAATGACAGTAATAAACAACAGATTTTACACATATGGCGAAGAGTCAGCTGGATAGAATGAAAGACAAATGATGAGATACTACAAATGGTAGACGAAAAAAGATCCCTAATCAGAAGATGCCAGAGAAAGTGGTTGGGTCATATAATGAGGGGAGATTCTCTCCTAAGAACTATAACCGAGCTAAGAATGTAGGGGAAAAAGCCAAGAGGAAGACCAAGAATGATGTTAATGGACTGGATGATGAAGGAGGGTTACAGCAAGCTAAAGGAGAGGGATGGACAATGAGAAGAATGGCAACACTAGAAGTATGAACCTGCTTAAATGGCAGAGAACCAAAGAAGAAGATATTCAACATGTTGACTGACCATGTAAGCACCTCTGTGTTTGACTCCCGTCAAGTGCGACATCAACATTCGAACGTCACACTTAGCCTTGCAAATGGAACAGTAGTAGCGCGGCTCTACAAAGCGATTTCGGTGACACCACTCTGTCACAAACTGCAGACCTATGCAAGAAACGAAACAAAATTTATTTAATAATAATAATATCCTTCGTTTATTATTTAAAACTGACATAAACGCAGTATGATTACAATTCATAGTACGAATGGATGATCACAAGTTAAAACAGGAGTCAAATGTAACTGTTTGGCAGCCAAGCAAGGCGCCCATCACATCCTACTGCTCATTTTGCCAATGCCAACTGGTGAATGAAAGCTGAGTTGACCTTTGGGAGGGTAGATGGAAGCGATCCCACGCCCATGCTGATCTTTTGCTCTTCGTGCCAGAGTGATACCATTACCCTATACCCTCTCCCAAACTATAATTACCAAGTTCATGCTTCCTTCTTTGATGAAACTCTCCTCTTCCTGCATCTGTTCGTTCTGCTTGATCTCGTGTCACTTTGACCTTGAGATTCACCTTTTGAGTTTGACTTTCCACCATAGGCTGCCTCATCATTTCAGAGGACCGACAGTCTAGGTACTGACCTCACTGTGGCTTGGTTGATGCCTTGTGAGATAGACATGGGTAATACAGAAGCTGCTAATTACATTTACATATCCGTGTATTTGGTGATGTCCCAAATTGTAAATGGACCTGATGATGATTAATGGACTGTGGTTTAACTCTAAAGCACACACTGGTTGAAGAAGCAGGTCCTACGATAACTGAGCTAAAGAAGTCGTCACATAAGAATCTTACAACACTGAATCCAGCACACTATACAATACAATACAACTGTATTTCATATTGCCCTCCTTCCAAAGCTCAGAAGTGCACATGACAGAACATTGCTGACGCAGAGCAATTGTGCGTGAAGGACTTGCTCAAGTCCTTACACAGCAACTGCTTCGGACAAGGCTCGAGCTCATACTCTCTGCATTACAGGCCGAGCGCTCAAACCAATCGGCCACCATGCCACACAAGTCTAAGTTCACCAATGAGTGGCTTCTCAAATAACTCTTGGCACATTGCAAAATAAGTTTAAGTGTACCGATAAGTGGCTATTATCAAATTACTCTGGCATGTTGCAACATAAGTGTAAGTTTACTGATAAGTAGCTTATCAAATTACTCTGGCATGTTGCAACATAAGTTTCAGTGTACCGATAAGTAGCTTATCAAATTACTCTGGCATGTTGCAACATAAGTTTAAGTTTACTGATAAGTGGCTTATCAAATTACTCTGGCATGTTGCAACATAAGTTTAAGTTTACCGATAAGTAGCTTATCAAATTACTCTGGCATGTTGCAACATAAGTTTAAGTTTACCGATAAGTAGCTTATCAAATTACTCTGGCATATTGCAACATAAGTTTAAGTTTACCAATAAGTAGCTTATCAAATTACTCTGGCATGTTGCAACATAAGTTTAAGTGTACCGATAAGTAGCTTATCAAATTACTCTGGCATGTTGCAACATAAGTTTAAGTTTACCGATAAGTGGCTTATCAAATTACTCTGGCATGTTGCAATAAGAGTTTAAGTTTACCGATAAGTGGCTTATCAAATGTCTCAACCATAGCCTGACACTTTGGCTTCCACGTAACCCTTTTGCCATCCTTCATTTGAAGCTTTGGAATCTCTAGCCTGCCTGGCCGAATAGGTGCTAAAACACAGCAACATTTGGCCGGTTAAAGCAACATTTGGCAGGCTAAGTAGTCTAATGCAAATTTAACAATCAAAGTAGACAAGATCAGTGTAACCATAGCAACACAATTCACTTAACGATCAAAGTAGGCAAGACCAGTGGAACCAGAGCAACACAAATCACTACACTTGTAGATAGATCAATATTTTAGGCAATATTTGAGAGTCTAAGAAGATTGGTATCATATTTACTTCGCTATTGTATATAGTGTTACTTGTTAAAAGTGAGCATATGTGTCTAATTTATCACATCTGATGAAAGCAAAGCAAAGCTCTTCTATTACTTGAACTGAAATTCACTTGCTCACCTCCCATTTCACTATTCTTGACATTCTACGGAAGTAAAAAAAGAACAAAAGTAAGAATACAACAAAGGACTAATAAAAAAATATATCAATAATAGTCATATATATTTGTTTATTGAGAAAACTGGTTGTCAAACCGCAACCAGGTACAGGTTATGAAAAAAGGAGTAAGACAAAATTCCAGGAACCTTTGTCTCTCCAAAATCTAACATGCACGAATGATTTAACTGAACTCAATGATGAAATAATTACATTTTTTAAGCAGATTCGCAGCTATGTACAGAGTGCTTCTAATAGTTCTCCAATACATGACATATCAGATGCTAATCTTGGCTCTAAATTCCACACTACTGCATACTCATGCATGAAATACCAGTACATTAATAATAAAATTAACAAACTAACATTTGAGCAAAGAACTATTTGTAATTATGCACATAAAAAATTGCACTTTATATAAATGAAAAATATCCACCAATTCATGCTTTCCGCATTGCGATTATGGCACTGAAGAAGCCATTATCTAATTAAAGAAAAGATTTTTGTAAAAAAACAATACCAGGCATATACGCATGTAAGTCAACATTTTTATCTGTTAACGAACTGCTATAAGATAAACAAAATGATCACATAATAAATGATGACAGATTATTACATTTATTATGACTTAACCTGGTTACTTCTTTCCCAAAAACTGTTAAAATTACTGATTGGAATTGCAAATACTGACCTTGTTGTGTCGTGAACCGGCAAGATGTGCTTCAAATGTCTTTGGCCCCGACATGTAACAGTGACAAATCTACCAAAAAAGGCCAGTAAACTCTACTTAAATAAGGTTCAGATGTAACCAATGCTATTCAATTTGCCTAATGTTTATACTGCTATGCAAAGCCATATGCAAAGAGATAATCTAACTTGAAGACAAGCAAATGACTTTGTCCGAATACAGTTCTCTTAGTAAACGAAAGTTAATTAACAACCAACAATCTACATATCAAGAGGAAGTAAAAGTCACGAGGAAAACTGATATTCTCTGTTGTTAAAATACATGACCATTTGTTTTTCAAATAAAATTTCTAAAGCATTTAAGAAAAATACTTGAATTACCTCACAGTAGATGTGTTGTTCTTCATCATAAGCTAAAAACAGCAATTGTTTAAAAAGTTTTATGAAACTGTTTGCTATTCAGTTACAAGCCTACGTAAACAAAGCACTTTTCTTGTGAGTCACAACTAGCATTGGCACAGAAGCACATTGCAATAAGCAAGTAAGTATATTCTCTATTAACAAATTGCAAATCACACTTTGGTGTACAGGCATAAATAAAACACAATGAATGTGCATTCAGTTACATGTGTACTGAAAACCTAATTTACATTTTCTAAAATACCAGAATTGCTAAACTTGCACAGTTTTAACTGTCCAAAGGTAGCATATTTCGATTTATCCAAAATATGAGAATGAAGAGAGAAAGAACAGCAGCCCTAAGTGCATGACGTTTTAGTGACTTCATTTTCTAAGCCTCTACATAGGATGGTAGGTGGCCAGTTCGCTTCCTTGCTGTCTGATCTGCCCACTGACAGTTTACTATGAGTAATTGTAATAATTAGAAATTCATAGAGCACCACATGAAGAGAACACTAATCACTGGTGCTATCTGTACTAAGCTAAACCATGTTAAATGTCATTAAGACCAGAAATTTCACCTTCCTCATGCAGTCATGTAGTCCAAGACAACATGAGATCAAAATACCACCAAAACATACAAAATCTGCAGCAGAAATGAAGAATAAGTTCGATACGCAAACCTAACAACAGTAAACCCTAAAATATTATGAATTACAGAGGAAAATCTCCACTTTAAAATGACACAGATGATGAATATGACAGACATGGCAGGTGACACACTGCACATGTAATTCATTCATTCATATTGAAAATTTGTATAGCGCCCCTTCAAGAAAACTACTCAGAGGCACTCCCAACTCCAGCATGGCCAAGGAGAACATAGGAGACAAGGTACTAGGAAAGAGGCAAAGCTCCTCAGGGTGGCCAAACGCCACATTCATCAGTGTATTCAATTATGGCCAAATTACCATGCCAAAGATAGTAGTCCTTGTTGATTTTGACGGAGCACAAATAAATTACCATGCCAAAGACCGTGCAGTTGTCCCAATAATTAGTGTCAGATTTAAATGCATACTGTTTTCAGCTCCATCTGCACGATGGAGCTGAAATCCTGACGTCTCACTTGACAGTTGAGTTTGCTTACCACCGTGCACTCCCAAAACTATTTCTCATATTATGGTCATACCGAACAAATAATCTGGATCAACATCATAAACTTCTTCCTCTTCATTGTATTCTTCATTCCATCCTTTTGGACCTGAAACAGTACAATTATTTCAAAAACTGCTGCAGCAGAAAGGTTAACAACCTAACTTATGAAACAGAATATTACAAAGAAAGCACAGTAAGACAACATGGTCACTTTTACAATGCTATAATTATGTCAATAGGATAGTAGTCCTTGTTGATTTTGACTGAGCACAAATAAATTACCATGCCAAAGACCGTGCACTGCGTGCAGTTGTCCCAATAATTAGTGGCAGATTTAAATGCATACTGTTTTCATAGTTTAATTACTTTTGCTTAAAGTTATCTTACTATACTTACTTATTTAAGTGCATTAAAGATCAGTATGGTGTCAATACAAGCTTTGATTTTTAGTTCTTACCTAACTAGTGTTGCAAAGTTTGGCAAGAGCCAGAATGGGGGGGTGGGGGGCTGAACGATATGGTGAGTTAATTCTGCCGGCGTCATCAGTGTCGGTTAGGGTCAGGTTAGGCATCGTGAGGGTCGGTTATGATCAGGGTTAGGGTTAGTGTCGTCATTTAACATTTTTTTACCGTCCGGCGTCCCCGCAGCATGATCAAAGACATTGTATAGGTTTGCCCAATAGTGACGCCAGATGACATCGTAAGTGAAGCCAGAATATTAACCGTATTTACAAACTTCGAACCGATTATAATGCCTCCGTTTAAGCTTGCCGTTCCACTGTTATCACTTACTACATGCACGCTAAAATACGACGCTCTTTTCTGCGAAAGGCAGTTGGAAACATACCATGAAACAAGTCTAACTTAACCATCACAAATGCAACTTGATATTTATAAGAATCTAAAACAGAGCAACAAGCAATACAAAATGTACCATAAATCTCTAGGCTCTGTATAAATTTTTCTATTATAAATGCATGTCGCACCGGCATTCGCGCCTCTGAGTAGGTCTCTTGAAGAGGCGCTATATAAATTTCTCGGAATGAATGAATGAATTAGCTATAATAATAATATTCTTTATTGAAACAATCCGGTTGACAAACGAAACCGGTTACAGTGTACAGTTATGCAATTGAAACAATTCACAAGAACACAAATGACAGAAGACATAAAATTTAATCTTAACTACTAACGGAACAGACAGCTGGCAAGCATTCAGTATCGGGCTCGCTCTCTATGCCAGTGTGTTATCCATTGCGCTATCGGGACCCATTAAATAGTACTAAATAACTCTCATAACTCAGTTTCCAATTTACAAATTATATTTCGTCTAACCTGTAACACCTTCACCATCCGTAAAACTAGCAAATTCCTGTCCAGACATTTTCTAGAATAATGTATTTTATATTTACAAGAATGAAGATCTTTGCAGGATTGGAACATCGATGAAATATCACAGCAAGATTCAACACTATGCTTTGTTTTGTTTTGGCCAATAGGTATGTATAGCCTTTATTACTCCATTAGCAAACGCACAATGGCACATCGAAATAGAATGTAATAATAATCTATAGTAATAATAATGAATAGTAGAGTTGTAACCAATGAGATATATTATATTTATATATTATACATCTCTATGGTTGTAACACATGAATATTAGTGTAAAGCATCCTGGTAATAAATTTCTTTTTAGTGAGATTAGAACATGGAATGTCACGGTTAAAAGGACGTGGCCATAGAGTATTGACATTGTGATTCATGAGCTGGCGGGAGAGAGACATGGAAGACATGCCCAGGGTCAGCCAACAGATCATAATATAACGAATACTTTCCAGACTCATTTCTCATACTCAAGTCCTATACGAACATCCAGCATGAATTTGCACAACTTCATACTAAATTCTTTAAAATGCACTGGCTTCCAAGGCTCTGCCCCAGGCCACCAACCCTGTCGAGTTCGAAACTTGCCATGCCCCAAACAAAACCTAGTCAGGGACTTCACACCTTTGGTGCTCAATATTGCAGACGCCTCAATTTTCACCCATGTACTGTTTCCCTGGCTAAAAAGGCTTCCTGAGCCATTAGAACCTGCAGAGCTTGTGTATGCAGTCCAGCTGACAAGGCAGAATTGTCTGTCATGTAGCTTGAGTTTCAATTTGAAATCTGGAGTTAATCCAGTAATAAATATTAAAAGTTTCCTTGGCCAATAAAAACTTGTCAGTGATCATTCTGCAGTCAAAAGCAAAAACTCTAATATGTTATCTAGGCATTTTATTATATTTATATAACATGCATTACTCACAGGAACAAAATGTACAGAAGAGTCATTACTGTTTTCAATTTTTTTTTAAATTCAAACAATGCAAATGACTAAAAAGAACAGATTGTAGCGGAATACCCCTCTCTCAGTTCGCACTCTTCTTCGTGTTGCGAAGGCAGAGGTTTCTGCTCAGGATGACAGCAGTCTCGCGTCCAGAGTATTTCGAACGGCTTAGACAATCGCCACCGCCGACAAAACGCCCAGATCAATCAAGACAAGTCACTAGGTTTTGAACCCGATATATTGCATCAAGTAACCGGCCAAATCAACCACTGTCACTAAGACACTTCACGAGAAGGCAGCAACGGCAAACAGGAAACGAACTCTCTTCCTTCGAGCTCTCTTCTCTCTCTCAATACTAATCTTCTTCAACCACCAACTCAGTAACCACACGCAATCTTCTCACCCTCTCAATCTACACAAGAGCGCCCTCTATTTATAGACCCCGAGAGAGCAAGGCCCAGGACAGACTATACGAACATCCAGCATGAATTTGCACAACTTCATACTAAATTCTTTAAAATGCACTGGCTTCCAAGGCTCTGCCCCAGGCCACCAACCCTGTCGAGTTCGAAACTTGCCATGCCCCAAACAAAACCTAGTCAGGGACTTCACACCTTTGGTGCTCAATATTGCAGACGCCTCAATTTTCACCCATGTACTGTTTCCCTGGCTAAAAAGGCTTCCTGAGCCATTAGAACCTGCAGAGCTTGTGTATGCAGTCCAGCTGACAAGGCAGAATTGTCTGTCATGTAGCTTGAGTTTCAATTTGAAATCTGGAGTTAATCCAGTAATAAATATTAAAAGTTTCCTTGGCCAATAAAAACTTGTCAGTGATCATTCTGCAGTCAAAAGCAAAAACTCTAATATGTTATCTAGGCATTTTATTATATTTATATAACATGCATTACTCACAGGAACAAAATGTACAGAAGAGTCATTACTGTTTTCAATTTTTTTTTAAATTCAAACAATGCAAATGACTAAAAAGAACAGATTGTAGCGGAATACCCCTCTCTCAGTTCGCACTCTTCTTCGTGTTGCGAAGGCAGAGGTTTCTGCTCAGGATGACAGCAGTCTCGCGTCCAGAGTATTTCGAACGGCTTAGACAATCGCCACCGCCGACAAAACGCCCAGATCAATCAAGACAAGTCACTAGGTTTTGAACCCGATATATTGCATCAAGTAACCGGCCAAATCAACCACTGTCACTAAGACACTTCACGAGAAGGCAGCAACGGCAAACAGGAAACGAACTCTCTTCCTTCGAGCTCTCTTCTCTCTCTCAATACTAATCTTCTTCAACCACCAACTCAGTAACCACACGCAATCTTCTCACCCTCTCAATCTACACAAGAGCGCCCTCTATTTATAGACCCCGAGAGAGCAAGGCCCAGGACAGAGCAAGAGCCGAGAGAGCAAGAGCCGAAGGCGTGCAAGAGCCCTGTGACGACATAGGTCGACAGTAGGAATTATAGATTAGGAAGTACAGTAACTGATTAACGATTAGATAACTTTACTTAGAGAAGGAAGATGTGACGTGTAGGTTGACAGGTCTACGCAGATCGCCATTGGACATTAGAGCTAGTAGGCCACGCCCACAGCGATCCAACAGTAGGCTATACATACTGACCGCTGACGCTAACACGTCGCATTCGGTATAGAGGCATACGGACTGTTAGGCTAGGCTATAGCATGTATAATAATAAGTAACAATAAAGTATATTAAGTAACAGCACGTTACATCTTGATACTGTTACATGGTGTCAGAGACTAAGAACCGACGCACTACAATAAGTCGATAAGCTAATATCAGCTAGCACGAAAAGTTAAGTCTTACGGATTCTTAATCGAACAAAAGGTGAAAGCTATGTCATCCTTCGAACACGACGAGGCCCTCTACCGAATGACCAGCTCAATTTGGCGAAGTTTCAGCAGATGCATATCTCAACTGCCAACTGAGTCTGCAGGCCACAGACAAGCCAGCAACCGGAAGCGTTGCTGTAAGCTCTGTGGCCAGAAAACGTTCCACCGAATGACCAGCTCAGTTCGGCGCAGTTACAGATGCATATCTCGACTGCCAACTGAGTCTGCAGGCCACAGACAAGCCAGCAACCGGAAGCGTTGCTGTAAGCTCTGTGGCCAGAAAGCGTCCTACGGAATGGCCAACTCCAACTCAGTTCGGCGCAGCGATGGTGGAGGCAGATCCCCCCTGTCAACTGAGTCTGCAGAGCACAGTCAAGCCAGCAACGAGAAAAAGCGTCGCTGTAAATACTGTGGCAAGACGGCTATCTTCCGAAGGACCAACTCAGTTCGGCGCAGCGATGGCGGAGGCAGATCCCCCCTGCCAACTGAGTCAGCAGACAACAGTCAAGCCAGCAACGAGAAGAATCGTCGCTGTAAGTACTGTGCATTGGGTCTTGTACCGGAAACAGCAGTCCGCGCTCTCTGTCGATGCCAGGAGATACACCCAGCAGCGGCGGCTCCTCGTGCGTCCGACCGGACGAAACTGCAAACGCACGGATTGAGTAAATTGACCGTCAGTCAACCACGAAAGACGCGCAAATATGAACTGCACTTCTGTGTCGCCTTCTTACGCAAACAATCATTCCGGGGTTGCAAAGCCTATCGGGACCTTGAGCACTTGGAAGCAGTGCAAGACATCATCTTTGAGGTATGTGCATCGCAAACTGATATGACCTCATTCGACCCAACGAACGGTTGCATAACCGATTCTATTAGACCGACTAAACCAGAGGACAATTACGTCCTAGAAAGCGACGTCCATCTTGCAAACGCTGAAACGTGTTTTCCAGTCCAGTTGCCAAAGAGACGTTATCCTCTCTCCGCCCCTGCTGAGCAGCCGCACGGGCAAGAGGCTCTCTCCGCCAACCGTTATCCTGCAGAGGTTCCCGCTGAGCAGCAATCGCACCTAGACATCGCGGCGCTGGTATCAATTAGTGACCAGACTGACCGGCCTCCCGTCAGTCTACCGCGACTCCAGCCCGAGATTAGCATCATGACATCTGCGACGGCCACTGAAGCTTGGCGCGCCTCCCCCGCCGTCGTGCCGAAACCTCCGAATCGCTATACTGGGTTCTGGCAAGCCGTGATGAAAGATCGGGCCTGCAGATGCCAGAGAGAAAAGTCTCGATTACAAAGGACGATCTGTTTCGCCGATCAGTCCACCCCGCCTTCCTCTCCTCGCTACACACCAGGCCCAGGCGAAGACGATAGAGAAACCTGTGATCCCCGTCCGCCTCAGTGCGTACACGAGGTCGTTTCCCCACCCTCAGCTTCTGAGGAGAAGCCCCGATCGCCTTCGCCGCAGACGAAGACTCCTCCACGCCGACAGCTGCTGGGTCAGATAACAGCCGGATCATGCCCGGATGGCCTTCTTCCCCATCCAAAGTGCCAGCGGTCATCAGGGCGAACAGGAATTCACTAATTACCCGCGGAGGTCTAGCAGCCAAGTGTCGACGCTTGATTGTACCTCGACCGACCAGAGACATCTACGGAGAGGACGAAGCCACCGCACCACCTCCCGCCCATGGAACCACCGGAGTCACAGGTGATACGCTACCCGTCGACACGATGTCGCTACCCCCACTCGCAGCTCCTCAGCCTTCGCTGCCGCCCAAGACCCCTCCACGCCGACACCTGCGTAAACGGAAGGCTGGGCGAATGGTCAGAGCAGGCGTGCTGTGATTCACCCGAGTCGACGGTCGACATTTACTGATTCCAGATGTGCCATTCAGTAACTGTCGAAGATCATACAAGAGACTTTGCAAGTTGCTGTGAACCTACCGAACACTTACGAGAGACTTTTACTTCAACGCATATTGCCTATAGACTATAGTAGATACATTTAGATTTGGCCATTAGGAACCTATTCTCCAAGACACTAGGATTTACTGCGATAGATTTATTAGATTTAACTAACCATTCGAAAAGGGAAAGATGTGACGACATAGGTCGACAGTAGGAATTATAGATTAGGAAGTACAGTAACTGATTAACGATTAGATAACTTTACTTAGAGAAGGAAGATGTGACGTGTAGGTTGACAGGTCTACGCAGATCGCCATTGGACATTAGAGCTAGTAGGCCACGCCCACAGCGATCCAACAGTAGGCTATACATACTGACCGCTGACGCTAACACGTCGCATTCGGTATAGAGGCATACGGACTGTTAGGCTAGACTATAGCATGTATAATAATAAGTAACAATAAAGTATATTAAGTAACAGCACGTTACATCTTGATACTGTTACAAGCCCCTCGAGGCGTGCAAGAGCCGAAGACGTGCAAGAGCCTAGCGTGCAAGAGCCGGAGGCGTGCACGAGCCGAGCGTGCAAAAACCGAGCGTGCAAGAGGCGAGCAAGGCCCACGGGGAAAGGGGACAGCAGAACTCAAGCCAAGGAGGGAGGGGAGAAAACGGCCACCGTGTCCGAAGACCATGGACACCAGACGGGCCAGACCAACTCCCAGGGAGGGCAACCCCTAAAACCCGCTACATCCTCCCCTCATTACTAATGGGAATGCCCCCATTCCCTCAGACGAAAAATAGTTCAATAAAAACGGCCAAACCCCGGCCAAACCACAGAAATATCAAGCGTGGCCAACGGGCCCCAGTTCCTCGAAAGTTCTAAAGTCCAAGGCTGATTCGCAGCCAACACGCAAAATGGCCAACGGGCCCAAACGTCCCTGAAAATCAAATAAGTCAGTTCGAGTGGCCAGCGGCCCGAGAATTCCCTAAAAATTAAACGCGCATGGCCAAAGGACCATAGAGTTCACAAGACTAAATTAAATCATAATCTGCAGCGCAGCGGCCAACGGCCAAACAAACAAAACACAAAACTCTCGCCGATTCCCGGCAACAAAAGCATTACAGAAACACCTGGGCGTCAGGTCCCTAAAAGTTTAAATCTGTTCTGGACTGACATCGTTCAGGATTCCAAGTCTGTTCAGGGGAAAAGCGCTCATCAGCCTCCCGTCGAAATCCAAGACCCGCTGTCTAGGTCGCGTAGTCTATCGGAAACGGGCGGGTAAGCGCACCGTTCGCTTCGGTCGTCCGGCGTTCGCGGCAACGGCCGGCACAGCGTCCATGTAAATGTCTTCAGGAGCGAGGTCGCCACTCGCGTCGTCCAGGCTTTCTTCGAAGCAGAGACGTAGTTTATCGACATGAGCAATAAACTGGCGAGCATTCGCTGACTTGCGGAGCCGGTAGTTGACGAGGCCACAGCGTTCCATGATCGTGAAGGGACCCGTGTACGTATGAGCCCACTTCGGACTCCGTCCTTGGTGCCGGTGTAGGAGGCTGAATGCACTCCCCGTATAAAAGACTCCGGGCGTGTTTTTATCCTAGTAAACTGTGACTCCAGAGTTAATCCATACTAGGACAAAACACTCTACCCAGCGAATAAACACTCCGGGAGTATTTTCGTTTAAGATCGGACCAAATGACTTGTGGAGTTGATTCTTCCAAGGACAAATTGACTGGGGAGTTAATTTTTCCTAGAACAAATTGACTGGGGAGTTAATTTTTCCTAGGACCTATTGACTGGGGAGTTAATTCTTCCTATGACACATTGACTGGAGGAGTTAATTCTTCCTAGGACAAATTGATTGGAGGGAGTTAATTCTTCCTAGGATAAATTGAATGGCGGAGTTAATTCTTCGTAGGATAAATTGACTGGGGGAGTTGATTCTTCTTGGGACCAAATGACTTGTGGAGTTGATTCTTCCTGGGACCTAATGACTTGTGGAGTTGATTCTTCCTAGGACAAATTGAGGCGAACATTTAGTATCGGGGTGCGTAAGTTTACTGGCGCTTCACAGTATCTTTTGGCAAGCTGCGAGGAAGGTATCATTTTTTCAAATGATGACACTAACCGAATAGGGGGGCCGAAATGGGGCAGCAAGCGTCTCAAAAAGCCTCTGCTGCTCAATTGCCCACCACGCCACCTTCTCGTGGTACCCCTGTTGGAAACAAAGTGCGTGGTGGACGACCGAGTCCTCGCCGGGATATGCGAGTACCCAGAGAAGAAACTTCTGAAGGACGGATGATGGAACTCGTCAACGCAAGAGCGAGATGGTGTCTCGAGAAAAACACCGAGAGGAAGGACTTGGGAGACCACCTCTCTATATATCCCAAGTATATAGAAGATGAAGCCACTAGAGAAAAAAGCCAACGACGTCAACGATTCAACCTGGATACCGGGAAGAGTCGCGTCCGGCAGGGGAGGGGTGGGGCCTCCTCGGTCGTCAACCAGCGAAACCCCTGCAAAATCAACATGAAGAAAGATCAGAAAAACAAGATACAAATAGGGACATGGAATGTCCGCACAATGCTAAGACCCGGGAAGCTTGCAAACGTCATAGGGGAGATGAAAAGATCAAAATTGAATGTTATGGGGCTGGCGGAGACAAGATGGAAGGAGGAGGGAGACTTTAATAGTGATGGAATAAGAATCATACACACAGGAGGAGAAAACAACCAAAACGGTGTAGCTGTTCTGGTAGAAGAGAAGATTGCCAGGTCCATAATAAAGATTGAAAGATATGGAAGCAGGATGATTGAGGTCAAAATAAAGGCAGAACCAGTAGATATAGTAATAATACAGATATACATGCCAACAACAACGCACAAAGATGAAGAAGTAGACGATATGTATGAGAGATTGGAGGAAATACTGGATAGAACCAAGGGAACAGATTATGTAGTCATAATGGGAGACTGGAACGCAGTGGTGGGAGAAGGAGCGGAGGGAAAATGCATTGGAAAGTATGGTCTGGGGAAGAGAAATAGCAGAGGCGAAAAACTAGCGGAGTTCTGTGAGAGAAGAGAACTAATACTGACAAACACCTGGTTTCAGCACGAGAAGAGACGTAGGTACACGTGGAAATCCCCGGGAGATATGGCAAGATATCAGCTGGNCTGTTAAAATTGTTGGACGATGCGGTCGTCGAACGGAAGGAAATTCGAGCAAAACAGGAACAGTTAGCAGATAGCATGGAAAAAGCTATGGAGCTGTTTGAACAATTGGTGACCCTCTACAACGAGAGTGGTGATAAACAGAACGTAGAAAAAACGAGCACTGAAATGGAAACACTAGAATTTGAATTCTCATCAGCTATGAAACTCGCTCAACGTCAGTTAGATGAGGAAGCAAGTGGTGCATCTGTCGCTGGAAGTCCACAACGTGCAACCCAGGTAAAAGACTTTGGTCAGTCAGCATCTATCGTTCAAGCTCGTACAAGCGACCCATTTATTGATCATCAAAGCATAAGAATGTTTGACACTTCAGATGTGCTAGATCAGCGACAGCGTGAAAGTCGAAACTATGCAGCGGATGAAAATACTGGCAGTGCACATATCGGACAAGATCTGTGGAGACAGTTGAAACGCGTATCAATTCCAGTCTTCTCGGGTGATAAAAGAAATTATGAATCGTGGAAAGCTTCCTTCATGGCTTGTGTCGATCGAGCACCAACGTCATCTGAGTACAAACTTCTACAGTTGCGGCAGTATCTGTCTGGTGAAGCTCTGAAGGTCATTGAGAATTTGGGTCATTCTGCAGCCAGCTATGAAGCAGCGAAGCAACGGTTGGAACGAAAGTATGGTGGAGTGCGACGACACATTGCAATCCAGATGGAGGAGATTGACAGTTTCAAGCCGGTAAGGAACGGCAATGCTCAAGATTTAGACAGATTTTCTGACTTGCTAGATGTTACGGTGATCAATTTGAAGGATTCTGGTCGCGTAGAGGAACTGTGCTATGGATCATTGTATCTGAAGCTGCTTAAGAAAATGAATGAGAGCATGCTTGCTAGTTACCAACGCTGGGTATTTGAGCATCAAAGGACTGAGGATGTAGAAACGCTGAGAGAATGGATCCTCAAAGAAGCAGAGTTCCAGACTGTAGCCAATGAAACTGTGCAGGGTATTTCTGAAGTGAAAGTTCATCCCAACAGAAGAATACATTCACAGTCTTATTTTGGTCAAAATCTGAATCAGAGACGGTATAAGAAAGAATCGGTCACTTGTGCTTTCTGTCAGGGTCAACATGGAATCTGGAGATGCAAACAGTATGAGCAGCTGGATGTGTCTGATAGGTGGAATGTGGCAAAGGATGCGAAATTGTGTTATCGATGTTTGGAAGGAACGCACCTTGGTCAAGATTGTGTTCGCAGTCGACCATGTGGTCTGGGGAATTGTAGTAAACTTCATCACAGACTACTGCACAAGGATAAAATCAGTTATCGGAACGTAAGCATGAATCCCAGAGTCGTTGCAACATCGAGGTCATCGCACGAAGATCGTTCTATCGGAATGCCTGTAACTTCTCGATCCCCAGAAGCTGCAGAAAGGGGAGGCAACAGTGATACAACGTTAGTCTCCAATGATGCATGTGTCAACATGTGCTCGCTACGTACTGTTCCAGTTATTCTGAAAAACGGTCACAAGACGATTCAAGTGAATGCCTTGTTGGATGATGGAAGTACGAAGACCTATTTGAATGCTGATGTAGCAGCTGAACTTGGTCTCGTCGCTGAAGCACAACAGATAACAGTGAACGTTTTGAATGGACAACGTGAGGTGTTTAAAACAATGCAAGTGGATGTACAACTCCAAAGTTTGGATAGAACAGTGAATATGATGATCTGTGCTTATACTACGAAGAATGTGACTGGAAATATGGAAATTGTGAATTGGAAAAAACATTCTGCAAAATGGCCACACCTTAGTGGCATAAACTTTCCAGTATTTCGATCACGTCGTGTTGACATGTTGATCGGTTTGGATTATGCAGATTTGCACTTTGCTCAAAGGGAAGTCCGAGGCAAGCCTGGTCAGCCAATAGCCCGACGTACACCACTGGGATGGACTTGTGTTGGGAAGACATCGCCAGTGGAATCTGCATTTCATACGAACTTTAATTATACTTACTTTCTTCGAGAAGATGTGGATGAAGTAAATGCAACACTTCGTAAGTTCTGGGAGGTTGAAGAAGTTACAGCATCGAGCAACAACGACTTATCGCAGGATGATCGAATGTTATTGCAAGAAGCAAGAAGAACATTGTGTTATGCTGATGGAAGGTATCAAGTGCAGATCCCTTGGAAAGATGGCCATCCAGATTTGCCGAACAATTACGACATGGCTGTTAGGCGTTTAGAGTGTACTGAAAAGAGACTCCAAAAAGATCAAACAGTCAAAAGTGCTTACTGCAAAACTATCGAACAGTATTTGGGTAAGGGGTACATTCATAAACTGGAACAGAGCAATGGAGATGACAAATGCTGGTATTTACCGCACTTTCCAGTAATTCGAACTGATAAGGTGACAACAAAGACAAGAATCGTGTTTGATGCATCGGCTACTTATAAAGGTGAATCGTTGAATCAGACCATTAATCAAGGTCCAAAGTTGCAACAGCAGTTGACAAACGTCTTGCTCAGATTTCGTAAGAATCCAATAGCACTGGTTTGTGACGTTGCCGAGATGTACCTTCGGGTTGAGATAGCCAAGAAAGACAGGCCTTATTTCCGATTCTTGTGGCGCGATATGGATAAAACAAAGTTCCAGCCATATATGAATTCTCACGTGTTGTGTTTGGTGTGAATTGTTCACCATTTCTGGCACAGCTTGTTGCCCAAGAGCATGCAAGACGACTAAGTGAACAGTTTCCATTAGCTGCAGAGACTATATTGAAGTCAACGTATATGGATGACAGTATGGATTCTGTGGACTCTGTTAATGATGGAGTGGAACTGTACAGACAAATGTCAGAGTTGCTGGGACAGGCAGATATGCATGCTCGCAAATGGTTGTCAAATTCGGATGAAGTGTTGAAGAATGTACCACCAGAAGATCAAGTTACTGAGATGGAAATTGAAGGTGATCAAATGTATGGAGCAAAGACCCTTGGTGTGATATGGTTAGCACATGAAGACGTTTTCACTTTTCGATTCAAACCAGTGGAAGATGGATTTGTTTGCAGCAAGCGAAATGTACTTAAAAAGGTAGCATCGCTCTTCGATCCACTGGGATTTTTGGCACCATATATTGTCCGTGCCAAGATTCTGTTGCAAAAGATGTGGTCATGTGGTTTGGATTGGGATCAACCACTGAACATGGAACTCAAAGCTGAAGTAATGGATTGGTTTTCGGAGCTTGTTGATGTCAGTAGAATTCAAGTTCCAAGATGCCTTCGTCTACAGAATGAGAAGCTGTTGTCAATGTCGTTACATGTATTTGCTGATGCATCCACTGATGCTTATGCTGCGGTTGCATATGCAAGATGTGTCTATGAAAGTGGTTGCATCTCAAGCCAGTTTGTATGTTCGAAGACAAAGGTAGCTCCATTGACTTCAACGAGTGTTCCACGTCTGGAATTAATGGCAGCAGTATTAGCACTTCGTCTGGGAACAAACATTGCAATTCCACTTGATATCAAACTGTCCAGTATTACCTTCTGGAGTGATAGCATGAATGTCCTACACTGGATAAGAGGTCGGAGTAGAGCATACAAACCATTTGTAGCAAACAGAATTGGAGAAATTCAAATGTCAACCAATCCAGATCAATGGAGGCATATTCGATCCGAGCAGAATCCAGCAGACTTGGCTTCACGAGGGTTGACAGCTTCGCGTCTCGTCAGTGAAACCCTCTGGTGGAATGGTCCAGAGTTCTTACAAACTTCTGATGACAACTGGCCTATTTGTCCAATGGAACCAGTCAATGATATATTGTGTGAAAGAAGAAAAGCAGATCGACATCAAGATTTAACATCGACCTTCCTAACCATCAACAATTCAGTCGTTAATCTGGAGGACAGGTTAAACCCAGATAGATACTCGGATTGGAGACGATTGATACGGGTGCAGTCATGGGTTCTGCGATTCATCAATAACTGTAGACTGGAAAAGCAGGAGAGGAGTCATGGAGAACTGCAATGTGAAGAAATCAAAGATTCTGAAATCCTTTTGATAAAAGCTTGTCAGCAGGAAGCTTTCAATGAAGAGTATCGAGCCTTGCTTCAAAAGAAAGTCTTGCCAGCCAGCAGCAAACTATTAGTTCTGAATCCTCAGCTGGATGAAGATGGTTTAATGCGAAGTAACAGCAGATTGGTTAATGCTGAAGTCCTGCCATATGATACACGTTATCCAATTATCCTGCCTCGAAGACATGGAATCACAAGATTGATTGTAAAATGTGAGCATGAAAGGGGAGCTCATGTCTGTGGCACAAATCACGTACTTTCAGAGCTATCAAAGAGATATTGGATTCTTTCTGCACGCGAAGCTATTCGAGAATGGGAAAATATGTGTATGACATGTAAGCGTCGAACCACAAAGTCAGCAACTCAGATTATGGCGCCATTACCTACTGGTAGACTGAAGTTACCGAGTCCTTTGAGAAGCTTCGTTCACACTGCTCTTGACTTTGCAGGACCATTCCTTACAATTCGAGGTCGAGGTAGATGCAGAGAAAAACGTTATCTGTGTCTGTTTACTTGCATGACGACTAGAGCAGTACATTTAGAGATGGCATATGGACTGGATACGGATTCCTTCTTAAAAGCATTCTTCCGTTTTGTTAATCGTCGGGGATGGCCGGAAGAGTTGACATCTGATAATGGACGCAACTTTGTTGGAGCAAATCGAGAGTTGCAAGAACTGATAACGAACTTGGATCAACATAAAATTCTCAAGTCCACAGTATCGCATAACTTAAAGTGGAATTTCAACCCACCAGCTGCACCGCACTTCGGAGGAGTATTCGAAATCATGATAAAAGCAGCAAAACGTGCAGTCACTGCAATTCTTGGGAACGCTGAAGTTGGTGATGAAGAGTTGATGAGTGCTTTCATCGGAGCTGAAGCACTTATGAATTCAAGACCATTGACATACCAGTCAGCAAATCCGCACGACATAACACCACTTACGCCAAGCCATTTCCTGCATGGTGAACTGGGAAGACGAGCGGCTCCAGTTCCGGTTGATGAAATTCACCATCCAAGACAGCGTTGGAGACGTGTTCAAGAACTTATTCGTCACTTTTGGCGTCGCTGGATGCAAGAGTGGTTACCTGGCCTGGGATCAAGAAAGAAATGGCATTCATCCAAAAGAGAATTTCACGTTGGAGATGTGGTTCTGGTTGTGAGTTCTGATACAGCCAGAGGTAGTTGGCCTCTGGGTAGAATCGTCTCCGTTCATCCTGGACGTGATGGACATGTGCGAGTGGTCAAGGTCCGCATCGGAGAAACTGTTTTCACACGACCAATTAACTCTTTGTGCCCACTAGAATTTTCTGATGATAGAAATTCTGATAATTGATTTGTTACTGTTGACATGACATGAATCAGTTGAATAGTTTAGAATTGTGTGATAGGTTTAGAGACACTTACAGATACTTACATTGTTAATTAGTGAAAATAACGGTTACTGTTTTAGGTGATGTTTACACATCACAAAGGGGAGGATGTTCAGAAGACTTTAGTTTTAATTAAATGTCATTACTTTGACAATGCGTAGCCTATGGTAGGTTGTGACGTCACTGATTTGGGACTCTTAGTTTGATATAGTTCTTGTTTTCATGGTGTTCGCTTCGTAAAGTCACGTTGCTGAATTCTTCTTAATAAATGTTTAAAACCTATCGAATCGTATGGGCCTATGGAGCTTTAGCCCCCAAACCTGAAATCCTGGCGCCGGCACTGTGACGGAGATAGCGCAGACGAAGACAATAGGCCCCTACTGGCGATGTATCACCAGAAAATCTATGTGGGAAACAACTACCTGTTCAAGGAGAGGCAAAAGTATTTCGTCATATTTGCGAGACGGAGCGTATGAAAGACAATGACACGATGAGCAGCCCACGGATATGGTGGAAGTAAGTTTCTTGTTACATACAACAAATCCTATTTTGACATCATATAAGGACGTACAGGACTAGTAGTGAAATGTGAATGGACCAGAGTACTTAGAAAATATCTTACATTAAAGAAACCTAAAATCTTTCGATGACGGTGATCAGACATTCACAGTATCTGAGCAACCATTCGTATTTGTGTTTTCACCACCGAAAAAGCAGAGTCGATTGCCCCGTGGTACCGGTGCTCGATCTTCCGGTCGATCACGTGTTGCTTCGACCGATTATTCTGCTCATCCATCGGCATCTGAACAGTCCCATCTTCCCACCACTGAGAAAATCTCGTCAATATCATTGCTCAAGAGACTGTCTCTAATGGGGATTGGTGGAACTGGGACAGTACGAAGTAACAGACTTATGGATTGTCCCTTATCTAAATTTTGTCGGAGACTGGTCGTGAGACATACAATTACAAATAAGAAGCCAGTAGTCACATGGGCTTGTGCGTTGGAAGGATAGCTGTCTTGTTACCTTGGCATCCAACTGAAATGGGGTCCATCCAGAGGCGGCGCCAGCAATTTTTTTAACCAGGGCATAGCAAGGGCAGTCATACAAGTAACCAGTTCAGGGGCGGTTTATGCCCGAATAAATGTTCGGCAGGGCAAACATTCTGGCAGGGCAACGACCAGGGCAAAGGCTTTTTACCAGGGCATTTGCCCTGGCTTGCATGGTGTAGTGCCGCCACTGGGTCCATCCCATTGCCTAAGCCAAACGTTGGTCTAATGCAGAAAAAGCCAGATTTGAGATAGACCAGCTTTCCTAATATCACAATACAATAAAATCATGAGGGCCGGGATGGTCTTGATCACAACATTGAACAGTATACAATTGGTATAAACGCATCCGTAAGGCCTATTATCGCCTACTTGTTTCAGGTCTCCGTGCACAACGCCTGGCAATTGTACAGCGAATCTCCAGCTGCAACTGAACACCCTTTATCCCATCTGCAGTTTATAAGAGCAGTATGTGCTGTTTATTATGTTAAGTATTCCATGTCACCAGTCGAGCGTCCTCTGCAGGCTTGCAACCGAACTCCCCTTGCGCGTCGCTGTCCGGCTGAAGTCAGGTTCGATGGCCAAGGGTATTTCATTGAGAGAAATTCAACTCAAATTAGATGCGCCGTGTACAACATGAAAGTATATACAAAAATTTCAAATGCTGTGTTGGCCTACACCTTGATTGTTTTGCTGGTTTCATACACAAAATTGCCTAAATAAATGTGTTCTGCTGAAACAGTATTGACTTTTGATAGCTATTTGCCATTTTGACCAGCATTTCCATAGTTACATTTGGACAGATGTATTATCCGCTGGTTCTGACATTTCTATATGTTACTGTTCATCTGTTTATATGCTATTTTTCATTGAAATGTTGCAATTTTTTACTTTAATAACATACTACTCCAGTAGCTTCAGTCATGTTTCAAGTATTTCCATTTATAAAAACCTGTGACCGGTAGTGCCCACCGTCCCTTTTTAGGGACAAGAATTTTCATGCCTATATTTCTATTCCCCAATGTCGCAGAATTTTTTCCACATTTTTCCCTTCATATCATCCCCATTATCTACCAAACCAAAGCATTTCATAGAGTTTTGCCACCATGATCATTAAAGGGTTAATTTTGATTTCTGCTTTTGTATTGTAGTTTCAGATCTGTGAAAATAAGATTTCTACGCTATTCTATTTTCATTGTCTGTATTGATTTCAATTTTTTTTTATTGTAGTTTGTATGAAAACGTGAAAATAAAATGTTAAGCTGCTGTACTTTTGATTCTATATTCATTACAACTTCCTGTTATAGTTAAAATTTGTATGCTAATGTGCCTGAAACAAAATGTCGCAGTTCTAAAACCAAAAACTGAGCACAGTGTACTAGTATAATAGAGATGTACCATTGATAATTTTTAGGAAATTAAATTTATTCCAGTGGATAATCATGATAAAGAATATTTACCGCTACGCTAATTGTAAGATATCAATTACACTGTACAAGTTTTTACACAAAAATAAGCAATGCACATCTGTAATGTTGGATATTAATTGCGGCCCAAAATCAAGGAGGTAAACCACACCTTCAACGTGGGATATCACACCTTAGGATGAGGGAGGGGTACCACACCCTTAACGTGGGATATCACACCTTAGGATGAGGAGGGATACCACACCTTCAACGTGGGATATCACACCTTAGGATGAGGGAGGGTACCACACCTTCAACGTGGGATATCACACCTTAGGATGAGGGAGGGGTACCACACCCTTAACGTGGGATATCACACCTTAGGATGAGGGAGGGGTACCACACCTTTAACGTGGGATATCGACCTTAGGATGAGGGAGGATACCACACATTTAACGTGAGATATCACACCTTATCACGAGGGATGGATACCAGACCTTAACGTAGGATAACACACCTTATCGTGAGGGAGGGATACCACACCTGTAACGTGGGATATCACACCTTATCGTGAGGGATGGTTCAAACGTATTTGGCGTATGCAAAAGCAAATGTGTCAACAAATTACATGAATATTGCGCTCAAAACACAGGCTGCCCATCGAGCCAAGGATTCAGTCTAAATCTGTTTTATAACACTGCAATCAACTCAGCCCACCTATCTTCGCTCTTTGCTCATCCATCTGTATAGAAAATATTGCATATCCTGATAGCTGTGTCTCGCACACCAAAACGATCATGATCTTCCGGATGTTTTCTGTGGACAAGGAATCTCAGTTAAAAATTCGTTGTCTGTGCGTTCTCTGAAGTGTCCACAAGAACTAAACCTAAAACTGCCCAGCTTCAGAGTGCTTACCCTCTTTATTTTGACTTCTGGTTTATCTGTTTTACCGGAGTTAGACCCGGACCCTGTCTGACTTTGACTTTGTAGCGACCATCAATAATATATCATTATTGATTACTTTAGATTACATGAATATTCAGTGTAAAGTAAGAAATCGGGTCATTATTGCAGACATCTCTAAAATATTGCCTAATTGTTCTTAACAATGCTTTTAGCAGTTAATATGGCGTTACAGCGCAGCAGTTAAATTTCCATGTGTCGAACAAACTTTAAAGCTTTTTTAACTTTGATACTTACAAGCAGAGGACGAAGCAACTTCACGATTTCTCAGGATTTCTTCGATTTAGAAAAGCTTCTGAACGAAACCAGTTCGCGTATATGCTTCTTCAGTGCAGTATAATACTAGATACAAACAGGGCAATAAATTTCAATTGTCAGTAACCAGCCTAAGCCTTTATGAGAAGATTTCGAACAGACAAGAGGGCTAATGTACGCACTTTACAGGCTACTTGAAGTTTCAAGGGTCGATGTTTCTTTTGAGGTGTGCCAGATATTCGAGAGTTATATATAGGCCTATATAGTACGAAGTTATGGGAACATTGTATAAAGGTGTCTCGCGTAGAGATACATGTAGCAAATTTTATGATAGTTTGTAGCTATACAGTTAGATACTTTGGTAAATGTTGTGCTGACTGATTAACAGTTGGTTTCTAATTTTTTCAATTGTACACGTATACAGTCATTTTCCGGTAAATGCATGAATTCACAATTCAACTGTCTCCCGATCATTTCTCGAAAAACTATACCTAGTCTGATTATGCTAAGTGTTGATATTAAAATGTTATTGATCAGTAGGGTGTCTCAGAAAATCCAAAGTTCTCAATTTTGGCTATTCTGATAAAAAATACAAAATTACAGCAAGATTGAAGATCATTTAGACGTGGCTCAAAGCCTTTTAAAATTTCGTATACCCCCATGCAATAGCCTGTGTGGAAATTTTACCAACATATCGGTTTTCAATGCATAACTTTCAAACGGGAAGAGATATTCAAAATTTCTTTGGTGAGGTTTCCTGGAAAGGTTTGCTCACAACATAGGTTTTGTCTCATAAGGTTACTCTTGCAAGACGACATGTGACATGACTTCAAACTTTGAAGTCACAGTTGACATTGCGTTGGATCAATGGTTCCTCTTAACGTGTTGTTCTTAAAAGGTTTATTTTTAGGTATCAAGTTATGGTTTTAGGAAAGAAGGATTTGCATAAAATATTCTTGAACCCCTTAGCAGTTTCTTCTTCCAGAACATGTGACATAACGTCACTCAACTTTTGAAGTAACCGCTCCTATCTCCAAAGCCATAAGTCTTGGAAAGGAGATCTCGGTGTCTGCAGACTAGGGTTATCGACTACAAGGAATTTGATTATAATATTATATTTCACAGACCACGTGACCTCATTCACCGTGACGTTCCCAGTGACCTTATATATATCCATAACCACCCACAAGTCTTAGAAAGGTGATCTTGGTGTCAACTGTAAGATTTTTGGCTACAAGAAATCCTGATGACACATGCTTGCCACTCTGCGGTAATTACATTCCGTGATGTATAATATTAAGTAACACGTATGACCTTGGAAAGTCGTAGACAGTTTCCTGTAACAATTTTCTGTGAATCACAACGTACAATAACAAATCTCATGTTTGGGGAAAGTGCTTTAATGCCTTCACCGAAGATAAACTCGCCCGGAATTCGCCCGGTGTGCTGTGTGGACGCTCTCCGCTCTCGCTCTCCGCTTAAGTCCTCGAATTTTCCATCCATTAACGATCGAATTTTTTAACACTCCACGAACGGTTATCCCTATAACTCACTAGGGTTCTCGGTAGCTCTACCAACATTTTAATGATCCTTAGTTTTACTTTTTAACTCTTCCTTTTTCATTCATTCACAGTATTCTCCTCTTTATAACCTGTAACTTGTTGCGGTGTGTCAACATGTCTTTTTCATTAAACGAATATAATATATATAAACTACAATCACAATTCTATTGCTTGCAATTCCCCAGAAACGAAGGGCAATCACGCCGGGTCATCAATTGACCTTGAAGCTCAGATGTAGTGTAATGTAATTAGTAGCTTATATAGCGCCGTTCATAGCAGTGACTATTCAGTAGTGCTCCCAGTGCGAGTACCCCGAGAGAAGAAATAGGTTTGGAAGAAAGAGAGATGTAGGAATCGATCTAGAAGGAATGAAAACGCGTAAAGAAGAGGGGAGGGAATTCCACAGGGCAGGCCCAATGGTGAGAAATGACCTAGCTTGGCCCAAATGGTCCTAGTTCGCGGGACCAAGAGATCATGCTGGTCCAAACAGAGGAAAGGTTGGAGAGAAGCTGCAGAATAAGGAAAGCGATCGTAACCTATAATGTTGAGTGTACATTTTTGGCGGCCTTTAAAATCATAAAAATTATTAGACATCAAGAAAACTATTCTAGCACTTTGTAGTTTCGGAGACCCAAAGGTTAAACTATGCAGGTCAATGTCCCCTGAACTACAGTCATGCACTCAGCATATGACGTTCATCATAACTCTGTTGAGTGTACTTCTTTCGAATCCAAGACTCTGAAAAACATCATATACGCCAGGATTTTTTTACATAACATGTAGTTCCAGTGAGGCCAAAGGTAAACCATAACAGGTCGAGTGACCTTGAACTACAAAGTCATGCGATTGTCATACGATGGTCAATGGTCATACCAGGTTGTTTATAACTCTATTTTATTTCCTTTTGCCCACTGGGCCTATCTTGGACTGACACCTGCTTTTTAGCCTTCACCGATAACGAAATATTATGACAATGGATGTCAAATGACCTTGAAAATGAAGGTCATCCGATTGTCCTACAATATTAGAAATAGCATATTTGACTTCTCCCGGAAAACCCTGTCCTAGACACAAAAATCACTGCTCGATTGGTTTTAGTTCCTGAGATACTCTGGGATAAAATTTCTCAATGGTAAATTAATGTGTATAATTCAGCTATACAATGCTTAACTTAGAGTCGCTTGAGCCACGCGTAAATGTTAATCTAATTAGCTGTAACTTCGTACAATATAATAACTAGTCCTATAGAAACTTTCTAGAGGTTGGCCATCAAGATATATAAACTTTTGAAAAGTTTCTGTCTATTTGGGACACCCTAACCTTCATCCCTTCGTTGCTTGAAGACTTATTTATGCCCTCGGGCTGTCACGCTGAGAGCGCCTCTGAATAGCTAGTACTGTAAGAGGCGCTTTACAAATTCTCAGATACGATACGATACGATATGAGTGCAAAACCAAATATATATTTGCGAAATAGAAACGTTCAAGATTTGTTTCATTATTTGGAAAGAAATTTTTTTTGGCTTGTTGAATCAGTGAATTTACCATGTTACCGGAAAATGACTCACAGTGCGTGTGTACTGTGTAGCCTACATTATATTATTTTCAAACTATTAAGAACGGCTCATACTTGGTCAACACAGACAGAACACAGTCATATGGACTCTGTAGAAGATTCGTTTTCCATTCGTCTCTATAAAAAAAATGGTGGAGATTATCTCCATCGAATTGATAGTTTGCCATGAACTGTCAGTTCCGTTGCGTGTATGCCTTCTGTTCGCTTTCTCGTGTAGCAATATTTAACCCAGTTTACCGTATCTTCCGGCATTTTGGCTCATTGTTGACAATGCGCTTTATCGCTGAGTAATTTTATAGTTTCACTTATTGCTTTACAGCAACTATAAAACACTCTGTAGATCGCCTGAACTCTGTAGCCATTGCAGCCACACACGGAGACCTACTTGAAATCCCAAACAACCAACTTGAAGTCCCAAACAAAGCTTTAAGCCAAAAAGCATCCTACAACTCACCCATATCCCGCACTTTGAGCCCCTTGCAAAAGTGACAGGCCTTAGGCAAAACAAGTCAGGAAAACGGTCCCAGCTCCAAATCGCTACGTCCGAAGGTCCATCCTGCTCCACGGAGCTCAGTTCCGACTCTGAAATGTAATTTTCTCTAGATGCTACCGTAGCGTCAATAAGTTACACATGTGGCATAATAACCTCTTAAGAATCCCTCAAACACTGCGTACTAATCCAGCACAAAACATACTCTATCTCACACAAGTATCCGTGGTATAACTTAACATATCAAAAATAGGTCAAACTGAAGCAACAACGTATTAGTTCGCTCTCAAAGGTCAACAATTCACTTTATTCATGAGCTTCCTTTTGTATGCAGAAGGACGAAATTTTGCAACACTTGAACAATTGCATTCGATCACATGACAGACTGTTACACTCTGTCAAGGAAGACGTTAGTGGTAATTTACATAATGTCTGTCAACTGGAGTAGAGCTTGGCGTCATCTGCGAATTGAAGAACACGGGTTCCATGTTCTGTGATGACTCAGATCAGATCAGCTTGTGTAATAGTTTGAGAATTGACCCATGGACGGAATTCTGAGGGACAACGAACAGTTACCATTATTGACCGCTCATCCAAAAGCGATCGAAACCATTCCAGCGATTTACCCACGAATCAGGGTTCACTATCAAAGGGGCGCAAATAAAAAGGGCGCAATCAACAGGAGCATGCTTTTTAAGAGCGACAATCAAAAGAGCGCATGTTTTAAAGGGCGAATAGCAAAAGGGCGCATGGGTAGTGGTGTAAGTGAGAGAGCTCATATCACTTTTTGGCGGGTATGGTACGAATAGACTACTTGACCTAGATACGACTGAGAGAGCTCCTATCAGTTCTATTTTTAGCAACAGTTGGCCTAGATACATCTGAGAGAGCTCCTATCAGCTAGAATCGACTGAGAGTTCTGGAATCAAGGCAACAACTCTAAACATTTGCCAAACACAATCTAACATAGCAATACAACGATGGAAACGGAAACCTAGTACCATTTACAGCTCTGCCACAAATGCCAACAGTCTCTTATTCATTAGGAACTGACAATTATTTCCAAATAACAACAACACACATTATCATGTAGACCTATGGTATATCTTAGCGAATCCAGTAAGTGTATGGAAGCGTCTTTCTACTCCTTTAGAACTGTTTATGACGCAATATAAATTCCATTACTAGACGAACAAGTGGCTCTTTAGAAGCTAACCCATTTCTTAGATTGTGATAGTGTAAAACGCCAACCTTAATCTAGTTAACTTGTGTAAAATATAGCCGGAAGAGACAGACTAAGATCTTCATTGACTTTGTTTCAAATACTATGTGTGAGATGGGTACGAATAATTCAAGAGCAGTCTCACTCACACACATTACGATTTCCAATCGATTTAGGCCAGTACAGAGCATTACTTACTGTGCGAAATATGGACACTAAACAAACTCCACAAAGGTGCAAAATCGCAGCGCTATATAAATTTGTTACAGAATTCTACGTATATGTATAACACATACTTATATAATCTATAATATTTCCTAATTAACTGAATTAAGCACAATCTAAAATATATTTCCTAATTAACTGAATTAAGCACAATCTATAATATTTCCTAATTAATTGAATTAAGCACACCATATGGGCAACTATAGGGAACGCATGACAAAGACAGATACATGTACAAAGTCGCACATTGCGCAGAACCACCCAGGTCTCAATTCCACTTACTAAAGTTCAGTGATGGGCAAAATACTTTTCAAAAGTATTTTGAAAATACAAAAATAAAATACTTTTCAAAAGTATTTTGAAAATTCTTTACAAAATACTTTTCGAAAATATTTGAAAATACAAAATAAAATAGTAAATGAAAATACTTTTGAAAATAGTTTTTCAAAATCCTTTTGCGAAATCAACATTTTCTATTTTTATTGCTACTCAATAGTGTGTAGGTCCTGCCGTTAGATCGCATTAGTGTGCTTGACAGTGTCATCTGTAGTTTCTAATGACTTGAAGCATTGATATAACTGTAATTGCAATTAGTAACTTCTATTGTGCCGGTGTCTAATGGACAAGGAATAGACCGATGGCACACAAAAATCAAGCCATAATCAGGTCAAAATCCAGAAGATCAGTCCTTAGCATTAAGACAGATAGGAAGCCTATGATGGTGGATAAGCGATTTCAAAGAGACAATTTTTAAGTTGAGAACGAAATAACACAAGCCACTGATCAGATCGCAAATACACAGGAAGGGAGTTCCAAAATGGAAAAGTCTAGCAATGGAATACGCTCGTTCACCAAGAACAGTTCTTGATATAGGCATGTGCAAAGAAAAGAAGACCAAACAGAGAACCCTGATATAGCCTATATCCTGATACAAAAAACTCACAAGTAGTTGATGTGGATTATTAGGAACTGACAATCATTTGCGGCACGCAAACTTAGCACCAGAAAACTCCAACATGTCCGAAGTTAGGGGGAAGATTCTGCGCTTAGATGATGTAATCCGTCGAAATGACGGAGAAGTCTATCAGCGACCAACATGGCCGATGACATGCGCAGAACCCCTATGAATGACATTTATTCAATTGGACGTTTTCGATCCCTCAAAAACTAATCGATGATTGTCTCACTTGCTCTAATATTATAGCCACACCTCTTATATAAAGCCAACGGTGTTTTCACGCCGATTCCACTCTTAAGACATGGCCTGATACCGCGACTCCGAAGACGCGCCAGGTGACCAAAACAATACTCACCAATGCAAATACGGCAGCAAGGGTATAATCTCTCAGTAATTGGCCATTTACATTCGTTTCGTCCAGAAATTGTTCTTATTAATATTATATTGGTCAATTTTTTTATTCAATTATTTATTTTATAATGGTATGCTTTGTACAACTCAAATGATATACCAAACTGTTTAAAATCTCCAATAATAAGAGTTTTTAAATGGTATATACTTTACAATACAGAGATCTAGAACTAAAACCTGCTTCACCTTTCAATTCGATTCATCTCTGGTACACCTATTCAATATGAATAATTAGGTCAGCCTTAGCCTTCTCTACAAAAATCTTCGATGAAATGTGTTTTGAGGACTGGAGACGCCGAACTTCTAAACTAATCAGATTCATGTGTGGTATAAGTTTCACCCCTTTTATTTATTATTTTTCCAGATTAATTGCAATTAGGCCTACTATAGAAATTCTTATTATATCTACTAAATTAGTTCTCTATCGATTATAGTTTTAGCGGTAGGTGATAGAAAATCAAAGTAGGCTACATATATGATCCTTCTCAAACACATTACAGTGGGGAAATCTCGCAATAAACCATTGTAATCTTCAATAAATTCAAACTGTGGTTCAAAAGTTGTTTGTTCTATAAGTTTGTCGATAGGCCTATACTCGTCCTTAGACCCACTTATGGTTGGAGCTATTATAAAACAAATTTCAACAATAGAGTTCTAAAAGAGTGAATATAAAAATAGATGTGTAGACTTAGTTTAATATGTTTTTACGGCACACGAGGAACACTACTCACCACTATGCCCATCACAATCACTGAAAATGTGTTGATTTCTAAAACAAGCCGACACATGAGATACAAAAACATTAGGCCTAACAATATGAAGCAACTTTCAAGAATAATAGAGTTTTAAAGAGTGAATAGAAAATATAAGTGTAATTTATATTTAATATGTTTTGTATGGCACATTACACTGGACAACAAATTTTCGTGAAAGTCATGCATCTGATATTAAATTTGTATTTTCTGATAAGTTTCAGTGTGCTTGACATGAATATGACAATGAAATCAACGAATTGGGTACATTTTCTAAGAAATCAGCAATAGTTTCTGTTGTCATAGAACAATACGTACATATGACATGTAGCGGTAAAGGTCCGCTTCTACTTCCGACGCTGCTTTGCATTTCTCTTGTATAGCTGCTCAGGATTATCCATGGCGAGCGTCTAACAGTATTCAGCCAACATGGAAGTCGACCAGTTTCCCTGATATTGTGTCTTCATAATTCCAATGTCTTGGTGAAAACGTTCACCGTGCTCATCACTAACCATACCGCAGTTGTCGGGGAAAAATTCCAAGTGGGATTGGAGAAAGTGAATCTTTAAGGACAAAATTATTGCAGCCAAGTTTGTGATAGGCCTACATGAACAACATGTCCTCAACCAATTCCTTGTAGTTTTCTGCCCTAATGTCCCGAGGAAGTTGTTGACACCAGACGAAATGCGTCCCAAGCTTTCTTCTCGTCACACTGAAGCAGGTTGTCGAAGATCTCATCTCTGAATAGCTGACGGATTTGAGGAGCAAAAACTCCCTCTTAAATTTTTGCTTCGCTGAGTTGATGAAATTTGACAGCCACGTAGTACTTGAAAGTATATATATCCAAGCTGGAGACCTATCAACAGGGCCACTACCTTCAAGTCGCAACAGAGGTGCCATCCATACTTGCTGTAATGAAGACAGTTCAACAGGTGTTTTAGGTTGTCGTAGATTTCCTTCATGTGGACAGCGTGTCCAACCGGAATGGATGGAAGTTGGTTTCCATTATGCAGCAGCACCGCTTTGAGACTCAATTTCGCAGAGTCTATGAATAGTCGCCATTCTTGTGGGTCATGTTTAATTCCGAGGGCATACAACAGGCTTTCTACATTGGAGTAGAAGACAAGGTCATTTTCCTTGCTGAAATAATCCTCAAACTGATCATGACGAGTGCGAAACGAAGTCACTCTGACATTTTCCTGGAGAAGATTTCATTCTTGAAGTATGGATCCAAGTAACTCCGCCTTGGCTTTGGACAGCTCCAGGTCGCGAACAAGGTCGTCCAGTTCTGCCTGGGTGAGAATGTGTGGCACAGAAGACGCACCGGGGCAGACGTATAGATCGTCATTAGACGTCGAAGGTTGCGGAGAACTCGAAGTCTGTTCGCTTCCCTCCTCATCGTCTGAATCAATGGAAAATTCCTTCGGAGGATCCGTAACGGGAAGTCCTTCGCCTTGCGGAACTGGTCGGAGTGCAGATGGTATATTCGGGTACGCTATTGTCGGTCTACGTTCAAAACCGCGATCACAAAACCGCGATCGTCAAAACCGCGATCACAAAATAGCGATGCACAAAACAGCGACTGCATAAAATAGCGATCATCAAAACAGCGATTAAATTCGAAGTTTGACTAATCGACCTAGATTGTGCTACTTTCGTGGAATTGGACATAATTTAAGTCTTCAAATTTTACATTACACATTTGTTATAATATTATTTATACTTCTTGATACATTTAAAGCTTCCTATAATAAATCGGTGAAATCGCTGTTTTGATGATCGCTATTTTATGCAGTCGCTGTTTTGTGCATCGCTATTTTGTGATCGCGGTTTTGACGATCGCTGTTTTGTGATCGCGGTTTTGAACGTAAACCCTATTGTCCACGTCTGTTTCGTTTTAATGCCTACAGAAGTAGGTGGAATCATGCAGAAGTAGCAGTCATTTGCGTGATAGCTTAGTTGTCTTCAAACCATAGGAACAGCAAAAGGCCTTGCCACTTTCCCGCCTTTCAGTCACTTCGGAAGATTTCTTGCATTCGTGTTGCAGCATATGTGTGGCGCCCAGGACTTGTCCTAATCCCCGAGCTTGCATCCGAAATAGAGGTGATACGCCTTTTGACTAATGGAGTAATGGCCCCTTTCTGTCTTGCAAACGAGACTTGCCTTTATACCACTACGCTTGCATCATCTTTTGTCACCTGCATTACATTGGGCAATGATGCACTGCCTCCGGAGGCGTATGTATGGCTGGCTGATGAATACGACGCAATATGTTGCCATATGTAGTTTGAAATACAGCGTTGCGAAATGGTTACTTATGCACTCAATGCGTACTGAGACATTTATACGTAGCTCTCTCTGTCTCTCCTAAACAAGAGCCAATCGACAAATTTTAATGTCATTTTCGTGTTCAGCACCTCAAAATTAGTAAAAGATTTGGTATTTGCATTTAACAGGCATTTTGTGTGTACAGTTGTCCAGTGTTATGAATAAATCGCAATACTGAAGCATGTAGTCAGCCAGCTATTCATTATAGCCAGTAGGGTGCATCATGTGCCCCAAAATATTTCAAAAGCGTCTGTCCTTATTTCATTTCTTTTCCTATTACTGAAAAGGTGTTTGCCAAAATAATAATCTGGCCGCAATAATACTTTAAAGAATGTTCCAATAGTTCTTATAATTGACAATTATGCATTAGTCAATGGCCATTTCCAGAAGCATTGCAAAGATTTTAAAAAGTGAAATTTTTTATTACTATCATATTGTAAAAACACATTCATGTTGCAAAGTCATTTCATGTCATGCGCATAGTGAATATCGTCGCTCGTAAGTTGTCATGCGTTTGCGTTTGCATACATATATACACATCAAATAAATGGACATGCATACATACATACATAATTAGATACAAACATTCATATATACATAGACAGATGCATACATACATATATGCATATACAGATATACATATATATAAACATACATAATCTTTATTGCTGACAGAAAATCTGAGCTGAGATTCAATCCTCTTTCAGCACAGTCATTGATTACATGTACATTGAGTGCTTCAATGTTTGTCATAGCGGATTGGTAGTCGTTGCGGTTCGACCAGTCGGACACATCTTCATTGAGGAACCGAGTATCAACTTGCAATATTTCAAACATATACCAGTCCGTACAAGATCGCGAAGAGTTGTTACATTATTGTGATCTCATCTGGAAATTTAGGTTTCCCAAAGCCTGAGCCAAATCTGTGTTAACGGTAATTCCAAGCTTGCTGTTGGCTTAACTGCAAGCAGGCTATTAGTAAGTGCATTGCCAGATTTGGTGTAAAGAAAGGTGTCCTTGTATGAGGTGATCGCCAGTCTGATGCAGGTGGAGAAAATGATAACTCTGAGCAGTTTGTTGCTTCAGATGCAGCGTCGCTATTGAGAAAGCTGTTGCAATAGTTATTATACCACCAGAGATAGTGAATGGTGTGTTCAATGAAGAGTGTGTGGATGAAGGATGCCCTATTGCTTTCGACTCTTCCATCAGCTGTTGCTGGACAAGTTACTGCTTCTGTGGATAAAGGTTCAGACGATGAGAGTCACAGCACCCTATTACTGCCATCACTCAACTAAAATATACAGGCAAACGGATACACATTGTTGGTTCTGACAATCGATATCCTTTCTTTCAACGTCAAAGGGTAGGCGTACTGTGGGAAAATGCCGGAAACTTTCAACACCAAACGCTTGGGCTGACACCACGTTGTTACTTCTCTACTCAGCTGCATTACCAACCCGGAGTGCCATGAGGTCTACTACGACAACTTCTTCATGTGATAGCTCTGAGATGCCACTACAACCAGTGTGTGGCTGTCGCTACTAAATTCATTTCAGTAGGTCCATTTGAAATGCTGGAGCTCAGCCAAAAGTATGTGGTTTATATAAATCAACCGGCTGTCATTAGAAAGCATACTCTTCACATGGGTGTTTTGGGCATTCTGGACCCTTCATGTTTGACTACCACCTCGTGTTTCGCTCTAACAAGTGGTGGTGCAACTCTTTATAAAAGATGTGAACATGACTGTTGTTGCTGCCTGGCGTCTTCACGTTGATGTCGGCGTATGACTTGATCACCTGGAGTTCCGGCGGAAAATTGTGAACAATACTATACAACGGCTGGTCAAGCCTCCAACAGCTCTATCAAATAGCCATTCAGTCAGTGCATTCGCTAAGATGGGGCTGACCGACCATCATTTGGCTACGAGTGCAAGACAAGCAAAATGTCGCTTGTGTAAGAATAAAACAAAGCTGTACTGCACAAAGTGCATGGCTCTACTTCACCTACACTACGAGCAGCAGTATCATATCATCGCATTTGAGACAGAATATTGTCAGTCTCCTGGAAGACATTGTAGAGAAATACCTGGAATATATTGATCGTTGAGTTCAGTCGCACAATTAGATTGTTACAAATGGCAATGTTGGCTCAGCTTTATGATCTCCGAAAACTAGTTACTTTATTCATTCATTCATTTCAGAGATTTATATAGCGCCCCTTCAAGATTATCTACTCAGAAGTGCTCCCGACTCAACCCCGGCTAAAGATAACAGTCTTCAGGTTAGAGAAGAATGTGGCCGCAAGGGCTCTATGCATTAGGCGTAGATGAGTCGGTGTTGACACGCCGGAGCGCCACCTATATACTTTACTTCAACATTGATGTGTGGTTTGTGGTTTTATTGCTCTAGCAAAGAAGCCTGTGCTGTGCATAAAGCAAAACTATAGTGTAGTAACGGAAAACTGTAAATTTAACAGATTATCTGCGATAAATTTGCATGCTATTTTGGGAACATAAATTTGCATGTTTTTCCCATATTGGAACATGACTCCATCTGTGCCCATTGTTCCCAAATGGAAACAACACGCCATCTAGCGGCTGATCACGGAATCACATAGATATACACTGCAAGTTCCGAGGACCTTAGCCTAGCATCATTTGTTATATTCCCAAGTATCATAAAGATTGGCCATGAGGGGGAGAGCGTGGGCACTGATGGGCTAATATATCCAATCATTTGATGTTCTCACACGCTTGTTGTTGCTCTTAGAACCAAATCCATTATGTGACAGCATGCAGAAACTTTCGTATGGGCTCTAGAAAGCGTGAAATATTGTTCACATAACGAGCGTAATAGGTTACTATCCCGAGGAAGCTTCTCAATTCTGTTAGATTTGTGGGTTGTGTAATCTACTGAATGACCGAAATCGTTGACGGATCTACCGACACACCTTCCTTTGATAATGCGTGGCCAAAGAAACTGATTGATCCTTGTAGGACTCACACTTTGACGCAGTTAGAGTCAAACCCCTTTAGCTTATTCTGTTCAAGACTTCACTCGGTGGGCGATCGTGATCTTCCGTACACCACGATAGTCACTTATGTTCAATACCCCTTTAACTCCCGCGATAAACTGTCTGATTATATTCTCACTTGTTCATGAGATCCTCAAGTTGATTATATTCTCACTTGTTCATGAGATCCTCAAGTTGAGGAGCTTGCGAAGGAACAGACCTCTGTGGGTTGCGAATGTCGTTATGTGGCGTGATGCAACTCAACCTGATGGTAGCCCGAAAGAAGATCCAATTTGCTGAAGATATTCGACCTGTTCACTGCAGAGGATATGATCAATGCCCGGCATCGGATGGCACTCACGTTTCACAGTCCGGTTTGCCCATCTCATATTAACACAGAGTCGGATCTCATCGCGTTTCCTGGGCTTTACTGCCACCACAAGTGGTGGTGAAATTGGGACTTCTATAGATATGTATACAGTCCTTGACAGCAGTGAACCCTGGTGACCGTCCACGACATATTAAAATCTTCTTCACCTTCTTCTCGCAATTTCGTACATCCGCCTCGTAGCCGCCTCTCAGACGCAGGGCTTCCCTTGTCCCAAAAAAATCAAGTTTTAATTGCGTGCTTTGTAGGCTTGGCCTCGGTTTCAGCCTACTCAACGTCGAACTGTTCAATATACTGGCTACTGCCCCAGAGTCAATCATTGACGATGATGATGAGTTCTCTGCCCGAAGGCAGGTCCATTGGTTTTTATGCCACCTGGGATGAGATGAGTGAGGTGGTTTCCCGTTGCCTTCCTCACAGACAATTGTGGGTGAGCAACTTGTCCAGGGTCACTACGCAGTGGCTTGAGGTAGATTCGAACCTGCAACCCTTCGGTTACAATGTACAGATAGTTCTTCGCTGCACCACCCAAACCCACTAGTCAATTATTATTGATGTGGAATATATTATGAAGAACTTTACAACACACTCACTTTGTCGCGCTCTGAGCCATTTGGCGATATTAGAGATTTTTCTTATTATTTACGGTACATCGTATAAGCCGTTCCTTGATGGCAATTCATTCCCTGTACACGACGTCAGAGACGCGGCCTAAAGTAATTAATGTCTTAAGTACGTAATAATTTTTAAGATAAAGTGGCTATATGTGTGCATAGCTTGAAGGAGCAAATATCAACGTCGCCCTACGGACACAAGGGCCTGGAACTTTGCGACCATTAAACAGTAAGCTTACAGGTACGTCGATTCAGCTATCGCTGTTTGATGCAAATCAAACAAACTGATGCACTCCTATGTTCTGCAGATTTTTTGCAGTTTCTAGTGTGTTGATTATTGAAGGGCGTACATGTTTAAGCTTTTACCGAAATATGTTGCATGATTGAGTTGCATTTTCCAACATAACATTTCAAATTAAAAAGAAGAATTGCTCAACCTGATCTATCGTTCGTTTTATTAGACATTTTCGAAGGTTGCACCATATTCTGAGCATGCTCTTGTTTTCAAATGTTTTCAAAAATTGCGCTTCTTGAGAAAGTTTTGATGCTTAAGATAGACAGCGTCAAGATGAAAATGTAATTTAAGATTAACTGCATTACGTAAGACTCTGGAGAAACATGAAGTTTATTGAATTTCAGCATGTTTAATCGCACAATGATGCTGCCATGTTGCGAGCTAAAAGTGTTTTTTGCTTTCGTTTCGCATCATATGCTTCTCGTTTCAGTGTCAAGCATATATAAGCCAGCTGTGATGGGTTCCAGTTGCTCTGCCACCGCTTTTCTAACGTAGTAATGTCCTGGTAAAGCCTCTCACGATGCTCGTTAAGATTAGCAAGGAAGAAGTCCAAGTGTGAATGCAGGAAATGCATCTTCACCAAAGTGTTGCAATTTTTTGTATTGTATGGATGAAGCATATTATCAACCAGCTGGACGAAATTTGTTGCACTGTAGATTTCGAAAAGCTTCTCGTCAAACTTCTTGAATACTTCCATGCGATTTGCTGTGGCCCTTTCAACAGAATCTAGAATCACTTGTCGTTGATTACGTGTCTAAACAGTGGACCAAGAAGGTCCAACTTACTGCGATCTCAAGTATCCAAAAATTTCACCCTCCGTGTTCTTTCTTGTGTCGACATGTGGTAAATGTGCCACATTTTTCTGCCCTGGAACCAAGTGCTTATGGAGCGGCCAGTTCTTCTTAATGTAGTGAGACATTTTAGTCATCATCAACATCGTATGACAATCTGTGACCATCGCATGACCATCTAGCTGAAGGTCACTTAACCTGTTGCGGTTAACTTTTGATTTCGCAGGAACTACAAGTGTATGCTTTTCGGCGCATCGGAATCCATGTAGGTATGCGCAACAGTGTACAACCATCTCCTGACGATGTAGCTCAGGCTCAATTAACCAATTATGGTTAATTTTTGGTATCGCAGAAACTACAATTGCTAGAATAATATCCTTGGTGTCTACTTCATGGTCATGGTCTTCGGGATCACGGAATCAAAGAAAGGCATATTATGCTATTCATTCATTCATTGCGAAGATTTATATAGCGCCTCTTCAAGGTTACTACTCTGGAGCGCTCCCGACCCCAGCACGGCTGAAAAGGACAGTTTTGAGGCAAGAATAGAAAGATTCAGAGTGGATTCTGGGATGAAATCGCAGTGCCAAAGGGAGCCCATTCCAGAGGGAGGGGCCAACCACTGAGAAGACGCGATTCTGCTTAGTAGCAGTGCGGGCAAAAGGGACCATAAGCACGCCACGCTCAATTAGAGCGGAGAGAGCGACGACCCGGAGCACTCGAGGTAGAGCAGCAGAGGTCGCGTAGATAGGCGCGGGAGAGGCCCAGCAAGGACCGCCAGACCAAAGCAATGATCCGATACGAGATCCGCTGCAGGAGGGAGAGCCAATGAAACACATCCAGCATATATGCTGAGACATGGCCAAATTTGGGAGATGCGTCCGCAAAGGCGTGCGGCAGAGCGCAGGACCCGGTCCAGGCACCCAGACCGACAGGCTGGGAGACCAACATAGAGTGAACAACAGTAATCAAGTCGGACTGTGATAAAAGAGTGGACGAGTGTAGCAGTGGCGTCTGGAGTAAGTGAGCGAGCAACAGTGCGGAACTGGCGCAACTGAAAAAAAGAATCACGGCAGAGATGGTGTACGTGAGGGGCAAAGGTTAACTCCTGGTCAAGTGTAACTCCAATGTCACGGACAACAGAGGAAAAGACAAAATGGGGAAGTCTGCAGCAATGGTCGATAGATCCAGCTTCGCAAGCTGCTGCCGAGTGCCCAGCCAGATAAATTGGGTTTTTGATGGGTTTAGGCGCAGGCGGTTTGTTGACGTCAAGGCGTCCAGGGTGCCCAAAGCCTAGCTCATTGTTCGAACAGCAGCGGTGGCGTTAGCAGCAAGGCAGTGCAGGTAGGCCTGAACGTCGTCGGCGTACAGGTGACCCAGCACAGCTATGTTTACGATCATCGGATGACTTTTAGTTTCAAGGTCATTTTAACTGCTACGGTTGATCTTTGGTCTATCAGGGACTGCAACTGTTCGAAACGTGATTATTATTTTTAATTCGTGGAAGGATTACAGCACATTAATATTGAAGGAGAATATACTGATTCACAGAAAAACAGTCACAGTAAACTTTCTACGATAATCTACTTTACTGTAAGTTGAACTGTTACAGACCAGTTGACCACAGAATGCTATTATAGCAGAGGGGCAGGCATGCATGTTTCGGCGACACCAATCTCATCCGTCTAAGAACTATATTTTAAGAGAAACCATTGATCAAATGCAATTTCAAATGTTACGTTAAAGTTGGACATCATGTCACACGGCATCACGCAAAAGTGATTTTATGAAACGTTATCGATTTGTAGGGAAAACATATTCAGGAAAACTCGCGAAAGGAATTTCAAATATCTCTTACCATTTAAAATTTATGCGTGAATAACCTCTCCCCAAAGTTGCGGCACGACTCGCACGAGGATTAACCAAGAAAATCTTCAATCAGGGTTAATCGTGTGTGCTGCAAACCAAGACGTAACAAAATCAATACCCAGAATGTGAGTCTATAGAGATAGACTGCGCAGGAATCAGCGAGATTGGAGCGCTTGCCTCGCTAGTTCATGTGTGTCTAGGCCTGTTATCGGCGGCCCGCCAAAACGGTTTGACGTCAGCGGTGAATCTGACTACATGTATGACTCACTAACTGGAAGAAAACTACGCCAGCAGCTTATACACTAGTAGGTCAGAGTGAAAAAAATTAAGTTAAAATAATAATATTATCGGGATTGGCAGGGTGTATCAGGATTGGCAAGTTGTATACTATGCACAGTATTTTTTAGTTTCTGGAGTAGAATTAGGTGGTTGGAAGAGTCGAATGCTTTTGAAAATCAGTAAAGGCAACGTATATCGGTGCTAAGTTGAACAAGCCTGGTTATTTGATATAGGCCTAACAGATAGACAAGAGCACAAGCAATTCTTCCAGTTGTGCGAAAAGAGAACTAATCCTAAAGAGTTGGAGAATACCAGTAAGTAAGAAGAAATGAATAGCAGCTTTTTAACTATTCAGAAAGAATCGGAGTAAATAAAGCAGGTCGTAAATCCGTACGGTCAGCAATAGCGGAAACCTTAGGAATTTTGATAACAGGAGCTCGTGTGTAATTGTGAAGATTTAAGATATGGTAGCAATGGATGCAGGCTGTAACTATAACTATAAAGAAAATAACAATAACGAAAATTCATCTTTATTTTCGTTAATACAAAAAATAAAAACAGGAAGTTAGTGCAATATGGATGATTCGACATAAATGAGAACGAAAAAATGCGATATTTTTATTTTCATGAACCTGAATGCACCCATGCTTCAAAGGCTTTCAAAGTTCTAAGAAAATTGTGAAATTTCACTTACAGCCATAATTATTGTAACTAAGTAGTAACTAAAATTAACTAAAATAAATATCCATTAACTATAACTATAACTATAGCTAAAAATAAAACTAACTATAACTATAACTATAACTAAAATTTAAAAAACCATTAACTATAACTGTAACTATAGCTAAAATAAAATCTGTAAGGAGAATTACACTGTACGGGGGCTAGTCAAAAGCTCAGCCGTCAGCATAAAGACAATCATTAATCCAAAGGCTTTGCTACGTCTTTATTATAGCTTATTTGTTGGCCTAGGCCTACGCTGGCGCGTATTAGCCTTCTGCTCGCTGTCTTGCCAAAACTCAACAGCTGAGAGCGAGGCTAGGTTGTAGTCGGCTGTTGTTCTTGTCGCATGGTTTGATATCTAGAAGAATTAAATTTTAGGAAGAATTTAGCTTCAACGCGGAGCAATCACTATCTGTAAGTATTTCTTTATTCTCTCTTTTAATTTTAACATAAAATAGTATTACCGATATATAAAATGACAACATGATTTATAGTTACTCTTGACTAGAAATATCAAGCTCCACGTGTTGCTGGTCCTAGCATTATGTGGCTCACTGTATATCTACGGCTTAACACTTAAATGTTCGTCTAAATAGCTTCGGGTTGCATTTTGAAATCATAAAAAAGTTTCCCTGTAAAATAAAGTACAAAACTTGGAAAAGTGTTCATGTTTACAGATATTGAAACTATTCTCGGATAGTTACAAGTCGCTAATGAGTTTCCGACTGACTATATAATGAGTTAGCGACTGACTTAACAACTCAGTCGACTATGTCACATGCTTATCAACTGACTAAGTTGCTTAGACATGTGGACTGCTATACCGAATTGCTATAGACTTCTGGGATAATCCGGCATGTCTAGTAGTTACGCCTACCTATTATTGTATTGCACTTTGCCTCCTGACAGACCGAACACTGTGAACTGTTAGTGTGAATTTATGAAAGAAGGTGACAGAGGCATACGAGTGCTTATAAACTGCATAAATACTCGACTAAGTCCGTGGCTGCAGTACTCGTTCAGACTGCAATCCACATTGAGTAATCCAGCGTTTCCCAACCTTTTTCAGAGCAAGTCACACCTACTACAAGTCATTCAGTCAACGGCAACTGGCCTTAATTTAGTTTTCTTTCAGTTAGTTCTTTATTTTAATTACGAGCAACGCTCCGGGCATTCAACTACAGTGAGTGTTGCGACTATTCTTACATTATAATTGTAGGCCTATGTTTAAAAATAGTCATAGGCCAATGTCAGCAGTGATATTCAGTAGTCTTTCACAGTTTTGACCCATTTTGTCATGGAGCCTCGGCTCAACTCGAGCAGGTTCCTAGCATCCTTGGGCGTCACGGCACCCTGTTGGGAAGAATTGGCTTTATCAAAGTAGCTGTGCTTGTAGTTTCAAGAAAGAATTAAATAAACATCTACTGTAATGTTAGCGGGTTTTATAGCAATTATCTACCGAACTATTATATCACTTTACAATCTCGTACAATAATGCATGCTGTAGGTTGTATGCATATTATGATTGCATTTGTGCGTCGACACTTACTCTATCATCTTTTATATACCGCAAACAGGTGTTACCTAAGCCAACCTAAATGAAGTGAAAGGCTAAGAACAAATGCATTATTCAGTAAGCGAATAGTTCTAAGATAACTAGACGTCACCATGGGCGAGATCCTGCAGATCAACAGAGTCGTACCGAAGTGATTCTCATCAGAGATGATAGTAGACAAAATGTTCGAAGTTTTTGGACTACTTACCGTCGAAGAGGAGGAGCAATGACAAACTCGTTGCACACGAAGCCCAAATCCAAGCAGTGGAGGACGACATTCTTCGTAAAGAGTCACCACAAAAGTCCGAACACCGTCTAAATATTTCAAAAGCAAGGATGAAAGAGAAATAACGACACGAACGCATACTAGAACACAATAGAATTGCGAAGAAACTAAAATTATCCAGTCCCCATGTGACGAACTAATTGGTCAAAACCGACGCGCGAGAGAAATATAAAGTCATAATTATGGACACAGCATTTGCGTAGATTCATAGCATCAATCTTACACGTGCACTAGAAAATCTGCCATAAAGGTCATCCTATGTCACATCCACCAAAAAGCGATATCACGTAATGTATTTTAGATGTTTAATTTCTGTGACTGTATTCTTTCAATTGCCCTCAACAAACCAAGATGAACGTCCAAATTTTACCACTTTCTAGGACTATCTTGCACCCTTGTATCAAATCAAATCAAATCTTTTTTTTATTGTGACCACACATACAGATCAAGGCAGATACAAATGAAGTTTTGAAACAGAACTGGAAGCAAAAGAAGACCCAGAAGGGATATGATCCCGCTAATAATTATTGGGACACCTATTTACTAGGTGATTATTTTCTTGTACTAAGCAGCAAAGTTGAAGCCTTGAATGAGTGCACAATAGTTTGACTAAACAGATGGACTTATATGCAAAATTTAGAATGAAAAACTAAGAAGAAAAGATTAGAGACAAAAAAGGAAAACTTAAATAATGTATTAACCAATGCATGCAAATCTAATTACTCTAGTTTTCAAAACTATTATTAATTAGAATTGGGAGTTTGGAGCCTTCTCAGCAAGAGAATGAGCAATATTGGAGAAATAATTGTTTAAAGCGTCTGCCATAACTTCGGGATCCTAATTCTTAATTACATTATATATCACTATATATATATATATATATAATTATATATATATATATATATTAGGGTGTGCCTAAAAATTAAAGTTTCAAAATTAATATCGGCCAGTTTGTTTTTGTGTTCCACCTGGAAAAACATTGTCATTTGTCAAATTAGATGAAAATCGGAAAAGATTTAGAACTTGCTCAAAGCCCCGGAAGAATTATCACTTAGAGACCAACGTGATACATTGCAGTTTTCAAAGATAAAAAACAAATTTAAGCACTTAAACATAAGTTATGAGGCAAAATCAAAGGAAATACTGTCAGTTATTTGTCATTTACTTATACCCTTTAGTGCTTTTGGGGATTTGTTTCGATGGTACTCGACCAATTGCAGAACAAAACTGTTTCACTTCCTCGTTTCTGAGCAGGGCTTCATTGAAGAACTGCATGAGAGCCACTCCTTTCTCCGCCAAATCGTTTGTCACTCTTAGGGCGGATATGATGTGTTTTGCCTCACTGTGTGATTGCTCTGACTCCCACTGTTGCGGGTCTCGATCAAGAAAAGAGTAATCCAATTCGAGGATCTGGGATATGTTGGTGGTTGAAGTGGTGAAGAAGTCGGATAGTACTTTTGTAGGTGGATTATGTATAGGAGGAAGAATCTTTGGAGGTTCATCAGATCCCTGATTGTTGCGCATGCTGTAGACCATGCGCTGCTTTTCGTCGACGGTGACTGAATCGTCAAAAAGGCTGAGGCCAACCAGGGTCTCCGACAAATACCAAAGGTGTCGGGAAAATGCTGTTAGGGCGACCTATGAGACTTCCTTGTCTTGGTAAGTATGGATTGCCTTCAAGAATTCCAGATCGTTCTTTGGGGCTTCATTGGTGCTTCACGTAAGTTTTTGTCACAAAAGTGACACTCGAAGTAAATGATTCAAAATCTTTGAGAGTAGGATTGTCGAGATGACCCCTCTGTGCTCTGGCGTTGTTGAATGGGAAATTGATCTATGAAAAGCCACATCCTGATCGCATAGATCGCACGTGCCATCCAACGCGCGCGGTGAAATGCCCTGGGTACCTGAACTTTATTCCTTTTGGTGGACTGTTAGCTCTAGTAGCTCTTTGTAGTCGTCTCTGTGTTATTCAGTACTCAGTTGCTGCAATGTAAAGGTTTCCAGCTTGATGCATACGTCGCCCTTACAACCCGTGTTACTTGTCGTTGTCTCAAAACACATGGCCACGAGTCTTTCTTCCAATCCCTTAACTTCTTATCTCGGCCCTCGTCCTGTCCCTGTAACATCTGGCATGATCTTGCCTTCCCAGTGAAGAGTAAGAGGAGTCTTCGGATCGAAGGATTCGCTATTCTCTGCTCCTTGGGCTGCACGGTTATCTTTCCTAGCTCGATGGATCGCTGAAAGACTGATAACTAGATAACCAGCTGGTGCTGCATATAGATTAGATGCTGCAAGAGCAGACAAAATGTGAGAGGCCTTCCTGCTGCTGATTTTTTGGTGCGATCTAGAGCTGCTGCAACATCACGAGTAACTACAGAGATTGTTCCCATTCGTCGCTTTGGTAGCCAAGCAGACGTCGAAGGTTCTGGCTCTTTTTCTGCGCTACCTGATGACGCCTATTCCTCAGATGACTTTTCCAACAGAAAAACGTCCGTAGCTACAGGTGTGCTAGCACGATAACGTTCCTCACGCTCTGCGACTGCAAGTGCTGCTGATCTTGCCAGTGCTCTCTCTTCTTACTTTGCAAGTTTGACAACAATGCCTGTCATGGAACCACGTTTTCCTTTCTCACGCTGCGCTTTCAAAAACTGTCGAACCTCTTCTATCTTAATTACTGTCATGGCATCTTTATGCGTAATGTCAAAGAGATCCTGCAGAGAATCCTTGAAAGAATCCCGTTTTTCCTCTTTAGTTTCTGACTTCATCCAAATATTTTTTCGAGGTCTTGCCATTCCTAATGAAGATGTCGTAGCTGATCCCAAACATAATTCTTAGCCCTCGTTGGAGTCCGTGCTCTTTCTCAAATTGGAAGTACCATAGCTGCCGTTTCTTTCACGCTGTCATCGAGAAAATGGTTTCTTAGTGTATGGAAATTGAACAGCACCTTGAGAACCTCTCCTCGTGTAGGTAGTTTCGCATAACCGAAGTGATCTTCAGTACTGCCTATCAACCAAATCTCAGCCTTTTTTCTAGTCAATTTTTCCATCTCACCTGCGATATGATGCATTAATGAAAACCACCATTACCCGCCATTTGCAACACGAGGTCAGTGACATAAACAACACCAGATCAGTTACGTCATCATCATGAATATTTATTAGTTGGGAACCGGCCACTAAGAAGGGGTCTAAGGCTGGTATGTATTGAAATCGTGTATAGAATGCCTATAAGCATAATGCAAGCGGGTTCCTACAATTTCGGTCGCCTTGAGCAAGTCCTAAATACCCACCGATCAGGCTATAATTTCGGATATGGAGTTTATACATCAATTGGCATGATAAATTGAACTGGCCGATAAAAAATCTTTGAGTTGAAAATTTCACATGTACCTTAAAAACACCCTAATATATATATATATATATATATATATATATATATATATATATATATATAAATTATATCTATTAGGACTGGCCTTCACACGTGCACCCATTAAACAATAATTAGTTAAGACACACCCCGTTTAGCGTTAAGAGGGGATTGTTTCGACGGCATAAAACGATAAGTCCTTCTGTAAAAACTTCAGATCGCATTTTGTCTAGGGTTTTTTGTGGTCCCATTTTTATTATGAGTCTAATTTTAGTCTCCCTTAACGAGGAGATGACGCTTGTATTGGTTTTAAGTAAAGTAGACGTCGTTTCCTGAATCTGGCTGTTAGCTTTTTGTTCAACCGTTTTGTTCGTTGCTCATGCTGGAAAGGCGAGTAGCGTTTCAATCTAAACTATATTTCTGAATGTTTGAATATTTGTCTGTAGTTTCATTAAGAACTCGCGAATGCAACAATGTAGCGATATGACAATTTCACAGAACGTTTTGCTGCGAATTTCCAGGTCAATGCAACTATTTTCAGCTTAAAATGTCGTTTCGATTCAGAGATATGGACATTTTAATCTCACATAATAGTATGTCTGCATTCAATTTCGTTAAATATCCTGTCACTTCTCTGCACGGACCACGTGAGACACAGGCTGGACGGAATCGCTTGGAATTTCTGTGACGGAAAGGCTCTTTTCGACCAGCCAAAGCACGTCGTCCAAAGGCGTTGCTAACTATGCAAATCAAGCGGTAACGATATATAATAGTAGAACTACACGGAAACAATTCCTGGGCGAAGTCATAAAAATAGTCATTTTTATAAAGCACATGATGACGTAAGCGATATAGAAGGGTAGAAATACACGAAAACAGGTGGGGAATCAGGACGAAGCCCTGCAAAATCCTGACGATTCGGCACATGTCGCCACTTGGCAATGCTTAATGCCTACACTTTTACTATATTTTTTACTATATCTAATCAGTAAACTCGAAGTATTGTAATGTCGTCATAAATCATCTTGGGAAAAATCCAGGGCGTACGCCGGGTACGAATGCAAGTTGTATATAGTTATGAATAGGAAAATGCTTTTAAATCAATCGTTTTGAAAGTCTTTTTATTAGTCCAACAAACCAACCAATATTTTTACAATATTATGAGACAAATTTATTTCTTCATAAAGCCTGCAAACCTATGTACATTGTACAGACTGATTAAAAATGGCTGTTTCAATATTTTTATAAGCCGTCATTCAGTCTTGGGCTACTGTTGTTGCAGTCCGAAGTGGCAAAAACAGATAGAGCGTTTCCAATTTGTTGGGCGACTGATAGGCGTTGTAGTAGATGACAGGTCTCACGCTGGTCGCCTGTCGCTATTGTTATTATTATTAGCCTATTATTATTATTATTATTATTATTATTATTATTATTATTATTATTATAATAATTATTATTATTATTATTATTATTATTATTATTATTATTATTATTATTATTATTATTATTATTATTATTATTATTATTATTATTATTACGAAATTTTTAAGGGATGCCATGTCGCAGTCATGGATAGAATGCTTGTCGGCAACCAGGCAAGAAGCCCAGAGACCGCTGACGCCGAGCAGAGGTTAATGTTGTTTATTACAGAGTTACAAAACCAGGGCCGGTTTAGCCACTCAGAGAACATAATAATTATAGACTTGATATCCATTTCGTACTGAGTATGATATGACTGGAATGTCGTAAAGACATGTCAATCAATTTGTAGTAAAGCAGGGTCAGTTTGTCATGTTGCTTAAATTAGTAAACAGTGCATGCAGCACAACTTCAAAGCTTTGCACTTTGTTACAATATCTTAGGTTGTTTCACATGCTTGTTACAGTATACTGCCACCATACAATTAACGTAAAATTAAAATCAAAATTCGAAACTGTTCTCTTCATTGTTAACAGCTCAGAAACACTTGCAACTTTTAGCAGTTGCAAACTGACTAATAATATTCATCAAATGAAGTCACTCTCAATACAGGCAGTGAAAGTCGATCCTTTGGGCTACTCATGAGCAGACATTGGAAGCAGTAAAGTGAACCTTGAGAGGGGTTGATAAGCAACCATTTTCTAAGTTGACGCTAACCATTCGGTGGCCAGAACAAAACAGCTTAATAATTATTGAACAGGCAATGTTGCACCTTGCATAAAGTTGACACTGCTTTATTATGTCGTTTTGACGTTGAGTAATCATTGGACTCGAACATGTTTCTGCAGGTTTCTGGTACTTTCTCGAGCCAATTCTAAGTGGTGGCCGCTCTAATTGCCAACCATTAATCATACCAGTCAAGTGACATGGAGGTTTTGTAAACATTGACCAACATGCGTTTTCAGACGGACGTGTAACAATTATTTCAATTAGTTCAACGTTGTGAGTCTCACCTTACGTGCATGACTACCATCTGTTGGTAGACTATATGTGCAGTGTCATGCATGTATTCACACTGTTCACAGACCACAGTTAGTAATGGAGTCGGAGTGGGAACGGGACATCCCCATTTGTCGATATCGTTCCAATGGTATCAGGCAATCGATTGATTCTGCACTTTTATCGCTGCCATTTACTTTGGAGCGTGCAAGAAATGCATCTATAAACGGCGCTAACCAGTTTGTAGAAGGTGTGTTAAAACTTAGGCCATCTGACGAGCAAAGAACTCTATTCAATCCTGAACAATGATAGCATAAGGGACCTTGACATTTAGGTTTTGATCTGACGAGACCCTGTTTTTATGTTATTCAGCCAAGGCTTTGTGTTAAAGTATTTGTACAGGTGAACCCAGTTAGGTTACTTTTCTAGTTATAAGACGTCGTTTGCTGTCTGTTTCGTGAGCATTGCGACCGACAGAGTTGCTTGTTCTCTGAAGCGACTGGTTGTTGAAATGTTCGACGGCTGTTGTTGAAGCTGCTGTGGTGTTGTCGAGTGTGGATGTTCTGGCTGGGGAGCAACCAGGTCAACATGTGCAGCGGAACGAGGAATGGATGGGACCGAGACGCACAACTCCCTTAGATAAGGTGGAGCTCAACCCGCAGTGCAGTTCCGTATAAATATTAAGATCTTAAACTAAATTTTACAGCCAAATTACTTGCCATTTGTATCAGGAATTATCAAAGAGGTAGGCTAAGACGACGTGAGATTACTTAAGTCATGCTTTCTAAACCATTAGAATGCCATCTGCCTGGTGGCTAGCATTTTTTTTCAAGATATGATTATTTTAGTCGGTTCACCTCTTCCTAATTTTTTCTTAAAGTAGCTGGTCACTCATACAATAACATAATTAAAGAGGCGTATTGAATGTGTGAAGACAATTGCTAAATTGTTTTACGGTTACACTACAGTTCATAAATTTAGTTTATATACAAATATTCCCTCGAATTTGTATCGTCATTCGATCACTTGTGATTCTACTCACGAAGAGTAAACAGCCCGCTGCCCTATTACATTTCTATTGAAGTCGTTTCGAGACTTTTATAAAATTCATAAATTTAGTTTTATGCAAATACCCCTCGCATTTGTATCGTCATCCGCTTTAGCTTAACTCGATCACTTGTGATTCTACTCACGAAGAGTAAACAGCCCGCTGCTGTACATTTCTGTTGAAGTCGTTTCAAGCCTATATAAGATTCATAAATGTAGTTCATATGCAAATACTCCATCTTATTTGTATCGTCATCCGCTTTAGCTTAACTCGATCACTTGTGATTTTAGATCTACTCACGAAGGATCAAAGTTCGCTGTTGTGTGCATTTCTATTACAGAGAGACCTTTCAAGTTGCAATAAATAGTGCTTAAAGTGTCTGTTTTGGGTACAGCTCAAATATAGCATGTTGGTGCACGCGTATGAAAGTTTCCTCTTAAATAGTTTATTTATGTTTACTTACTTACTATCGTTTATTTAACGACGTCGTCATATCAACGATGACTGGCGTCATGCAAATCGAAGGTTCTGCCGCTCTTATCATAATTATAGTAGGGGAACGCTTCATGTTGCTTCTGCTTTGGTAGGCCTACTTATATCAGCATTCAAGTCTAATTTAGCAAGACAGTGAAGACCGGTTTGAATCGACTGTGTTGCAAACAGTGTGATTTTCGTTAACGATAACGATAACGAAAATGTTCGTTAACGAAAATAAAATGACTTCGTTAACGATAACTATAACTATAACTAAAAAATATCATTAACTATAACTATAACTATAACGAAAATAACACTAACGAAAATTCATCTTTATTTTCGTTAATACAAAAAATAAAAATAGGAAGTGCAATATGGACGATTCGACATAAATGAGAATGAAAAATGCGAAATTTTTATTGTGAAATTTGTCAGTTACTTTGGAAACTCTTGTATTCATGAAGCTGACTGTACCCATGCTTCAAAGGTTTTCATAGCTTTGAGTAAATTGTGAAACAGCGTATTAATACGCACAATTTTGCTTATAGACTTAATTATTGTAACTAAGTAGTAACTAAAATTAACTAAAATAAAATCCATTAACTATAACTATAACTATAACTAAAAAATAATACTAACTATAACTATAACTATAACTAAAATAAAAATCATTAACTATAACTATAACTATAACTAAAATAAAATCTGTAAGGAAAATCACACTGGTTGCAAATCACATGAATATTTCTCAGTAAAATTTTGTGGTAGACAAACATCCAGACTATTTCAAGCCAGGTCACCTTGCAATTTGCTTTAATTCATCATCATCATCATCAGGATCCATGGGCCGAAGGCCCGTAGGTGTCCAACGCTTGCATCGTATCCATGGGCCGAGGCCCGTTTGAGTCCAATGCTTGCATTGGATTTCATTCGTATTTTTCTTTACGAACGGAGTGTCTGCACCCATCCGTTCGACCTTTGCACTTCTCCCTTAAAGAGAGTTCCAGGCTTAGGACTGGCTCTGATGTCCACTATCTTCTGGTATCAAAGGTGGCGATGCCGCCCACGTTTGCCAGCTTTTTCAGGGTTCCTGCTTTAATTAGTCAAAATAATTGGCTTCTGTGGAAGTATTTTTGCTCGCATCTTGCATGAAATGTCACAATGGAACAAACCTAATGTGTTTTTTCGTAGCATTATCTTTCATATTCTCTAAGTACATGTAGCTCAATTTTAACTGCTCGAAATATTGTTGCGTTTGCAGAATTATAATTATTGGGGAAGTGGGAGTAGTAACTTCATGTTGGTAAATTAGGCCCCAGTAACCCTAATGACATCTCTAATTACAGTCCTATCTCCAACCTCTCCCTCCTCTCTAAACTTCTTAATAAGATGTTTCCCTTCACCTTGTTGACTACCTTGATACTAATTCTCTCACGCCCCTTTCCAATAGGAATTTAGGAAGTTTCACTCTACTGAGTCTCTTATCGCTCGTCTTTTGGCCGACATCTTTGGAGCTTTTGAGCATAGACAGGTTACGCTTCTTGCCCACTATGATGTAAGCACTGCTTTTCATACTGTGGATCACTTTTGGAGCGTTTGTAGAAATCTTTTGAAATTACTGGCCTCAGTCTTTCCTTTCGGATCGCTTACACCCTGTTGTCTTTGGGACCACATGTTCCGTCTGGACCTCTATTCCTCTTGGCCTGCCTCAAGGATATATCCTTGGTTTTTCCTCATACATGCTGTACACTGCCGACCCGGAGTGAATTCCATATCCTAGCTAGGCAGTGCCCCGAAAAACCTCTCAGACTATATATGAGAAAGTCGTTATCTACATCGTCATATCGCTCTTTGCGCTCTTCATATCGGCTTGATCTCTTTGTTCCTAGGACTAGGACTGCTCTGGCCCAACACGGGGAGTTTGCATTGATGGGTCCCTGCATCTGGAATGACCTTCCCTCTCACGTAGGGTTAAACTGATGACTGGCTTTTTCTCATCGGTCTCTCGCTCTTTAAACGCGTTTCTTTTCCCCGGGGCTTCCGTACTGAGAGAGCCTCTGAATAGTTATTCTGCGAGAGGCGCTTTATAAATTTTTAGATACGATACGATTTCCATTCCTATGGGTGATGCTATGCTATGCACCAGTATTCAGACGTCAACCAGGCCTTTGCTCACCGCCCGGCGGATGCTGCTCTTTTTTGTTATAAAGGATTCTTTATGCCACAGCTGCCGTTGATCTCTAGATATTTCCAACAGTCTCCAATTTAACTGTAATAAGACCTCGTTCATTTGACTTCGTGGTCGTGCTCAGCTTGGTAAGAAAGATGCATTGTCTTTACGCCAGAGACTTCCGGATATACTTTTTTCTCCCACAACCGTGATCTTGGAGATGTCATGGACCGGGATCTCTCCTTGGCTGATCAGGTCAACAGTGCCTGCCGCTCACGCTTTTATCACCTTCGTCATCTCCGTACCATCCCTCGCTGCTTCTCCATTTGTGATGTCACTATTTTAATTCATGCATTTATCTGCACCAGGATGAACTTTGGTAAAGCAATCAATGCTGGACTTTCACTAGCTAATAGTTTGAAACTTCAGTCCATTCTTAATGCCGCTTCCCTTTTTTGGAGTGTACTCAGTTTAAGATTCTAACCTTTATCCAGAGATGGGCACTAATTAAAATTTTTGGTTAAACTATCTCCAACCTTGTTCTAACTTTTTATGACAAACATCATACATGAAACATTTTCACGATAACAGAGGTTCAGTGAACTGTAACAATGCAGATGGTCAGTAACAGTTTCATTTTCAAACTAAATAATGTGTACTAGACTAATTATAGTCCTATTACAGTTCTACCAGTAAATAATGAAGACAGTTGCTAATGCAAAAAATGATGCATCATGCAATGCAATGCAGTTCATTTGACTTAGTAATAAAACCAGTTACTCTGATTACTCATGACAATAATGATCAAGACCACCTTCAAATTTGTATCTGGATTGCAAGAAAAAAGGTTGATCAAGGGTTTCGTCAGATATTTCGGCATCAGTTTGACCTCAGTGAAGCATATATTGATTAATAAATTATTAATATTTACTGAAGTAGCTTTCAATTTATTAACGTCTACACTCAGAGTCAACTCATAAAGAATAATAAACATCAATGTTCTTATTTACACTGCACCCGAAATCTATATTTTAGTCCTTGTACTGCATGACTGCATCGTACTACATAAAATATATTCTATGCAGAGAATGGCACACCAGTGTTGGTCCTTGCCCTGCACCATACTACATCTACATATTCTATGCAGAGGCACCACCAGTGTTAATAAGTAAGTTAACGTCGCGTTGAGTTGCTGACAGTGTTCATTGTTCACTGCGGAATATGGTTGCATAGTTGCTGATTTCGTTACTTAAACTTTCTAGCTAATGACTAAAAAAATAGTAGTTTAACTTTTTAGTTAATATCATTCTCAATGCCTGTACCTCGTTGCAGTATGACAACTTGTTTTTCAATAAACGAAATATATATATATATCATAAAAATATTAGTTAAACTTTGGTTATAACTAAACCATTTTTTTAGTTAAACTTCTGCCTTAACTAAAACATTCTAGAGTTACTAAAAGTTAAAGCATTTAGTTAACTTTAGCTTATCACTGGTCGTGGAACCATTCGGTCAACAGCCCATGGATTCCTGATTGTCTCTCGTATGCATGCTGTTACAGCTCCGTCCATAAGCGTTGCCTACGGTGGACCCACCAACTGAAATCGCCTTTCTCGAGTGCTGCAACTCGAGCACCTCAGTTGTCCATTCAACAGCTTCGCAAGCGCCTGCAGTCTGTATTATTTAACAGATGAGTTTGTTCTTGAAGTGGCGCTTTATAAATGTCAGATTACAATTTCAATTAGGCACTTCACTAGGTCCTAGGGCAATGAGGGCATCCTTGATGTTTTATTAGCATTGCTTGCTAATATTAATAGCCTTAACACAGACAAGCCTAGAGAGGCTACTTTTGTGAATTACTTTCACATGGGAATATTAAACTCTATATGCCAAAATAAATCGATTGTTCGATTGAACTACATTAAAATTACATTAAACACCATTATTATTATTATTATTATTATTATTATTATTATTATTATTATTATTATTATTATTATTATTATTATTATTATTATTATTATTATTATGTCGCTCTCTTTATCGTTATTGTACCATCTGATCCTTTACGGATGCTTGACAGATTTGTGTTTAATTCAAAACCGTTCTTCTTCCATTCATATCCATTGTTCCAAGGCATGCGACAGCGTTGAACCGCTGGACCGTAACAGAAATTTTTTGAAACAGGAAGGGTTCTTGTTGATCTTCCGTTGTTCTGGTCAACCGTCTGCCGAGTTCCTTCATGAAAGCCAGGCCTTCCTGGTCCAAAGGTCCCATCGTCTCTATCGCGATTGGGGTAAAAATGTATCTTATTTGAAGCTCCTCGTATTTTTTCTTCTTTCTAGTCGCCGCTATTTCCGCCGCTCCTCCCGCCGCTGCAGCTGTCTCGAACAAGTACGATGGCGCAAATGTGTCTACAATTGTGACATCCCAAATCAGGGAACGCCCGTTGTTCCATGGAATCAGGGTTTGGCCATCTGGTCTTTTCCCATCCAGTCGGGCGAGGCCAGCCGGTTCCCTGATCGACGGTGTACCTGCCCTGATGAGGCTGCGTAGCACGATTTCATTGATTGAAGAGTGTCTGGCTTGTCTGCCGAAACCCAACGTGCAAGCCATACCGCGCGATCCTCTGGCTGAAACCATTGTACCACATGGACAAGCGTGTGGGGCACAGATGACCGCCCCCAGTCTCAAGCCCACCGCCACCCTCATCTCTTCGTCATTGAGTCTTAAGCCTTGAGATGCTAGAGGGAGGGCGAATAGCCAGTCCGAGGCGTGTGGGCCTCTATAGCATTAAGCCTGGCCCGGTCGTACGAATCCCGATAGCGCGATGTTATCTCCAGCATGGCCAACGAGAGCAGCGGTGTGTCCCATGAAGACTGTTTGCCGTCTGTAGATGGGAAGTCGATCGTTTCTGCGATGCTCTGCTGCCATCGGGTTCTCATTACTTCCACGATAGAGTCTTCTGGCACCTGAGTGAGAGTGAGGATGAGCGATTGGGTGAGTTGAGATCTTGCGGCTGAGGCTAAACAAGCTGGAAGTGCCAACGAAGACGCTCTTCTTATTCCCAGTCCGCCCATCCTGATAGGCATGGATGTGAGTAACCACTGATCGTCAGAGAGAGCGATGTTAAGAATGCTCTCGGTGCCAGCTCCTAATCCGGCGTCGAATTTCATGAGGCCCGGGTGGTCATGACAAGGCGTGCAGCAGAGAATGTATATGAGCCTCGGCGCCCCAATTGAACATCGTAGTATCAGGAGTGCGTCTTTTCTTGGTATCTGCTCCAGCTTTTTCATAGTACTTGCCAACCTCGATACGCTGCTAGAAAGGCTAGTTGCTAAGGAGGCTGGTTTCTAAGGAGGCTCGTTGTTTAGGCGTTCTGCAGCTAATGACGTTGGGCTCACCTTGAAACTAATTGCTAGGGAGATTGGTTGTTAAGAAGCCTGGTTGCTAAGGACATTGGTTGCTGAGAAGACTGGTTGCTAAGAAGGCCGGCTGCTAAGAAGATTGGTTACTAAGAAGATTGGCTGCTAAGTTGTGCGGTTTCCTAAGACGCTGGTTCTTATTGAGGCTGATGCTGACCTTGAAGATTGATACTAAAGAGATAGGTTGCTTAGAACATTGGTTGCTATGGAGACTGGTTGCTAAGGATTCCGATTTGATAAGGAGGTAGATTGCTGAATAGGCCGAGGCTGATCTTAAGTCTGTCTGCTAATAAGTGAAGACTGGATCGTATGTCCACGCTTCTGAGTAGCTTCTTGAAGAGGCGCTATATAAATGCTCTGAATGAATGAATGAATGAAGTGTTGCATATCGTGGTTCGAATTGTAATCATCATCCATACTCCATAGTGTATAATATGTAAGTTTATTTTTAATTCTAAAATTAAAATTGCACTAACTTTTAATGCAGAAGTAAACTCTAGACCTGGAAGTTCTGAGGAAACTAGAGTACGCAATGCCTGACCTAGTGTGGAATCTATGGTACAAATCATCTGCATAAAGTGCGTTGTGTCTAAGTATAATTTACTCTACAGTATGATTACATGAATTGCTTCACTTCCAATAAATTAAACTAGAAAATTTTCGTAGAGTATTTAATTGATGTCTTGTATATTTTTTTAATTAAAAATACAGCTGCTGTCAATTTCACTACCATTTTAAAGTCTTTAATTTTTCAAAATACGAAATTTATATGACTTAACTAGAGTAATAGTATGCAATGCTTGAAGTGTTGTGGCATTTAGGGTACAAATCACTGCATAGAGAACATTGCGCCTAGGTATGATGTACTCTAGAGTGCGTTGTGCCTAGGTATAATGTAATCTAGCGTAGGATTCGATGAATAATTTACTGCGATTTACCTCCGATAAATTTAACAATAAAATTTACATAAAGTATTTAATTGCTGTTTTGCATATTTAATATTAAAAATATAGCTGTTGTTAATTTCGCTACTATTTTTAAGTCTTTGGTTTTTTAAATACGTAACTGCTTAACTAGAGAGTACGCAATGCCAGAGATAGTGTGGAATCTAGGGTACATGATGTTCTCGACAGTACGTTGAGTCTAGAGCAGGGGTGGCCAACCTTTTTTGGCCTACGGGCCACTATGATTGTTGGCAAGCACGCGGCGGGCCGCAAAATATTTGTCCTCACAGCCTCCAAAGAAGTACAAATGTTTATTTCATAATATTTTACTAGATGTATAAAAACAGGTAGATCTAAGACTACATTAGATCACTAGAACTTACAACACTAAATCTTTTAGTTTTTTAGACATAATTATTATGCAGTACTGTAGTAGTCGGACAAGTAAGTAGGTGCAAAATGAGACAAAAAATTATTTAGAAAGGGGCCGTGCGGGCCGCGGGTTGGCCATCCCTGGTCTAGAGTGCACCTTATCTGCATAGAGTACGTTATGCCTGGATGTGGGCTAGGCATTTCGTACTCTAGAGTTGGAAGTACCTGTAGGCGTGGTGCACTCTAGAGTACGTTGTGCCTATGTATGATGTACTCTAGAGTACGTTTTACCTAGGTATAGTGTACTCTAGAGTACATTTTAGCCTGGAGTCCACCTTACCTGCCACACCGGCTTGCCAGTTGTATTGAGGTTCAGAGACAACTGAAAAAGACAATAGCCTAAGCACGACACGAAAACGTTTGTTTTCGTGTCGTGCTTACGCTATTGTCTTTTTGGTCTCCAGGCGTTTCAAATGAATACTATGGTCGAATCGTCGACAGCTGCTCTCGTCAGAAAGAGCGAGGCATCACATATTTCGATTCAACTGCCCTACAATTTTAAGGAAGAGGAGCATTCAAGTTAGAATATATTCTGTGGAATTGGATTTCGTGAACCCAGTCTGTTGTTCAAGTGGTAGGAGTTTGAAGGAGTATACGCGACGTCGACATAATTTTCTCAACAATCCACGATAAGAAAGATAATTGGTAAACACGTCTGTTGTAGATAATACTTATCATTGACATCAAGAGACCGCAGCGCTTATGAAAAGGCAAAACACTTGACCCGAGCTACAAGCGCATGCATCTTTTCATTTATGTGTAAACAGCGAGGATATTGGAAAACGATGGCCAAGTGTATAGTACATACAACTCTCAGAAATGTACATGCACTATATATAGAACATAGAACGTACTATTACGGTACTAATGTGATGTATATCACAAATATTTCTCAGCACCGCATGAAAGCCGCATAAGGGGACCAGCCGAGGCACTGACGCTATATGAAATAAAGTTCGCAAGAGCCAACTTTTGTTGGTCTATTTGTTGCGAGTCAGAATTCTGGGAATCCAAGCTGAGAAAAAAGCTGGTGCCGCGGTGAAATATTGGTTGTGGTGGTCTTAGACTAGTGTTGGAGATTATAGCTTTAACTTTGTTTATTAGTCGTGATTGGACAACGCCGGAGAAAGGGCAAGCCGAGGAGTGCTCATATTGACAGACGAGAGTTGAAGATGATCGAACTGGTGGAGCTCTTTCAGGAGTGCGTTCTAAATAGCAATGTAGACTAAGAAACAATCAATGCAGAATTTGACAGAGGAGGAAACTGAAAACCGTGAAAAAGATCTTCAATCAATCAAATCAATCAATCCTTTTATTGTTTCCGGAGAATAGTTTACAAGCAGTGATCCAGAATAATCACAATCACCGATCAAAAGTTTGGAAATTAAAACAGAAACAGACAGATCTCATTAACGTTTGAGGGAAACAATCGGGCACCCAGAAGGGACCGAAGTCCCGCTTAGTTAGGGATACCCGTGTACCATGTTCGCAGAGGGATGATGGTTGAGTATACACAAAAGTAATAGCATTGTCAGAACAAATTGAGAATAACTGGCTTAACTAACAACACTTAACTATGTCACTTAGCTAATTATGGAAGAACAATGAATAACCATATTTAGATAACTCATTGACTATTGTCAAGGAGGTAGTCTCTGACCTCTTTTTTAAATAGGGCAAGATTCGGAAGAGTGCGCAGTGACTTCGGTAGGTTATTCCAGGTAGGAGGACCAGTGCATCTTAAGGTAAAATAACGAGTGTTAGTGCGGGCATAGGTTCCATCAAAGTTATCGAGAGATCTTGTATAGTGAGAATGAGTATCAGAGACCTTAGAGAAGTAGCGACTGAAGATTGGGGAAGAGATTTGTTGGCGAAGCGATACATAAATTCACAGATTTGCAATTTATTTATCTGAGGGATATTAAGTATTCGTAGTATACTATATCTACTTGCAGTGTTAGTTATCAATGATCTCCCAGCAATAATACGTACAACTCGTCTCTGTAATATAGATAGCCTATTCAGACGAGAGGAATAATTGGAGGCCCAGGCGATATTACAGTATGTCAAGTAAGGGTAAACAAGAGAATAATATAGTGTATGCAGAACTCTAGTGGGTAACAGGTAGGATACACGAGCCAGAATCCCTATGTTCTTGGCAACCTTAGTGGAAATGTTACTTATGTGATCATTCCAGGTTAAATGTTGGTCAATATAGACCCCGAGGAATTTCGAAGAATTGACTTGAGCAATAGCAATATTGTCAATGAAGAGGATGGAATCAGTAGCGGGGACAGGTTTCCGACAGTAGCCGATTGGATAGAGTTTTCGGGTTAGATGGTGGTGCCTAAGAAGTACCGAACAAAGAAGAAATTAAAGTGTTACTAACATTATCATAATTTTCAATGGGTCCAAATCCTTGTAGAATAAGGGCATTTCGCACTTTCTATGTCTTCCTTGTCTTCGTGAACAAGGTGTGGAACAGTAACTTTTACACTATCAATGCTGTCAGATGTCCCTGAAGCGCATCAATTTCTTTGAGTAAAAAACTAAAAGAATGTTGTAAAAGAACTGATGCATTTACTCGGAAGGTGATGTCTTGTAAATAAGAAAATGTCTTCTTACGTGTGATATGATGGCATGTAACAAAAACTGTAATGTGAAGTGAATTATGGCAGAAACACTACAATTTCCTGCAACATATGGAACTTCAATAGCTTCATAAATGCAAAACGCTATCGTCAATATCATGTCAGCAAGAAAAAAATTTTTACTGCTCACCTGAACAGTAGTTGATGTAAGAAGGAAATCGACCAGCTGTCTTTCACGTGTCATCTGCGGTTCTGAGCCATATAACGAACAGCAACACTGAAGTACTGATGGTCAGTACAACAGCAGTATTATATCAGTGCCTGACTGTGAAAGCCAGTCACAACATTATATATAATTATATATATGTGTGTATAATGCATATTTATATACAACAGAACGGAAATTTCATGAAGTAACAAAGTTCCGGAGTGAACTTTTCTGTTTCTCTAATTAGACTTATTTCGTTTCGGTAGGTGGCGCTGCTAAAATCCTTTGATGTTGTTTACAAGAATATTATACCAGAACTAGATCGCTAACCGTCGTGTAGATTCAAATTAGTGTGTTATATCAGTTCGGGTACGCGATAGTCTATTGCCGTGCTGCCCAACATGCTGCCAGCGGGAATGCAGGTAACAGGATTGTGGCCCGATGCGATTTTTTCAAATTCTTTTCGCCCGTCTTAGAACGGGCAAGCATCTAGTTTTATTATAAACAGAAACATTTGAAATCCTGAACGGGAAGGGTAGCAGTTGACCCTTCAACGTGGCTTTGATACTCTTACCAAAGCAAAAGGATGAATGATCGATTTGGCACATGCTGTACCTTTACTTCTTGCATTACATTCAAACCTGCAAGAGTAGGCCTACCAACTGCGCCTTCGCATCAAGAGAACACAGGTGTCACTTCGTGCATTTAGATATGGGGATCTACATTTTGCTTAAAGTCACTGCATGTACACATATTAAATGCAACAAGCTGCAACATACCTCAAGCAATAGCTTCATTGGGACTGTGAGATGTCTGAAAGGTAACACGCTGGCACAAAGATCAGAAGGACGCGGATTTGATACCCGTCAGCCGGATAGGGTTATCAGCTTTCACCTCTATATGAGACGACTTAAAATGAACAATAGGACAGATGGGCGCCTTGCAGGCTGCCATACAGCTAAATTCGACTGTTAATTTTTATCATGTGTTACTGTTATATCAAGAAATCTTACTGCGTACTTGTCACTTTGAATTTATAAACGAATATTATTATTATTAATATTATTATTATTATTATTATTATTATTATTATTATTATTATTATTATTATTATTATTATTATTATTATTATTATTATTATTTAGTCCTCAGTGTCTTGGTTCTCGATTTGCAATGGCCTCCTGTTCCTGCATTAAACCAGCATCATGCTTAAAGATGCTGTTCATTAGGTGACAATTGTGAACTGCGTTGGGTCGATGAAATTTGATGTACAGTCTGTGCTACATATGGCTTCAAAAGAATTTTTTATTGCATCTCCTTACTAAATTTTTGTTGCTTATTTATGCTTGTTTTACACTCTTGTCTTCTCATGTGTGAGAACTATTCATGCTAACGTTGAAACTAACTTGTGTTGCTCTAAAGATATGCTGCGTGCAATGAGCGAATAACTGGAGACTGAAAATATAGTTTACCGTACCAAACATTTGATAACATAGTTTAAACATGTTTAAAATTTTATTGATTAGGCCCTAATGCAGCATATTTAAAAAATAAAACATTGCAGTGCAATTGAAGTTTAGTATGCTGGAACTCGTTAACATTTTTCGAGTTGTGTTTTGCGCAGTTATTTGATATCTAACTTAGAACTAATTTTACTTCAGAAATGGAATTTGAGCTGAAACTATTCCAGAACTTGAATTGTAACTGAAAATTTTCAGAACTGGAATTAGACCTAAAATAGAAAGTATTTTCAGAATGGAAATAGAGTTAGAATTGAAATTAGATCCTTTGAACTAAATGTAAATTAAAATTAGGAATTGATTTAGAACTGAAGTGTCACTGAAATAGATATATCATCTTAACACCTATTCTGATTTTAGACTGAAATAGCTTCAACGTCGGTGGCTACGTATATGTACTTATGCACGAAACAATGCGTTTGAAGAGATATTGCTGTGGTCTATCAAACAGGTAAATGCATGCAGTCTAGTTTTAAAGTCTTGTTTAATCGAACTTAGCGTGACCATCTGTGAACGCAATTTTTCCATTGTTCAGTGAGCATGCGTTTATTATGAAGCTATAATGACGTCAAACTAATGTAATGTAATGTAATGTCAATAGTCATCGGATTCTGAACATATTTCGACTTGTAAATGGGCCCATGCGCTTCTGACAGGAGGGCGTTTGTGCGCACTGTAAATTTACGAATCAAGTGCTCTTGTCAATGAACTGTTCGTTTATTTAATCATACTTGCAAGAAATAAAGAGAGCAAGGCATACGTATAGAAGTGAAAGAGTTAAACACAATATAAATTAGAAGGAATGGTTCTGGACATAGTTGTAAAAACGGTCAAAACAAAATAAAAAAAACGGAAAAAACGTCGATTTTTTCCAAAAAATAACAAACGGAAAAAACGAGAAAAAAACGGACAAGAAAATAATTTAACTTTGTTACATCTTTTACTGCATTTTAAAATTAAAGCCTTGCCTGCCCAATTTCATTTTAATCAGCAAATAAAATAACTTTATTAGAAAACACCAAGTAACATTAATCTACAACAATTATTTTCTTTTTCATAAGTTTAGTTTAGTAAGAAATTGAGAAATTAAAAATATTTAAATCTTTTCAAATTTAAATTGTATACATAAGTCTACATAAGTCCATGATGACATAAACAATTAAAAACTAAACTTTGTAAGTATAGAGTTTACTGTAGGCCTACTTAATTAAAAATTGTACTTACAAATATGACTCATATAAGAACTTAAAATGGAGTAATATCAGTCAGTTAACCAGTCAATCGGAGATTACTGTTTACAAAGAAAACATATCACATATCGCATTTTAGATAACTCAGAAATTCAAATAACTCTTATAAATTTTAATTTCCGTACTGTGCAATTTATTTCTCAACTGATGACAGTTAATAATGACGTAAATTAGATGAATTCTTGAAATGACCCAGACAACGTAGGGGAGAGTGCCACAAGACGCACCCCCTTTTCGTTTCTAGCTTGTAGCGTCATAATTAATACCATTACGAAAATAAAAAGTATGCGCTTAGTATGATCTTTCATTGTTAAAAACATGTGCACTGTCAAATAAAACTAATATTATGCTGTAATAGCTAAATGCTTCAATTTATCTGATGTCAAGGATGGTGCCTCTTGGGAACAGGATGACCTCAAGAAGCACCCCCTGGGTGCGTCTTGGGAACAATACGGTTTAATGCTGTACCAGCATGCCAAGCACCATTTGAGCCCTATTGTCCAATATGGGCAAAACATGTAGACATACAGTACTAAAACGTTAGTTTTGGTATTGATACGATAAAGCGACAAGTTTAAAGCAGCAGTTTGGGCCTAAGCAAAATTGCATGTCAGTCAAATGTCGAACAACTACAGATTAAAAGGTCATTTCAAATTTCTCGCTCAGAGTAACTCTAAATCTTCCCAGAATTGGGCAACCGCGTTGAAGCACATGCCCCTCAAAAATGTCTCTGTAAATTTCTTCTCGGAATTCCAAAATGTTATCTACAAGTGTAAGACTGCTCATCCTTGAAGACCGGTAATGCACGCTTGAGTGTTCCCTCTACATACGATCCTCTGCTTGTATTTCGCGCATATATCCTTTCCGATGATTTGACAACCAATAAATTCAATCAAATAAAAGTAATCTGAGACTATAGATATTGGTAATTACCCAGTTGATTCTATTTAATGTGAACATATTCGTGTTAATTGCCGATATTCCATACTTGCATACCCAAAACGCACCCGGTGCGTTTTGGGTATACGGGACGTGGTGCTTCTTGGGCTCCGACGGGTCTACCCTCGAAAGATACTTTATTTTGGTTCCCCTTAGATGTTGCTAAAATATACTCTACCACATTTGCAGTTGATAAAGAGGTTGAGAAATACAAATAAGGATTATTCCCAAACTGCTCTTTAATTTTGTGAAAAGCCTTGTTGAATTATCACTCACAAAAGTTCAAAAATGCCGAAAACTTACTTTTAATTCAGAAACAGCTTTCCTCTCCGAACAAAGGACACCAATTAATATTAACATATGGACACATGATCTACTTATTATGTAAGTAGGCTGCGGCGTTCCTGTATCAGCCAGTCTGGATATTATATGGGGTGCGTCTTGGGCATAGGGTGCGTCTTGTGATACCAGACAACAATGATATTAATCAAATAATAACAGATAGTAAATAAATAAATAAGTTACATAAAAAAATAAAAACCGGAAAAAACGTGACGAGAAATAAAAAACGAAAAAACGACGTTTTCTACAACTATGGTTCTGGAAGGTGAAGAAAGTTGGATGGCAGAAAGCGAGGAAGGGAACACACTATGAAAGTAGAGTAACAGAGATTGATAATTAAGAAATTGGGGGATTCAGTTAAATGGATTTTGTCCAAAATGCCTTTTGATTTGTCAGACTTTTCTTATCCTCAGTAAAGGTTCAGAATACTGCTAGCAGTTTTGGTGTAGTAACATAATTTTGGATTCAAATATTGTTATCTTTAACTTTTCCGGTACGTAGATTTATTTTTGAATCGTTTGCATGATACGGAGTTTGATAACTATACGAACGTATTAAAGAACACATTTTCAATAAAAAGCCGCCAATAAAGGATTAAGCTGACCGATCGTCAGAACAAAAATAAGTGTATTGGTGCAAAGAAAATGCATATTGTAACATCTTTCATTGTTTACTACGAGATTGAAATATTTGCGCAATATTTGATGTAATTAATTTGGTCGATAGGCCCCTATACATGTGGACAATCGCATTAGATTTTTGATTCCACCTAAACTCAGTATAAAAATTTGTAAAAACAGAGTAGTAGGCTACTATCTACCAGAGCAAATGGCGCCATTCCAAGGTAAACAGACGCCGGAAAATATCAACACGAAAAAGAAGATACAAAAAAGAACTTACTTGCGGTTTCTAAAACCGGAAGTAAGTTAAGAATTGGTGGGAAAACACTTTAAGTGTACTGCTAAAGGGGTGAACATAAAAATATTCATTTAAATTTACAAGAAAACACAGTATGTCAAAGGTTTTTAGTGACATAGATGGTACTATTATCCAGTACAGGTCGATTCCAAAGTAGTAAATATTCCCAAGGAGCAAGCAAGTAGGTATTGTTTTCATACACCATTTGCAAACGCACAATAGGACATCAGTTATATAATGCAGTGATAAAACATCTAAGTAATAATATTGATAATAATATTATTATTACATGTAAATGGTATTATGTTTGTGAAACATGTATAGTTGTATACTAACTGTTCAACATCCCAATGATCAATCCCTTCCTAGTAAGGGGGTTAGAGCGCGGATATTACGGTTGTGCGAGCGACGACGAAAGAGTAAGTATGTGGTTTCATGGATTTGTGGGAGTAATTAAGCTCCTGGAAAAATGTGTCGCTTTCCAACTAGTTCACTATCTCTACTCCAACTCCCTCATGCCTTCATTTCAATCCGGTTTCGGAAAATTCCACTCTATTAAACTCTCCTGCTCAGGCTTATTACTGATGTCTTCCAAGCCCTTGACCAAGGTCACGTTACTTTGCTCGCCCTGTATGACATCAGCGCAGCATTCGACACATTAGACCATTCCATCCTCCTTAGCCGGCTATCTAATTCTTTTGGCATCACGGACAGAGGGCTCTCCTTTGGTTCCAATCTTTTCTTACTGATAGGACTATATCCGTGGTCTTTGGTTCAAACCGCACTCCTTGGGTCACTGTCCCCTATGGTCTTCCTCAAGGCTCTGTTCTTGCTCCTCTACTATATGTTCTGTATACCTCAGACCTTGGAGGTATTTTCCAACTGTTTGGGGTCTCTTCCCATCAATTTTCCGACGATACCCAGGCCTTTTTACATGGCCCAGCATCTTCTGCTGTTCAAATGGTAGAGCGATTGTTAGAGGCTTTCTCCGCCATAGACGCATGGCTCTCCTCTAACCGCCTGCGGCTGAATCCTGACAAGACACAATTCATATGGCTTGGTGGCCATCTAAAAGCTCAATAAGATTGAAGACTCCCTTCATCTCAGATTTCCCCACATCCACTTCTCCTCTTCTGTTCGTGACATGAGAATTGTCTTGGATCCTTCCCTTTCTTTTACTGACCAGGTCATCTCAGTTTCCAGAGCTTGCTTCTACCATCTGCGCCAACTACGTTCCATTCGCAGCTCTCTTTCACTGCATGCCATTACTACTCTGATCCTCACCTTGATCTGCACTCAAGTCGACTTTGGGAACGCTGCATACATTGGACTCTCTCCGCCTCTGATACTCACAAACTCCAATGTCTATTCTTAATGCAGCTGCTCGGCTTATAGGCGCCATTCCAAAGTTTGCCCATATCTCAGGCTATATTCGGGATACCCTTCACTGGCTCCCTATCCAACAGCGGGTACAGTTCAAAATCCTTTCCCTCATGCGTAACTGCCTTGTTGGGGTGGCCCCATCCTACCTGAGGTCTTTTTGCACCTTTGTCTCCTCCTTACCTGCGAGGGCCTCTTTGCGATCTTCAACCCGTGGCCTTATGGTTGTCCCTCGAATGCGCTCTGCTACGGCTCACTCTAGGTGCTTTGCCCGTATTGGCCCATCAGCTTTGAACTCTCTTCCCCAGTCTCTTCGCGCTTGAGTTACTAGCCACTCTCTCCCTTTTCAGTTCCGTAGATGCTCAAGGTCAAAGGAAGCCACAGTGCATGCACTGAGGCAGGTCGAGAGCGCTGCAGATTTTTTGAGCGGCACTATATAAATATTCGATTACAATTACAATTAAAAATTACAATTAAGGACGTTCCCGGGTCCAACAATATCGCACAGAAGAGACACAGAAGGGACATATCCCTTCAATATTAAGGGTGCACGTAGGTAAATAGCCTTGACGTATTAGTTTTTTTTATCAGCGCTGTCAATCGTTCTCTTTCTTCTGCATTAGTAGCCTAAAGCCTCACCAAGTAGGGGAAGAGTTCAGCATCATGGATGTGTTTACCAGCCAGCCCATGAGCCGCAAATACTCGCAGTGCAAAGATGGATTGCTTAGCTTAATGCAGATTTTATTTATATGCGAGGAGATTTCGATTCGTTTTGAAATGGCTACTCTCAGAATCTTGATTTTATTTGACCGTTCAATCACAACAGTACTGTTGGCGGGATGGTTTTTTTGTATCCTGTTGTACGGGGTGGCCTGGTAATGATTTCGAAGGACTTTCTCGGATTAAGGCTTAGGTTGCAGTTTCTGGACTTTTATGCAATATGGTCAAGTTCTGAGTCTGTGGTTGCTATAATGAGATGCTGGCATTACCAAACAGTAATGATCTGCATATTTGAATAATCATTGAATAATCACTGAGACTGTGGCTGATTTAGCAGCTGGACGGGTATACTGATTTTCAGTAGATACCAAGTAGTGTTGATTTATACTGTCGGCCGTCGTTTGACTGTCGCGCATACGGCATTTCGATGTTCTGGCCACGCAGTCGGCGTACTTCTGTCCAAGTGATAGACAATAGACTGCATGTATGAAGAAGAAAGAAAAACCTCTAAAATTGTCAAAAGTCGAGTAAGCAAGACAAACAATAAACCATTAATCATATTGAAGATGGCAAACTTGAACAGATGGGAACGGAAATTGAAGGTCGACCAGCTGGAAAATTGGTCCTTATGCATCGTTACTTCAAGTATTTCAAGTTGGCGTATCCTGACTGAGCTTTTTTATCGTGTCAAAGCGCCCTTGTTACGGCGCTGTAGAAATTATCGTATTCATCATCATCATCATCATTCATCATCATCATCATCATCATCATCATCATCATCATCATCATCATCATCATCATCATCATCATCATCATCATCATCATCATCATCACATCATCATCATCATCATCATCATCATCATCATCATCATCATCATCATCATCATCATCATCATCATCATCATACTGTGCTGCTTCTGTTTAATATCTGTGTGGTAAAGAAAATCTATTGTTACACCATGAAACAATATTATTGAAGAATTAAGGTCGCCCAATATTCTGTCAAGGACACAATCTGAAAACCTGGATGAGACTGTCGTAAGTGGTGTCGCAGTATGCGTAATTGCGTATCCTTCATCGGTGTGGGAAGCGATCGCAAATAAAGAGGAGTTATGTTCACCAAGACACCAGTCTTCATATATATATTTTGTGAATATATTAACCTTTGGAGGATCAAGCGGAGTAAATAATTACCCCAGCGGTAATTGAATGCGGAGCAACTGCGAGGAGTTATAATTTTACGTTTCATGTGTTTACACAAGTTAAGACCCCAACATATTTTGACAGCATAACCACTATGAAGTCATGTTGTGAGGAAAGATTTTTCAGTCCAAAGTGTACTGAGGTAGGCATATGTCTTGGGGTAAAAATTTACCCCTTTTAGTCTTCGACGTCGTTTTTTTTTGTACACAGGGATATTTTTAAAATATCTGAGCTCAGAAGTAACCTAAATTCAGAAATAAAGTGTTGAAACTACCAAAGAATTAAGTTTCAATAACATAATTGTGGGAGTTTACATTCCAAGATGGCGGCCAATATGACCGCCAAACACACAAAAATATGCATATCTCAGCTCATAGGCAAGCTAGAATAACAAACGAAGTGTTGAATTTAATATTCTCAAGGTTGGTAAGGGATTCGATCTGTCGTAGCGATAATAGTATGGAAGTGTTACTTTCCATAATGGCGGCCAATATGGTCGCCAAATCAATAAATTATGTGTATCTCTGCTCTCAAAGGTAAGATACATTAACAAACGAAGTGTCAAATTTAATATATTCAAGGTAGAAAAATTGATTTATCGTAGTGGAAATAGTATGTGAGTGCTAATTTTCAAGATGGCGTTCAATATGGCCACAAAACACAAAAATGTGTATATCTCAGCTCATATTTTGCTTTTGGCGGCCATAATAGACGCCATCTTGGATTGTAACGTTCCCATACTATTGCCACGATATGTTGACCTTGAATGTATTAAGTTCGATATTTCATTTGTTATTTTAGCTAAACTTAAAGCTGAGATATGCACGTTTTTTTTTGCGGCCACATTGGATAGTAACATTTGAACAAATCAAATCAAATCAACTTTTATTGTTCACCGCTTCAATTCAGTGTTTACATGTAACAGCCGATGGGTAATATCCTAAGGAACCTTAAGTTCCGCTAACAGGATAGCCCTAGTGCTATGTCAATCAGTCTAGTCTATACAGTTGCTTATTTAGTTATTTTATTATGACTTCATTTCTTAAATTAAATAACATCATAATCAAATCAATACACTTATAGTTCAGATAGTTATATATAACGTGACCAGCAGTATTATTATTGTTATTATTCTATGGCACTATTGCAACTGCAAAAAACAACTGTTTGACCATGAATTTATAAAATGTCACGCTTCATTTTGCTATTGTAGCTTACCTGAGGGTTTCTACAATATGACATTGTGGCACTTTTGCCTCGGATTTTAAAGAAAAAATCAATAACTATTCTTTTACTTTTCAAAGTCCTAATCTATTCGTATTAATAATATCAAGATGTGTCATAGGCAATTAGGCATCAATGCACAGAATTCAATATTTCTGTTAAAAACTGAGAAAATGTGTTTTTTCAAAATTCATCATGGAGTTGACAAGCTTCATGTAGTTCGCGTCATACAGTTGACTTTCACATTTTAAGAGTCTTCAGGCAACAATGAGAAATATATAATCAGTCACTGTCAGCTGAAGGTGCACTTTTGCAGCCTACTGACAATGGAGGCATAATTGCAAGACAAAAAAACAGCAAACTGGCCCTAAATCGGAGAAGAAATGAGGCAGCATAAAACACATGAAGAAATGAATGTGATCAGTACCAGAAAGATTATCATTATCAAAGTTCAACTCATTGTATATCGAATTATCGATGCTTATATGGATGATGAAATGACGACTACAATACAGATATCATATATTGTTAGGGCACTATATAACTTACCATTTAAATGCTGCTAGATTTGTGAAATGTGGGTTCCGTGACAATCTGTCGACTGCATGACGTGGGCGCGCGTCCCGGAGTTGACCGTCACGGAGTTGACAAATCGTTTATATTTCGGCAAAAACCGGCACACACGAAACAAAATAATTTCAATGATGTTTGCAACAAAGACATGACTCTATCACATCCACAAAGGACACATTACATTGAAAGTTTTATTTATATTCTTGAATATTTGCGTCACGGAGTTGACCTCAATTAAACATACGCGGTGCAACAATATTGTAAACTTTTTGTTATTTAAAAAATTAAACGTAAGACAAATTTCTCATAGGCTATTATCAGCTGCTAAACACCGTAAAAAACATTATCCGTTACAAGTTGGACACGGGTTTTGTAGCGGTCATGGAGTTGGCATTTGGATGTAGGACACTGGAATTTGCTCCATTAAAATTTAATTGTTCACTCAAACAAACTCAAACTCAATAAATTAAGCATGGTTTATGTTGAAAACAATATGTTACCGAAAATAAATAGTAAATTATCGGTTTGGCTATATGCACAATTGGAAATAAACAGATTTTTCCCGACTTCGGTACACATAACAACACAGTTTCTGTTGAAATGCTTAGACTAGGAGGTAATAAAACCACCTGAATAATTTGTGAACGTGCCAATTTTAGAATTCTTTTAGTTTTAGTTGGTTTGTCTGAAACAAACCTACGTTACGGATTGTCATAGGTTGTCACATAAGCTTTAACAAAGATTTTAAATACCGCGGATAGCAAAATGGACATTTATTGTAGAAACACTCACCTATTAGTTGAGATGTATATATATATTTGTATTTTGGCGGCCATACTGGAGACCATCTTCCATAGTAGCATTCCAACACTATTGCCACTACAAGAAATCGATTCCTTGATTTTGAAACCATTAAATTTGATACTTCATTTGTTATTATTATTTTGATTTGAGATAATATTATACCTATTTTTGTGTTTTGGCGGCCATTTTGTCCGCCATCTGGTATAGTAGCATTCTCACACTATTACAACTATGAGAAATTAATTGTCTTACCTTAAAATTATTAAATTCGATACTTCATTTGTTACTGTAGCTTACCTATGAGCTGATATACATTTTGTGTGTGTCATGGCGGCCATATTGGCCGCCATCTTAGAACGTGACACTGGCACACTATTGACACTACGGATGTCCATATGCTGAGTCATATGCAACTTCTATGACACGTAGTCAGGACTTTGACAATGTCGGTCGATTAATAGCTTCAATGTGAAGCGCCATGCTGTCTACCGATTCTTCAGCTATCTGTTCAACAGCTCCTCTTTGTTAACGTCGCCTGTTTAATATCCTATTCAAGATTAATAAAGCATTTTTATTCGACATATCGTCACTGTCTCCGCTTTCTTAACTTCGCCTGGTTAATGTCTTTTTCCAAATTCTCCGTTGTCAGTGTCTTAAGTTCGTATAATATATTGTCTCTCTCTGCTCTCGATATAGGTATTTACCTTTTATGGTTAATGTGCAGAATTAATTTTCTTACTGGTGCTAGTGAAATTAATTAAATCTATATGTATTTATAGACTAAAATACTTAAACAAACAAATAATTTATTTGAACGGAGTGCAATCGTCAGTGAGAAATTGAGAGACAGAGTGGCGGAAGGAGAGAGGACGAAGGAAGAGAGCCTAGTGATAAAAAGAATGATACGGAGGGAGATGAGGACTCAGATCTTTAAATGCCTTTAGCTGAGTCAAGAGAGAAAGAGGAAAGTAGACGAAGTGAGTATCCGATGGCATATTTAGTATTATTTACGAAACATTAAGAAGGATGAATCACTGAAAACAGGGCTGGAAATTACTGACCAGTGTGAAACATTCCGAATTTTGTGTTGTCGACGCTTTGCTTTATCTTATATTTATATTTTTCATGAGTTTTCTTCAGTTTGTGTCACCTAAAGACAGACATTTTAAAGTGTTGGAATTAGCACACTGATCTGTTTTGGAGGCATTTGCAGAATGCAAACCGCGTAGAAGAATCAAATTGGTTTTGCCTGAAAAAAATATATTATATACAGAAATAACACTCCGGAACGGTGTCGGTGAAAAGTGCCAGCTAAAGTCAAAAGATTGGCAATCGGTCCGATCTCACCTACGGACACCTAAACATGGGTCCAATAGTAATTGCACCATCATGTATGAACTGACGGCAACAACAGAATAATCCAAATGCTCACTGAATTTAACTACACTTAGTTGTGCAGTAAATGAGCATTCCAAATGTGTTGAGTTTTTTTGAGTTTTTTAATTGAATCATTTGAATTCAAAATCACAAGTAAGTAAATAGCAATCAGATAAAAGAACTAAATTAACTAACAGCAATGTAATTGTAATCATGTACTTATATAGCGCCCCTTCTAGAGAGATTCATCAGAAGCGTTTCGACCTAATCACAGCTAACCACGAAACTGACGAAAATGAGTTTCAAGTACTTGCGGAACAGAGATAAAGAAAGACAGAGGAACTTATTTCGTAGGTCGCTAGGCAATTTATTCGAGGAAGATGGTCCGAACTTCTGCAATGAATTGTGGAAGTTCGGGCTGGAGGAACAACCCGGCCAACCTGTTCATCAGAGCGAAGTAATGTAAGGCCATGAATGAAAGAACCCGAAACATGCAACTACCTGACATTACAAACAGAATGCATGAAAATTATTTCGAAATTTTAAAACATGATGTGTGTTCAAATTCTGTCTGACCTATTATTGGCGATTGTGATCATGTAAATTTGTGTTCTTATAACACTGACATTGTTACAAAGTCATTGACATTGACACTATTAAATTACCTTCAGAAAAGTATGAAGGCAATAATTATTTGAATTAAATTCTCCAAGTCAGAGCGTTTTAAATAAGCTCAGACGGTACGAATTTTATCACTTCAAGGATCCTGAGTGGCCGAGTGGGCTGGTAGCCTGCTCGTCACCCCGGCGCCCGGGTTCGCTTCCCGGTCGGGTCGGTTTATCAGAGATTAATTTCTCGGATCTTTACTGCGGGTGGCTCGGTCGCATTATAAACGTGGAGTACAATACAACACACAACACAACACAATATACTGGGGCGCGGTGGTTTGGGGGTATGTTCGGTGCCTTGCAGCTGGAGGGTTGCGGGTTCGAATCCACCTCAAAGCCGCCGCGTAGGGACCCTGGGCAAGTCCTTCACTCGCAATTGCTCATGCGCTTCGGCGTGAAACTCCGACTACAGCAGTAGTCGGGAGCGCCTCTGAATGGGAAATCTGGTAGGGGCGCTATAACAAGTTTTCAAATACAATACAATACAATACAACTTCAGCATCCGTGCCGAAACGTATGGTTAACGTTTCGATGTACATTGGCTTTTCTGTTAACGAGGCAGGTTGAACAATGAATATACACAGAAAAGTATAAAATGCATTTATTAGACCATCGTTTTCGGGAGATACCAGTCACAACACTGCAACGTAAAGAATACGGCAATGCTAATCATCTAGTTACGGCACAACGCGTTAGCCAGAAACTAAACCTGCCGCCCTTGAAGACTGCGTTGATCGTGTCAATCGGTGTTTGATGTGATTCCGCATAAGGTGGAATAACAGTGGAAAGTTTGAAAGTAGTTAGAGCTAATATATTCGTTTTTACACCTTTCTTCTGAATATAATGTTTGTAAACACATTTAAATTTAATAGTGTATTCATTTAACATTGCTAACATTTTTGTTTTGTAGCTGCAGGGTATTGGCGATTGTTTTCACCGCGTTATTATTCGGAATTTTCTTTAGATATAGAGGTATGTTTATATCTAATTTTTATATAGATTGTTCTTACAAAGAAGCTGAAAAAGATATAATAGTAAGCTGTGCGAATGAACAAATTCCTTTGCTCGCTTTTATTCAACAAAGAGTTTTCTGCAATCCTCATTCACGACCACGGTTATCTGGAGTTCATGCTCCAAAATACACACTGACTCTGTGCTTCGCTGCAACTCTTTCTTCGAACCCATCAAATCTTTTTCAAAAAAATGTTCAGCGACGTAATCACAAAGCTTAGGGGAGAGTGGGGCAGGACGTCCATGCGAGGTAATATGCCCATTCCTCTATTTCTACAATTTTGCGTTCTAATACAGTTTTGAGCGTGTAGATTCTTTCCTGACACAGTCTCGTGCATACTTACATCATTTATTGCGACGTTGATGCTGGTGGGCAATCACTATAATTAATTTTTTGGTAATTTGTGCAGTATCAAACACTTTACAGTTTTACAGGTGAGCAGAATGATAGTTCAATAAAGTCATAAATTTGGTTTGTTTAGTTATTGCTTACGGACTTTTTGCTGGGAATATTTTTCTGTTTGCGTTTGGACGATAATAATTTTTGAATTGCTTTGTATTGCAACCATCCGTTAAGGGGCAAAACGCCTAGTGCCATATTGTACACCTGGGCATGTTGCCCCGCCATAGCATATATGTAGAAATTTGAAGATCCGCGTAGGCTAATGTTGTAGGGTATATTTTAGCTTATTGTGATTGTTTTCGTATCAGAAATGGTCAGATTCTACAAGAGCAAAATATGATTTGGAACAATTGACTCTAGCATCGTAGAAAGTTAGAAATGGAGAACTAAGGAAGCGGAAGGCTGAGTTACACTTATTCGACATTTAAGCTTAAGTAAGTAAGTAAGTAAGTAAGTAAGTAAGTAAGTAAGTAAGTGTGTTCTTTATTAAACGCTGGCAGACGCACGGCGCTGTACATACAAAGTTATACAAAGTTATCAAATAGTAGCGGGAAAGTTAGTTAATAGTAAACTAAAAAACACAATGGCCTAGCTGTACAACATCCTAGCCAGGAAACCGCGCCTGGTGAGGGAATCAAATCTAGAAAGAACACGGTTATGTGAGCGTGGGCGCAGATCGTGACCAGTATATAGGACAGGGGGTAGTAGGTAATGGAGGATAATGTCCAGGATTATTTAAGATATTTCTAAAAAGTTTTGTTTTGCATTTGTAAAGAGATGACGAAAACACGAAGAAAAACGTGTTGCACAGAAAAATTCTAAGAAGTGTTAAATCAGAGAAGGTTAACTCCACAAGTAGATTTAGGGCTTTAAATAAGGGAACATGCCGTGAGGATAGAAGACAGGACCTAAAGAGGTGTGTGCTGAAGCAAGTGGGCCTAGGCCTAAGACAAGAAGTGGATTTCAGATGGACTTCCTTTATGAAAGGAAGAAAGCTGATGGTCACAGCAAGTCAGAGGTTTGTACCCAGTGCCCAGGTTGTGGGATTGGTGTGAAAAGTGTTGCAGATATTGAACTGAACTCTGGATGGATAGCCTGTAATAAGTGTAAAATATAGTTTCACGAAGGCTGTGCTGAAGCAAAGGCGTATTTGACGATTTCTTTATCTGTGCTGAATGTGTAGAGTGTACTTATGTGTTCTGTGTTGTGAACATCTCACTTTCCTGGCATGCAGTTTTCTCGACTAAATAGTCATAAATGAAGACCGATCGTGCTGCCATTTGATGATTATAATAAGGTGTCATAGAGTGTATACCACACCAATATATTTCCATTTCATTTTTCATGCATGAAAATTCAAGGAGTCGTTAGCATGGCCGTCTTGCCTCACTCTCCCCTAAGGCCTTTGCCTACGGTCGCTTCTAATCAAAACTGCATTCCAAACACCATGAGACCATTGGACAAATGCAGTTGCGATCAGTGGGGCTTTTTAGACCGAAAGACAGGCTATGCACTACAAAAAGATTGACTTTAGCCATCGTTCAAACGACTTACTGAGACAACAGAGCGGACAGAAAGAAGTAGCGAGTTCCACAGTTTTCGGCCAGTGACTGTGAAACACCGGGATCTAGTATCCTTCTGGGTCGAGCACAAGAGCTTAACGTCCCGCGAGAGCGTGCAATATGTTGATTCTAAACTAACCTAATCTACCCTAATCTGAATATTTGGAAAGCGCTTCTCACAGCAGAGCTATTCAGAAGCGCTCTCAGCGTGACAGGCCGAGAAAAGAGAAAGGTCTTTAAGCAGCGAAGAGAAACCGGTGAAATCCCCTCCAGAATCTGGCTATGAATTGCAGGGGAAAGGTCATTCCATATTGAGGGACCAACAACAGCGAAAGCCCGATGCTGGGTTAATGAGGTTAGCGACCGAGGTACGAAAAGATCAAGCCGGTCAGCAGAACGAAGAGGGCGAGAAGAATTTTGCAGAGAGCGGCTTACACATCTGTCACAGAGTTACCTAGGCGCTAAGCCTTGCTGGGACTTAGTAACTAGGAGCAGGATCTTGTACTTGATTCGAGCCGAGACATGGAGCCAGTGAGGGTCATTAGTCATGTATGTGGAGATGTGAGAGTACCGAGGAAGACGTGCAATAAGTCTGGCTGCTGCGTTTAAGACAGATTGCACAGAGGACAGGCGAACCTTGGGAAGCCAAATTATTAGAGAGTTACAATAGTCACTGCGTGAGGAGACAAAGGCATGAACCATGGTTGTATACACTTTGGAGGACATCGATCTTCTAATGGCTCTAAGTCGCCTCAGTTGGTAGTAACAAGAGCGGGCCAGGTAAGATTGGTGTTCAGGAAACGTCAAGACACTATCAAGGGTGACATCCAGGTCACGAACACTGGAGGAAAAGGTAAGGTCTGGGAATAATGAGGCCAACAATTGGAGATCAAGCTTTTGTAACTGTTGTTTGGTACCGAACCAGATCAGTTGAGTCTTTGAGGGATTGAGGCTAAGCAAAGACTACAAAATGAGTTGGCTGGCCAATTTACATTAGTTGTTAAGCTATTAATTCTTTGAAGAGCCATTGTTATGCTTGCAGCTGGCTTACAGGATATTGCACTGAAATTTTTTAAGCAGTTCTGAAGCATTTGTAATGTGATGTAGATTTGTTTTGTGATTCCTTTTAGAGGAGAATACAAATGGCCGTATTACGATGACTATAAACTAATACCAGGTTCCTGCGGCACATCAGTTTTATTCCACGGATATCTCATTAAGAAAAAAAGGATTCGTAGATCAGTTGTATACGTTCCAATTAAGATCATTAGAATCAAATATGACGCCCGCAGGGTCCACCACAGCGATCATGCATAATACCATAATGTCAAGCTATGCGGCTGTATGGGCAATAAGACTGTAGAATATTGCACCCGAACCCGATTATCATCCACGAAGCAATCGCATTGGGATCAGCGACATACATCTTAAATCTCGCAGTTTAAAATATATCTAGCAGTTTACATAGTAATTATGAATAACCAGCCAGGTTTTCTTTCACCTTTTAAACTTCTCAGATTTAAATAGGCCGGCTTTTTGTTTCGCTTAGTCAAATCAAGACCAAAAAGCTGAGTTTGTTTGGCTTCGCGTCCGTAATGTTGACACCGCCACACCACGTATAGTCTGTCTCCAACAGCCCAGTGTATTCGCCAATGAAGACCGTCAGAGCCTAGTTAGGCCACTTTCGATGTAATAATTATAATATTAGGTCCGAATCTTAAGGCGATTAATGATGAGGAGAGAGCGGGATAATCAAATATCAAATTGGACTATAATTCATGTCCTGTTATCATTATGGACTTCTTCCATCACTGTATGATAAATATTTTTGCCCAAATTCTATTTTGGTTTCATCTTCATTACTTTATCTTACACTGTTTGATGCTAGAAAAGCTATGCCACCTTAATTTTTCATTTATTTTAAGAAATTCCAAATCGTTTTTGATTTTGTTCCTATGTTCCAACATTGGAACACTGGGCACAAGTGACACTAGACAATAACATTATCTACGCCAGCACCACCAAGTACAGCAATGATTATTTTACCAAGCAAAAATGTTCTATCACAGTGCTGTATAGAAAGAGTCCAGGGCCATTCAGTATACTTGTGCCTTATTTCAAACAGAGAACAGAAAAATATTCCAAAATGACCATTTTCCATGCAAACAAGCGGAGTAAGAAATTATCGAGGAAGGGAATGCCGGCCAGAGCCACACTGTCACTTGGAACCAAATACTTGAAACCTATTATTCGTTCAGAATGTTTAGGGTTTCACCAGTTTCATCATCAGCACTATCTTCTTCGCTCTGGTGTGCATGAAATGTATGTAGCTTATGTATGTATGTATGTATGTATGTATGTATGTATGTATGTATGTATGTATGTATGTATGTATGTATGGATGTATGTATGTATGTATGTATGTATGTATGTATGTATGTATGTATGTATGTATGTATGCATGCATGTATGTAAGTATGTATGTATGTAAATATGTATGTATGTACGTATTGTGTGTATGTATGTATGTATGTATGTATGTATGTGTAGTGTAGTATGTAGGTGTGTAGTATCAGCCTAGGTGTGTGTGCAGTGACAGCGGTTGGCAAGCAGAGTTGGTAGCCTGAGTGGTGTGTGCAGGCAAGGGGTTATCTTGCCGGGGTATAAAACCAGTGTTTTGCGGAGCTGAGTTAGCGGTCGGTTAAATATACGAGTGTGGCTGCTGCTCACCTAGTATTGCGTAAGCTGTATCTTAGTGTATTATGATTAATAAAGGTAAACGTTCTATACACAGTGTTGAATTGTATTAGGTAGCGTTAAGTCTAGAACATCCGACAATAGCGACGCTACAACTGGTGGACAACCGGGGTAACCGTGCAGACACACCTCTCCGCATCTGTATGCTTCTGGACAGCAGCAGCCACACTGACTCAAGCAGCAAGAACACACATGAGTGCACCGGAAAACGCAACCGCTGGTCACTACTTCCTTAGATCGGGGAAATCACAACAGACATCTTCAACATTTCTATCGTCTTCTCCTGAACTGGTTCCGTCTTCTTCATACGTTTTAACTACTCCTGCCGCATCGCCATTGATTCCAGTGATTCCGTCGTCAGTGCCAATATCATCGCTGCCGGACCAATCTGTCTTCGTTGATCACGACGCATCTGAGAGTTCTGACAGTTCTGAATTTGAGTCTGATTCTGAGGAGATGGCGAATACGCTGGTACCTTCTGCTTTCACGGGTCGTTCTGAGGACGATATTATTGAATTCTTGAAGAACTTTGATTTGTGGGCCACTTTTCGGACAATGACGCAAGCACAAAAACTTTCGGCGTTACCTCTTCTTCTGAAGGAAGGCAGTGCAACGTGGTTTAATACGCAAACCCGACGGACACGTGAGGACTATGAGGAGTTACGTGAAGCCCTCATTAAAAGGTACGGTCCAAATTCAACGACAGCATGGAAACGGTCAGCTGAGCTGTGGACATTGAAACAGGCGCCACAACAATCTGTGGATGATTTTCTGACTACAGTTCAGCAGGCTGCCGGAAAGCTCGAAATTGGGGTGGAGCAGACGTTCCTCGTCGCTTTGAACGGTCTTCGGGCACACATACGTCAACTGGTGCTTCAACATGATCCGACTACTATTGAGGAAATTCAGAAATGGGGCCGGCTGGCGGAACTATCCCAGGATGATCGGGGTGACGCTGCCGACAATCTTCGCCAGACTGTCCTGGAATTGACTGCCATAAAGGAGGAGTTGAAACAGCTACAACTCACGAATGTAGCTGCTATCAGTGCTCACCGAAGATCGTCATCGCCATCCCCTTCGTCTCGCCATGTCACTTTTATGGACCAATCGACTCCTCCATCATCGTCTGATACGCGTCACGACGTCTATGCTTCATCTTCGTCGCCTCAAGACCATCGGCAGACGCAGTTCTATGCGTCACAACGTTCGGACAACCGAGACAACCGGGGCTACACTGTCCAGCAACCGATTCCGCCACGGCAGTATCAACCAGCTGACACACAGTATCGATCATCTAACAACCAGGATCGACCACAACAATCTTCCTACTGGCGAACACCTTCCAAGTCCACTTGTGGTAATTGCGGGGGTTTTCATTCTGTTACTGGTTTTTGCCGGGGAAAGGGGGTCACTTGTTTCAGTTGTGGGAAGCGTGGTCACTTGCGGTCAGTCTGTCGTTCCGCTAGGGGACGCTACTCTAATCAAAGATAGGAACGCGCCTACCGTCGTGGCCCGTCGACGGAAGGCGTCTGTGCTCAAACTGATAAGGTGCCATTGCATAAAAATACCATTTGTGTGCAAATTAAGAATTTGACAGTTAGGTGTCTGTTGGACTCTGGTGCTTCTGTGAGTTGTATGAGTGTTGACTTTTTAAAGAAGTTGAAACTTCCTATGCTTCCGTTGAAGGAAGGGGATAGTAAAAATGTGTTTTTGGCTGATAATCGTTCGGTGAAGGTTTTGGGGAAAGCGGTCATGACTATTAACATATCAGGTTTGGGTTTGCCTTGTGAAGTTTTGATATTGCCTGAGGTGGGTTTTAATTTAATTCTGGGGTTGGATTTCTTACAAGCTGGTCGTGCGAAAGTGGATTTTGAGGAGAATGTAGTACGTTTTTTTGATAATTTAACGTCTACACGGTTGTCAACTGTAAATGTTCGATTGCCAACAGTTTTTACATTGCATGCTACTGTTCTTCCTCCTCTCTCTGAAACCCTTGTTCCAATTTTGCTCCCTACTAACTGTTCATCGCACGTTTCAATTATTGAACCATTGCAGCATGTCACGAAACGTAAATTTATTTGCGCACGAAGCATAATTGATTCTTCAGGCAGGACAGCTGTTTGTAAAATTCTCAATCCTACGAATCATGTATTATGGTTGTCACGCCACAAGCCATTAGCATCCATTGAACCTGTAACCTCTAATGTTTTGGCAGCGTTTACTGATGATGATGATGATGATCATACAATCACCAGACATTCCGCTCAAAACAGTGCAGAGCAATTAGACGACATGATGGTGCAACGTGAAACAGATGTTTCCAAATTATCGGATTTGGGAACCTTGGATCTAAATTCAGATAAGGCGGCTGGCACCAAACTATCATCGGAAAATCTTCATCGGGATGCTAAAAGTAATTTGTTTGGCACGAAACAATCTTCGGATGCATCTCGCCCTGATGCTAAATGTAATGATGCTAAATGTAATGATTTTTGTTGTCCTGAATGCCCTGTACAATCTACATCGTTGCAGGATTTGAAGATTAATTATCATTCTGATCATTTGTCGGATGATGAGAATGCAAAGTTGAAAGATTTTTTACAGAGGAATACGAGCGCATTTTCACAATCTCTGGCAGACTTGGGTAGAACTGATTATGTCCAGCATTCGATTATCACAGGCGATGCTACTCCAGTGCATCAGAGGGCCTATAGGCATTCTATTGCAGCGAAAGCTGAAATCGCAAGGCAGACGAAACAGATGTTGGACGCTGGGATTGTTGAACCTAGTTCGAGTTGTTGGAGCAGTCCCGTCGTCCTTGTTAGGAAAAAGTCCGGACAAATAAGGTTTTGTGTCGACTATCGAAAGTTGAATGCAGTAACTAAGTCAATCAGTTTTCCTCTTCCTCAACTCAATGATGTATTCGATGCTATGGCAGAGGGTAGGCCAAAATATTTCAGTCTATTGGACTTAAGAAGCGGATATCATCAACTTCCGTTGCATCCAGACACTAAAGAAAAGAGTTCTTTCGTGACTCACGAAGGCCAATTTCAATTTCGTACCTCTCCCTTTGGGTTGAAAAACTTACCTTCGTTTTTCCAGCTCCTAATGGCTAGGGTGTTCCAAAATTTGCACTTCAAAAATGTCCTTGTATATTTAGACGATATTCTGATATACAGCAAATCATTTGATTTGCACCTTGTCCATCTTCAGGAGGTGTTTAACCGTCTTAAGGATGCTAACTTGAAGTTGAATCCACAGAAATGTTCCTTCGGTCTGGATAAGATCTTGTATTTGGGTCATGTATTGGGGCCAGAGGGCGTTTCCGTTGATAACTCAAAGATCGAGGTTATTCAATCTTATCCGCGTCCTACGTGTCCTAAGGCAATTCGTAGTTTCCTCGGTCTCGCATCCTATTATCGAAAATTTATTACTAACTTTTCGATAATTGCCAGTCCTCTTCATCGATTATTAAGAAAAGATCTAGAGTTCGTTTGGGATGATCATTGTGAGCTGGCTTTCACGCAGCTTAAAGAAGCTTTAGCTACTGCTCCTGTGTTGATTTATCCGGATATGCAAATGCCATTTATCATCAATTGCGACGCGAGTTCTCAGGCTATTGGTTTCGTCTTGGCTCAAGAAGATGGGAGTGGCAGAGAACGTCCTATTGCGTATGGAGGACGTAGTTTGACCTCTAGTGAACGAGCTTATTCTGTAACTGAATTGGAAATGTTATCGATGGTCTGTGCCATTAAACAGTTCCATTGTTATCTGGCTAACACTCGATTTACTGTCTATACTGATCATCTAAGTTTAAAATATTTGCAGTCCTTGAAAACCAGTAGTTCTGGCAGGTTACTCCGTTGGTCGTTGTTGTTGCAACAGTATGATTTTACGATTGAGTATAAACAAGGTAAAAATAACAGTAATGCGGATTCTTTATCTCGTCGTCATTATCCAGTGCAAGCTGATGAATCGGATGACATGGAAGATAAAATTTTGGCTCCGATAGTTGTTGGGGTTACACCGGTGCAGTTGAACATCATCGTTGAGGAGGATTTAATTACACCTGCTGACCTGACGGAGGAGGACATTTTGCGCCAAACAGCTCATGAACAGATTACATGTTCGGATTGTGGTCCTATGATTCGTTATTTGGAGTTCGGGGAACTTCCAGGCAATGATCAGGATGCTAGGAAAATCGTGATTGAGAGTACTGAGTATGCTTTGTGTGATGGCTTGTTGTTTCATTACTATCAACCTCGATCTAGAGGACCTAGTCGAACGTACATTAATCAACTCGTCGTTCCTAGGAAGTTGCGTCAGCGTATACTTGAGAGTTATCACGATGACTGTTGCCATCCGGGTTTTCATCGCTGTTACTTATCGATCAGACGTAAATATTTTTGGAAGGGAATGCATACCGCTGTGTCAAGACATATAATTTCGTGTTTAAAGTGTCAGGAATGCAAGTTTCCTCTTCCGCTGAATAAACCACCACTTACGTCTTTGCCAATAAAGCAAATATTTGGTCGTTGGCATATGGACATTCTTCAACTTCCTAGAAGCAGAGATGGGTACAAGTATATTCTTCTTTGCGTTGAATCTCTTACTCGTTGGCCGGAGGCCATTATGTTGAAAGATCAAACTGCGAGAACGATTGCGGAAGCTTTATATAGAGAGATATTTAGTAGATATGGCGGTCCACATACGTTACTTTCGGATAGGGGCCCAAATTTCTTGAGTACCATTGTTTCTGAACTGTCTACACTATTCGGTGTTCAACGCATACATACAGCTAGCTATAACCCGCGTTCTAATGGCGCTTGCGAAGTGATCAATAAATCTATTTGGAAGATGTTACGACTTCATTGCACTAATGAAGAGGATTGGACAGATTACATTCCTGCGATTTTGTATTCATTTCGTGCTACTACGAATGCTCATCTTGGCCATAGCCCGGCTTTTCTTCTCTTTGGGAGGGACTTAAATTTTTCGGTTGATCGACAATTGGGTGTGGCGGATGAAGAGCACGTCACCAGCGAATACGTTAAACGCATTGCAAGGGCTCTCGAAATGGCTAGGCAAGACGCAATCGAAGGTACGCTTCAGTTACAGGCGCGTAACAAAAGGAATTATGACCGTACCACTACCTTACCTACTTACGCTATTGGTGATCTTGTATGGTTATTTAACCCTGTCACGCCAGTCGGAAAGAAGGCTAAATTGTATAATAAGTTTACAGGACCTTTTTATATAACTTCCAAGACCGGGTCTTTCACTTATCTATTACGTAATGTACAGACGAACAAGCCTGTACGACACCCAGTGAACGCTGATAGATTACGACCTTACGTTGATCGCCGTGATTTTATGGAACAGGATGCCATTCCGTCGGAGTCTCCTCCAACTGTTCCGATTACTGATAATGATTTGTTGCAGGATTCGTCTGGCACGATGCCTATCGATGATCCATTACCTCAGCCTTGGTTGGAAGCTGATTTGTTAAGTGGTATGAAATTTATCAACAAGCAAAGGTATTATCGTGTGGTATATAAAGATAAGTCTGTGCGACCAGAATGGATACCTGAAGGTGATGTGAGTGATTTTTTGAAACGCCAGTTTCACATTAAACGAACTATGACAGGGAAAATTCGTAAACGTCCGACTCCTGTCAGATTTCAAGCTGAGCAACTTACGTCCGTTCATGAAGGGATCAATGATTAGTGTGGTTGGATACTATAAGCCAGGGTTATTCTATGATTTTGCTAGGATGATAGTTCTCCTTGGAATGACTTATTATTACGTCCGGAGACTATATAACTTCCTCTTGTGGTTTGATTCAGCCATTGTGTATGATATGTGGTGCTTACATGCTGTGGTTCACAAGAGAGGTTATTATTAATGTGCTTTTCTTTTTACGAGTATGTTTCGTTCCGACTGGCCAGTCATCTTATTGGTATATTTATCACTTTAGATAAATTCAGCACTAATTAAATCGACTATAATGTCGTGATTTTATATTTTAATTCATCACCATCATTTGGCTTTTATTGTTGATAGTATCCTGAGTTGTGCACATGTGGTGGGTTAGCCGCAACGCAGCGACTGAGAGTTTCAAGTCATCTATACTTTCGTTTTCGGTATTATGACCTTGGCAATGGTTGTGGGCGTTATGTAAGTGTAAGGTGTTTTGTTAGTCATTTTTTTAGTGTATTTGGTTGTATTGCGTGATCGTTGCTTGCTTCGATATATATTTGTCATTGTTTATGGTCTAGTTTACTCTTTGATTGGCAAGTAGCTGTGTTACATAAACATTCGCAGATTCGTGTTGTATTGCCGCAGTCATTAAGAATTTCCTGCTCCACAGCTGGGAGATTGCGTCATATAATTGGAATTCATAAGCGTTACTACGTGAAACTTTTTATATCCAGTGCTGAATTCACTGTTCCTTTGGCTTTGGATGTATCAGCTGATTCTTCTCCTGTTCCGTATTCACCTAGCATTGAGTTGGTTGATATTCAGTCTTTATCTAGTTAATGTTTTGGTTGAACTAATGGATTTTGAGTTACATTGCATTTTATTGTAGTTTGCTTGCTTTTGCTTATTTGACATTTTTATGAGTTGGACTTGGTATTGGTTAGCATATGTATGTCGTGGTGTTTGTTTATTACTGTATCTGCATCGTTATAGTTACGCTAAGTTGTCATTTTATGATGTTTATGATATATATCAATGACCGCGGCACGGTCATTCACTTAGGGGGGCATGTAGTGTAGTATGTAGGTGTGTAGTATCAGCCTAGGTGTGTGTGCAGTGACAGCGGTTGGCAAGCAGAGTTGGTAGCCTGAGTGGTGTGTGCAGGCAAGGGGTTATCTTGCCGGGGTATAAAACCAGTGTTTTGCGGAGCTGAGTTAGCGGTCGGTTAAATATACGAGTGTGGCTGCTGCTCACCTAGTATTGCGTAAGCTGTATCTTAGTGTATTATGATTAATAAAGGTAAACGTTCTATACCCAGTGTTAAATTGTATTAGGTAGCGTTAAGTCTAGAACATCCGACAATAGCGACGCTACATATGTATGTATGTATGTATGTATGTATGTATGTATGTATGTATGTATGTATGTATGTATGTATGAAGATGCAAAATAAGAAAACTTATGTTTATATGCGAATAAGTTCGCTAAACCAAGCTAAATTTCATTGTGATTCTCGTTACAGTACCACTCGTGCCCAGTCTTCCAATAATGGAACACGCAATATAAATGCAAAAGTCTAAACTAAGGTTCCTCCTGAAAACTAATTAAAATTATCACGGAATATAAGGGGTATTAGAGCACCAAAACAGCAACTTCAAAAGATCTTTATTTATATGAATTTTAAAAATAGGTAGGCCTACCTTTTCGTCGAAATCCTTTGAAATTTCTTTCACACAAATATGCTGACAACTATCAATTATTCAAAATAATTTTTTTCGATAGATATATCTTAGAAATACTGTGTACAACGGCAGGTGATGATTTGTATTCACTATATAGCGTTAAATTGCAAGTAAGTAAATTATTTTCAAAATGTTCCAATAATGGAACACTGGGCAAAAACGGGTTAAGGGTGTAGCTGTCCATGGACATGATACTAGAACATCGTATAAATATCGAACCCCAGGGCACGAACCAGGACAAAGCAGTTCTCAATTATATGCTCAGGTACACCACTCTTCCTCCCGATTTAGTAAATATATTGCACAATATATAGAGCGCTTCTCACAGAACACAGTAGGCCTACTTAGATTATACATAAGCCCTCAAAACAATTGTTGAGTTTTAAGGAGAGTGGTCACAAGCATACACAGCCAACTGGGCTTGAAGAATAACTGCACGGGGACTTGGACAGTACTTTCAAAGTGAGTGACTCATCAAGGAGAAAGCCTTGAGGTAGAAGAAGAAAAATTCACAAGCCAACGAGCCATGGTGGACCATCCTTGTAAGCTGATCGACCCGGGGTCCGTCACAATAATATTGTTGATGAAGTTAGGCCAATGTGTTGCTGAAGCTCGCCGACATATTATGTCGGCGAGCTTCAGCAACTCCCTGGCACGCATACATTCATCAACATGTCTCACTCCGTTACATTAAATGAAGATTGTTCTATACTCGACCCTGTACTGCATTACCATTGTTGCAAGTAACCGACCATGGTAGTACATATCATGCTCTTTTGATTTTAGAACAAATTAGATACCGAAATGCTTCCATCGGGAATACAGACTGGAACTCGTCTTTACACGCTGCGTTGGGATGTCGAGGATCACAAAGTAAAACCATTATGCTAGCGCTTGTCGATCTAGGTGCGTATGAAATGACCATAAATTTTTACGAGACGTCTATTTTGAAATACGGAATTCAAACTTATTTATTCCTATCTACAAATTCAAAGATGTGTGAGCTTCTGAATGCAAAGAGTATCTATTGCCTTCAATACAGTTCAGATGCTGCATCTGATAAAAAATCGATATTTGGATCGAAAGATTTTGTCAGAAAGATGAACATCAGAACATACATGATAATTGATGCGTTGGAACTGGGCTACAATGTCCTACATACAGACGTTGATATGATATTTATTCAGAATCCTTTACTCGATCTTCCCTGCCTGAATGGATCGTGTGATGTCGCAATTATGTGGGACAGCACTAATTATAATGCTGGTTTCTTGTTTATAAGAAGTACTAGCGCAACTATTGATTTATATAAAGATATAAAAAAGACCACAGCAACAACAACAGTAAATGACCAAGTGGCTCTGAATCAAGCGCTAGGAAGAATGAAAGGAAGGCTGAAAATAGAAAAATTACCAGAAGACAAATATTCGTGCGGAAAATACTTTTATGAGGATCTAGGTGGACGACATTTTGGTGATGATCCATCTTTGAATAAAACACAACCTGTAGTTATTCACAACAATTGGATCGTTAGTATGGAAGCGAAAATATATAGATTTAAGGAAATGTTACAATGGAGCAACGACGAGAATGGTTACTACTCAAGCAAAACAGCGAAGTATATCAGCTACGAAAATCCATTGTTAAAAGCATCAACTGATAAAGAATCTGAAAAAGCCGTATGGAGCAGAGAAAAGAAAGCGTTGCAAAATGCTCTAATGATTGGTGCATTACTGAATCGCTCAGTTATTCTACCTAAATTTCACTGCGGGAAGAAACTCTGCTCCCTTCTTAATTGGATAAAAATAAGACACTTTGATATTGTTTTCAAAGATAAGTATAGAGAGAGTTTATTTCAGACTCATTGTAAAGTTCCAAAATATATTTCGTCGTCATTATCGTCACTATATCTAATTCAGAATCGAAACGTTGAACTAGATACTATGTCTATTGATGGTGCTGTTCAGCATAAGTCATCAGATGATGTCAATGGGCCTAGCAAATCAGAAATACTTCACTGGTATGGTAACGTAGACGAAAGCGTTTTGCGTTTTAAATCTCTGTTTGGAGAATTTAAACTGCTACAAAATCTCACGCTTGGCTCGTATAATACATCACTCAAAGCTTTTGAAACAGCTTTTGTCAGTGGCAACTACAGACAGTTTAATTAGATACAGTATGTGCTAATTATTCCATATAACGTTTTCTTTCATGATGAATTTTTGAACAACGAGGCCATAATATTACGTCTATTTATACTATAGGCGTAGGCCTACTCTATGAGGAACTCTGTAATTTCGTTGCAAATTTTATATTATTCCTTAGAACAATTTAGAGTTCATAACGATTTCTACTTTGCAACACTTTATGTTTATAACTTTATATGTATACATATTATGGTGGTCCCCCAAAAATTTGTTTTAAATTGACTTTGTTCAAGGTCTAATTTAGTTCCTTTATTGAAAACAAACTTTTCTGTAAAATTTCATGTGGCTCTGGTAATATTGAGGGGTTGCTCGATTAACCTAAACGTTTCTATTCAAAAAGCATCGTCACAGATCCAGGTTTATTATCAAAAATACTGTTAAAACATTTGACAGCTTGCATTCATTATTAAGCACATGACAGAAGCAAGGCAGTTACCTAAAAAAATCAGTTGCTACCAGTGATCACTTTCAATGTTCATCTGATGCAGCTAATGCTACGCTGGTTTGGAAGGCTACGACTGGCACTGCTCCGGACTACATTGCTGAACTGTGCCTTCCAGTTGGCACTCAAACTGGTCGGCGGGCTCTCCGGTCTGCCTCGCGAAATGACTTGATTGTACCTTCGTTTCGAACCACCACACGTGCTCGTCGGGACTTCTCGATTGCGGCGCCACGGATCTGGAATACTCTTCCGCCATCTGTGCGTGCCACTAATGCTGCACGTGGTTACATGGTTTTCTCTCGACTCTTAAAGACGCACTTTTTCAGCTGTTTGATGGCCACGTGTTGAGCAATTCTGTGAGACTCTTAAGTGGCGCTATATAAATGTCTTGTTACATTACATTACATTACAACTGATTAACAGATGATTTCGCATGATGTGTGAGACATTGTGGCGCTTTTTCGAGAATCCTGAATGCGTTTTTTATTATCCTGAATTAATTTCTGCATTTCCAATTCTCTTTCTGTTATGGACTCATTGAAAACCCTCATTTATAGAGCACGTGAATGATCAGCAGCAGCCCTGAGCGATCTGCTGACAGCTTCGGCTTCTTAATGTTGCGCGAAAAAATTCCATGTTCCTGGACTACTTCCCGAGAAGACAGCAATATCTAGTCCGAGTTAGCGCAAAGCTGCAGTTGATGAAGATGTAACCAGTTCATGAATCTGCTTGTCCATATATTCTCTGAACACATGATCCTCAAACACATCAACGCAGAATCATGGATTCTGCAATCAATCTCTTCGCATCATCAACAATTATGTTGGCAAATAAAAAGTGGAATTATCTTTGAACCAAGATACCACAGATGGTTTTGTAGTAGCAGACGGTGAAACAACTTTCTTTATCATGACATACTGTTTGATTCCCTTCGAAAGAAGCAATCAGTCTCAGAAGCATCCCTAGCCACAGGATATGCTATCCATGCCTGGATATAAATATGCGCAGAAAACAGATAAAATCCTCTTTGATTCTTTGTCACAATAGTACCAATTTAGATTCGCCCATAAACAGGAAAATCTTACTTAATACTAGGAATGACTTTGGCCATCCGACGGGCATGTTGTAGGCATCAGCAGTCAATCAGCAGCAGTATTGGACTGCTGATTGGCAATCAGCAGTCCAATATCAAAAGATAGAGGTCAATCATTTCTCTGTAGTCTTATCGTAGCAAGTATATTAACTGTCGTGTCGAAGCTCATGCCAATCATCGTCGATATGACAGCGTCGTTAAATAAACGAATTTAAGTAAGTAAGCTCATGCCTCAATGTTAGTTTTAACTCCCCCAAAGTGTAACTGAAAGGTTGTGTTGGCTTATGCTTGCCCAGTATCAGAGGAAATGCTGACAAGTCCAATTACTTTGTTAATATCACAACCAGTTACTCCAACTGTCTATCTTTGACTTGTGGTCTGCCATGATTGTAGTGTCCTTCATCATGTTTCCATTCCAGTGGACAACCAAAATGAGTTTCTCAACTGCATGAGACTCTTGTCGAAAGTATCTTTCCGTTTCAGAGCGTTATTCTAATCGTATCAGACAAACCGTAGAGCGAGACAACGACGCGCTATCTTGGGCTTGACCAGAAGCTTTTCCAATAGCAGCTGCCAATAATTATTGTATTTAAAAGTCACACCAGGGTAGCACTGAATTAAACTCTTCTTTTGGTTCTCTGCCTTCCTAGGCAGGTTCGTACGTCCAATGTCGGCGTCACGTTGGAATCGGACCTGTCCATGAGAAGTCACGTTTCGCGAATCGTTCGCTGCTGCTTCAGTCAGCTCCGCCTCCTGAGAGGCTGCATCCAGGTCCTTGCCTTTCGAGGCTGCGAGGTTGACCGCTGCAACAGCCTACTGTTCGGTGCGCCCAAATGCCTCTTGGATTGCCTGCAGTCCGTTCTCAACGCTTCTGCGAGATTGTTATGCAACCGCAGGAAATATGACCATGTCACGCCGCTCCTCCGTGATGTTCTGCACTGGCTGCCAGTCTCTCTGCGTATTGAGTTCAAAATCTGTTTGTTGGTTTACAAGTCACTTCATGGAGCCGCGCCTGAGTATTTGCATCGGGACGCAATCTTCCGCCTCCGGGTTGCGACTCCGATCGCTCGCGAAAAGCGATCTTTGCGTAAGAAGGAAGAGAACCCGCTTTGGCGATCGCGCTTTTTCGGCTGCCGGCCCCAGATGATGGAACGGTCTTCCTTCTGCCCTGCGAGCGGTTAACACAATTGACTCCCTCAAATCCGGACTCAAGACTTATTATATTTTGTTCTCTAAGGCCTACCCTGCTGTTAGTTGACTGTGAGGCGCCCTTGTAACGGCTGTGTTACGGCGCCATATAAATTGTCAATGTTGTTATAATTATTATTATTATTATTATTATTATTATTATTATTATTATTATTATTATTATTATTATTATTATTATTATTATTATTATTATTATTATTATTATTATTATTATTATTATTATTATTATTATTAATGTCGCCATTCGTCACGTTGTCTGGCTTTCTTCTTCAACTTGCTGTAATCCTTCTCCAACATCCAGTCCAACAACATCATCCTCGCTCTTCCTCTTGTCTTCTTGCCCTCCATTCCTCCCTCAATTATAGTTCTTAGGCGGGAGTCTCCCCTCATAATGTGGCCCAACCATTTTCTCTGTCGGCTTCTGATTATTCCTATCAGCGATCTTTTTTCGTCCACCATTTGTAGTATGTATTCATTTGTCCTCCGATCCATCCAGCTGACTCTTTCCATCCTTCGCCATATCCACATCTCAAAGGCCTCTAATATTCTGATGTCTTCCTTCCGCAGAGTCCATGTTTCACAGCCGTATAGCATCACACTCCATATCATAGACTTGATGATTCGTTTCTTCAGATTCTTATTTAGCTTTCCCATTAATTCCTTTCTTTTATAGAGGGCATCTTTTAAAATAGCTATTCTTCTCTTTACTTCTACATGACACTTTGCATCATTTGCGATCATGATTCTTGCGTAACAGAATTTTCCGACTTGTTCCAATTCCTTTCCATCAATGGTTATCGTTAGTGTTGCTTCCTTTCATTTGCTTATCTTCATGATCTTTGTCTTTTTACATTTACTTTCATTTCATACTCCTTCGAGATCTTATTTAGCCGATCCATCATTTTCTGTAGCCCCTTTTGGCTACCTGCCAGCATTGCCTGGTCATCTGCGAATCTTAGTGCTTTTGTCAATCTTCCTCCTACCTTTATGCCTTCCTTCACCTCTTCATCGCCTCTCGTATTAATTCCTCAATGTAGATGTTAAAGAGTATTGTTGCAGCGGGCACCCTTGTCGTACTCCTCTACTCCTGGTTCTGAAAATCAAACTAACTAATAAATAATATATCTTGGACAATGGCCAGCAACCAGAAACATAGTTTAACACACTGAATACCGAAACATGCACAGTTTTACAGTTTTCCGCCATTTTAACAGTGGTGCTGCAATTGGTCTATACTATTTCTGAATGGAATGAAGAGCTGCGACCTGTTTCTTCTAACGGTGCCATAGCTCCATCTGTAGGTGAGTCCAAGGCCCTGCACAATGTCTCCTGATCGGTGGGTTCTGGGTCCAGTGCCGTCGTAACATCGCTAGATGGACTGTACCTTGGCAGAGTTACCACAAGCTCAGATCTCTCAACTGAAGATAATCGACTGTCTGAATTTATTTTAACGTTTACTTCCGATTTTAAAGGAATTTTTAACTGAGATGTGTCTACAGGATGCGATGTTTGATGCTTCTCATTCGACATCTTGGCTGAAGCAAATCTGTGGTCCAAATATTTTTGAGTTATATTCACAGAGTGGCACAAATGTCACAGTCCTGCGAACTGTTGTACATTGAAATAACCCATTTTTTCAATTGTCATGGGCATTAAAAAATTGAATTTTGTACGTAATCCTACTTTAGGTCTACGTTGCCAGTTATTATCTTCCGCCTATACGTATGCTATAGACTCTATAGCATACGTTTTGGATATAATATAGAAACTTGGGGCTACTGAGCAACCTCTAAAATTTGTCTAATTTAAATTTGAAAGACGAACAAAATGAGTCTATGAGCAAAATGAGCACAATCTGAGGGAAAACATTTTCACCATACATTTGTGGATCGCCCTGATACATTAATACATAACCTATATTCGCTGGAAGTACTACGCAATATTTCTTTATGATGTGTTACAATTAATTTGTTCATTTTCTGAAACACATGTATGAGTTGATTCGGAACACAAACCATAATACATGTAATTTATTTGACTCAGTTTTGATTTAGTTGATACTTATTCGCAATATACAATTAAACCGAATCTGATAAATCTATTTGTGTTTTTCTTTTAGCTTTGATAGCAAAATAAAGAATAATATGTAGACAAATTTAATTTCCAAAAATCACTTGTCGAAATAAAAAATATTATACATATGCAAAATTTACAGTTAAAAATCGAGCACCGTTTTGTCGATAATGCAGAACAGTTTTGCTAGAAAAATACAATAAGAGCTTCATGCATGACCACAATAATTGTAGCTTTAATTGTATGCGCCATACAAATTGTAGAAACTAAAATACTATGCATGAATCAGAAACAACATTTTAATAATGTTAACAAAAATAAATACACACTTAAGTGATCTTATTCATTTGAAAATTAACAAGGTGCCTGAATATTCTAAAGGATTTTCTCTTTTAATTTGGCATGGTAACTCATGCCATCATTTTGCTGAATAGTAATGCATTGTTTACAGCAGAATGATTGCCATCGTTTCCTTCTGCAATTTCAATTGTAGATTACAGATGAGCTCAGTTCACAACATTCGCGCCTTCATCTTTGCTGTAGTGGTATATTTCGCTTCTTTTTATTAACCGTTTCATTAACTGTTGTCATTGGTCGAATTTTGACTCTTTCTCGATAGGGGACACTTCTGATACTAGGGTGGTGCTTAAAATAGGGGAAAATAAATCGCTTCCTTTTTGTGATCCTACCCTCCAGAACTATTCCAACTGGTCTCAAATTATTAAAGAAAAAAATTTGAACTTGATATATTAATATTTAGAGGTAGCTCAATGACCACAAAGTTATAAAAAGAACGATTTTTGACAAATGCAACTTTCTCAGTTTATTTTGGTAGAGGCAGAGTGTGTTTCTTTCTTGGTGTCTGGATAAGCCTGACGGTGCTGTTGAACAACTTGCAACAAATACTGAAGCTGTGATTCATCGTGAGTCATTAGGCCACTGAATTCCTGGATGAGTGCCATGCTGCGTTCTGCATGTCCATTAACAACTTTAATGGCATGTACTGACTCTGCAGCCTTCTGGTAGTCCTCTCTATCTTTCCACAGGTCAGGATCTACAGTGAGAAATGTATCTGGAAGTTCCATTAATTCAAACAGAATCCGTGACTTCGCAGATATAATTTAAAGTCCTCAAGATTTTTTCAATGAATGTGTCCATGTCAACACTGATTGGTTTAGTGTGACCCTGTTCAGTGTCATCGGTTTGCTATTTACACAATGTTAGCGTAACATTGTGCATTATGGTGCTACAAGCAAAAACAGATACTTATGAGTTTAAAAAGAAATTCTGAAGTAAATCTGATTGTGTGCCATTTGAAATTTATTTTAACAAAATATTCTTCCTTTTAAGTTATTGGGACATTCTGTGTTTTCTAAACGTATTGACATTGATATAAGTTGGAATTTGTGTTTGTTTGTTTAATTAACATTGTGTGTATGCGCTTGGCTGAACAGGTGTTGAGCATTAAGTTTTGCATATTTTAGGGATGGCGAACCTCATTTAGGTGCCTGCCAAAATGCCCCTAAATCATTTTTAAAAATACCATAGTGTGCCCCTGGAAATTTTGCAGCATTTAATTGTTTTTCTCATGTAGGTTTTAGGCCTAATTGACAAAGCGTAAAAAACGAATTTAAAGACATTAGTTCAAATGATGGTTAAGAATGGTGCTACATTAAAGTGTATCATAAAAGAAAATGAAATGTGGATTCCTAGAGTGATTTTGTATTTGTAAGTTAGAAATTTTCGCGCGTGCCCAAATTTTTTAGCGCGTGCCACTTTGGGCGCGGATGCCATAGGTTCTCCATCCCTGGCATATTTCATTAGATTGTGAAACAGGTGCTGTACATACATGTAGTTGCACGTGGCGCGCGCAAGATTTACCTGACGAGCGTTTGTGAAATTTGTAATAGTGTAGAGTTGATTTGTGTTGAGCTAGCATTAAAGAACAGTTGATGTAGGCCTTATATTGGTTTCATGTGAGTCGAATTGAAATAAAAATATTTGAAAAGTTGTTGGACTTTGTTCATCTGAATTGACAGTCGCGCACGACCAAACTTGCGCAACCTATAGGTACAGAGAGAATAGAGAAAGTACAGTTAAACTATTTAGTGACTAAGAAGAGAAGTTCGCACAAGCTAAAGTCAACTAAAGCTCAGTAAAAGCTTAACGTTAAAGAGTGAAGCGGAGAGACAATATCGTCCCCATCCTCGCCCCGCAACAAGTAAGTCTTCCCATCCCGTCCCATCCCGATATGTTTGTCCCCATTCCCGCCCTCGTTGGTTTTCTCCCATCGCAAGGACTACATCACTTTTCCCGTAGAAACCTTTCACCAATTAAATTGTAAAACAAATTTAGCTTACAAAATAATTAGTATGGTTGATTGAATTAATAAAACACACACAACATAGAAGACCTTATCGAAAGTTTGCATTTACCAGGTCCTGACATTTCTGACTAGTTATCAGCATCAGGAAAATATCTCCGTCTCAACATCACCCTGGACTAGATTTGAGATTGTACTTGTAGCTCAAAGAATGACTAGGAACTACTACGTTAAAACTTAATTAAGAATTTTAGACACAAACGAATTTTTAGAATTACCTTTCTGTAAGTCATTTCAAGAAATAGTAAACCAAGACACATTTCTAAGTTGAACTCTAAATATGTTTTCACTCAGAATAATGTGCTTGCATTTGTAGTTATCATCATCATCATCATCATCATCATCATCATCATCATCATCATCATCATCATCATCATCATCATCATCATCATCATCATCATCATCATCATCATCATCATCATCATCATCATCATCATCATCATCATCATCATCATCATCATCATCATCATCATCATCATCATCATCATCATCATCATCATGTGCCATGTAACGTCCATTTCAGGATGCTGGTAAACAACACCCCGTATTCCTACTCACGGGTTCGACGGTTAACCCCAATCGTCGTACTGTAAGTCATATTCGTTTTTTTAGCAAGATTTCAATCCTGAACCTTAGAGGTGTCATACCATTAGATCAGAAGTGCTCAACCTTTTCGTTAACGTCGGTCGCAGGAAAGGCTCGAATTCTCATCACGGCCGCCAAGAAATCTGCTATTAGGTTATGTAAAAAATACATGAATGGAGACTTCCAGAAATAAGCCTGTTCACTGTTGCAAATGCGTTCACTGACGTCCATTCCTTCTCCACAAAATTCAGTAGGCCTGTCGTGTCTTTTTCATCACAAAATTAATAAAATTAAAATAAAAACACGATCAATTTTATCTACATCTTCAATAAGACTTATTACTGAAATTTGTCTATCCAGTTCTGAACATGTTTTTCAAACAATTCATTCGAGAGAATACTGCCTCACACACGTAGGTGCATCCGAAGAGGACCAGAGTATTTCTTGCCACGACAGTTCTCGAAGTCTATAGGTATTCCAACGCCAACTTTCATACCTCTAGTACATCGGTTTTATCCTCGAACTTCTATAGGCGTTGTTCGTAGTTCTTCAACTCCACCAATTCCACTTGAAGGTCCAGGTGCGCATTCTCTGTATCCATCAGATGACGAGAAGCAACAAGTCGCAGTGCTGCCAAATATGACTAAAGTCATTGAATCGTTCAGTGAATTCTTACAGCAGGACATCCAGTCTACTCTTGGCTCTGAATGGCAGCCTGGCTTCAAAGTGCACTTCTGAACTCCGTAAGGAGTGCATTATCAAATTACAGTCGTTTTGTACAAACTGTGAGTGCATGAAACACAGTGATTTCGATTTGTCGACTCCAATTGATGCTGCAATTTCATAGACTGGAATAACTTGTACAATTTTATCTATAACTCGTCCATATTCAGATTAGCAAAAGATGACTCTGCCAAAGCCACCGTCCAGCAGCATGCTGTCAATGAAGAAGCAATTAGTTCATTGTGACCATTCTCACATTTGGAAACTAAAATATTCTCGTCAAATTCACTGACGGTTCAGCACATTTCTGGACCAGCAATTACCCACCTCTGCAGGGCCATTTAATTTTCAGTCAATATGACCTCATCACCTTTTATGACAGCATTTAGCTGCTCATGGGCTTGAATAGTTGCAATAGCAGAAAATGTATTTTGTAAATCTACCGTGTTCAAACTCAGACGCTATTTACGTGTTTGCTAGCTGCAATAAATATTAATAATATAATTGAGAAATGGACATTGCTGCTTGCTGTCACATGAAGCACTACCTGCTACATAATGCTCTAGGGCCTACATAATTGTTGTATGACACCATACAACACGGGATTCTAGACAGACCCGTGATTGCTAGTCTGACGACGCCAGCCGAGCTCAGACTGAGACAAGGAAACAAATATAGTGAATTGTACTTTTCGCATTAGATCTGTAGCTGAATGTTTAGTCCTGACCGAGTCCATGACCCGATTTCGAATTGTCCTTGTGAATCCTGTTCGACAGTCCAAAGAGCGGCTCTTAACAGACTCGGACTTGACGTTGCAGAAAGCCCTCGACATCTCTTTGGCATCAGAGTTCACCCGAGAGCAGGACCTCGCAGACACACATCCTCCTCCTCCGTCTAAAAGTCTTAGTAGAAATTCCTCAATAAATCACCTTGTCATCTCTTCCTGCAACTTGAGGAACAAGGAAGACACGTGTTGGTACAGAGTTTGACTTTCAGGGAATACAAATCAACTGCAAGTTTGACAGCAGTGCCGATCACAGAGTGCTGTCCGCCGCGGTGTTTTCCCTGGTGAAGAACCCGCCTATACTTTGCTCCACCTCTGCAGTACTAACAGTATTATACACTAACACAATCACGAAACCTATCGGCAATGCCACCCTGTGTTTGAAATTTATAGGGCAGGCATATCCAGTTGAGTTCCTCATCGTGTAGCATGGAGCCTCCATCGTATTAGGCCTTCCCACATGTACAAAACTGGGCATATTGAGACATTTCGATGGGGTCAACCTCGAAACAATCAGGGTCAGCATAAATGCTGCATGGAACCCGCATCTGCCTGTAGTGGTTCTTAACTTTAAGTATGTTCTTGCGCACTTCTGGCACCTCAATCCTCTGTAGTTTCTCTCCGTGCCTTTACAATCTACATGTATGGTGTGGGAGTTCAACAAGACTTGCCTAGAGAAGACATGCAGACAGCCGCAACATGGATGCTTGCGCTCTTTATGATTGCTGTTTCTGTACAGCATGCGAGCCAAGTGCTTGATCCAGACATAGCACCTGTTATCACCATGTCAACATTGTGGACTCTAGTCTCCTCTGAGACATGGACTGGATATAAACCACGGTTCCACCCGAAGACGGAAAGGGCTATGGTTGGGTTCTGACGCTCAAACTTATCAATGTCTGTAACCTTAACTGGAAAGGCTATTTTGATCGAAGTTAAGCTAGTTGAGATTGATACAATATTTGCTTATGCGTTGTGGGGCCTTCTTCTCTGAATACATCGCTGACAATATTGCCCACTCAAAGCAACGGTTGTCATTGATAACTGTTTGAGGTATGCACTTCGGTGTGGGAAAGTAACCGCTACCGCGAAATGGTTTATATCTTGCTGTTCCGATATCTAATGATACAACTCGTTTTACCCTCCACCCCTAACCTTGTTTAGTACACGTCTTAAGGGTGCTTTAAAACTTCGGCTTTGGGCGCTTGCACACTCCTTTGATGTTTCCCGCATTGGTGATGGGTGCAGCGGTACACCGAATGTAAGTTGTGATGGTGACGGTGCCAGGGACCGTGTTATCGTCATACACTTGTCAATAGTTAATGCCAACTTTTCCAACTCAACCGTTAACACTTGTAGGTTTTTTACACCGTGCTGCCTAATCATCTCTTCATAGAGCTGCGCCTCGATGTTCGCTGCGTTGCACGCAAGAAAGCCAACGCGTCTCCCTCTACCCATGACTATGAGGTACTTCTTCAAGATAGTCTCTGATCTGATTAAATTATTAAACTCTTTATGTACCGAGTAGTAGAAAGGGCAGTGACCCGCCTTTTATGATTAGACAGCAGGGTCAACCTCTGGTAGAAGGATTTCACGTGTTGCCCCTCTATGTTTTCGCACCGCAGGAACTGGCCTCGGAAGCAGCGGTTTCAAAAAGCTTCGTTTGGATGCTTCTGGTATTGGCTAATCAAGAATGTTCTGTATAATAGCCAAGATATCTGGTGACCCGTTAAACTCTGCTAGCAGCTGCTCAATGTACACGTCCATAGACAATTTCATCTAATTGGTCAATGACACACTCTTAATAAAATTATTATGCAAAGCATTTTTACAATTGATTTTATAATCAATCAATTGTTGATGTTTGATCAATGATAAAAATCTTAACATATTATCCAAATTATTTATTCAATTGATTTTTTTAAATTATTGTTGCCTTCGCTTTATTTAAAACTTCTTATTTTGTCTTGATTTGACAATATCATGTTCACAGTTCATACATAAAATAAATCATTTGTTCAACTGGTATTCAAATTGTGATTGATGATAGGCGTTTCCACTCCTCTTGAAACTCGCTAACAAGTTTCAATTTACCATTGTAATAACCATAATCCATGCAAAAATCTATTATACGTGTTTAATGCCCCTATCACATTTAGCGCATGGTTTCGTTCCACCACCATTATTCAACAGAGATACATGTAGATGAGTAAAACAATACTGCCCGATGCACCTACATGTACGAGAGCAAGGAGTTGTTTAACCGATTAACAAGTACGCGCACGAATTTTTTCCTGTCATATTTGTGTAGCGACCGCGCCGCCCTCTAGCGGACGATCGAGATGTTGCGGAAATTGGTAATCAGGTAAGTCATTTTGGGAAAGGATTCGAACCTGCATGTGTCCGGGAAAAAAAGGAAGTGCGGGATGCCTCTATTTCCTTATTCGGTTTAGGCACTAGCAATTGTTGCAACCGGGTACTTCGTCTAAGGCCTCCATCTAGCGTTGCTACCGAGTGGTGAGTAGAGGCGCTCTCATCAAATACCAGGGGTTCATAATCGGACATACTGTACGCGGTTTCTGCTGTCTGCAGACCAATGCAAGGCGATGCATCCGGGTTCTTAGGCTCCGCAACATCTTTAGCAATGCTAAGTTTAGCGTCCAATAAGTGTAGTTTTGTCACTATCATAGCCACTATGGCAGTCTGTTCTTTTGGCGTTTCATTATGATTTACCAACATTCAGCATTAACTTTATCACTAGCCTAGCAAATACAAGTCTTCCGGTTCCATTTTAATAGATTTAATTACAATTTGATTTGAAAAAATTAGATTCGTTTTCAAAGTCAGCGCCCTCTGTCGGGGTAATTAAACTAAGAATTACAATTCAATCTTACAACAGCTTCGATTGTCAACACCTTGAACATTTGCGTTATATCAATATTAATAATCGCTTATACAATCATTGAGATTCGAACCCAGGTACAAACCAAGAAACTATGTCGTCTAACCTTTATACCAAAAACCGGCAAGAAAAGTTCTTCAACCTTACCCACTGTAAGTCGTCGCTGTCGGAAGAACTGTCAACAATAACGCTGGCACTCTCTGGCATCTAACCCGCAACCGGAAGCTCAGGAACTGTTGCGGTCCTACATGTATTGCTGAGAACGAAGTTGCTTATCTCCTCTGAGGTCCTGCGACCAACGGCCGTGGAAGGTAGACAGCAGCTCCAAGCCAGTGAGGACTGGAAGCGGAAGGGGTACTATGTCAGGTCCACCAAAGGCCTGCCATCGCTCAACCCTGGAGACGCCGTGAGAGTGCGATAAGGGTGTGGTCAACTCGAAGCATCACACACTGAGATCGTACAACGTTGTGCCACAGAGTGTACTCAAAATAAATCGTCGAAACATCCTGCTGACAGCTGAAGACCCACCAAACTGCTCACATCTGCCTGCAGATGAGTTCTTGTGTCCAATGCTAATTCATTCTCAGACAAGCCATCTGTGACGTTGCAAAGCAATCCGACCGGGATTGCAACAACGCCCTCATAGAGCGAACATCCACCTTATCCCTGTTTGAACCGCAGAGGCAGCCAGGCAACGCCGAACTCAGGACTTGAAGGAAATCGCATACGTAGCAGAAGACTGGTTAAACCCCGCTTGCGATTCCAGGACCAGTGCTGACACTAGATAAACTGTTCAAATGGAGGTGTCACATAAGGCTCCACATTAGTGTTTATGACGTCATACAACACGGAACTCTAGATAGGGCCGTGAAACTATCTTGACGACGCCAGCCGAATTCAGACTGAGACAAGGGCGCAAACTTAGCCTAATATAGGCTACTTGAACTGTTACAGTGAACTGTACTTTTGGCATTAGATTTGAAGCTAGATGTTTACTTCTCAACAAACCATAAACTTAGAACAGTTGTACAAATCTGACACTGCCTGCCCCTGACAAAGATTATGCTTACAAGTGACAGCAATGACTTAGATACAGCTTCTCATTGATTATTACTGGAAAATATTCCCATGAATTAGATTAGCTGAGTGCATTAAGTGAATATCATCTGAATGACCTTTTTTGACTTGATCACATTCTAACTTGAAGGCAGTAAAAGTTCTAAGTCAGACTTAAAAGTGGTCAGAACTCATAAATTGCACAGTAATCTCTCTTTGTTACGAATTGCATGTGGTCCTGTCTATTAGGGTCAGGAAATAAGCAGTTAAGTTGAGAAATATATGTCAATTGCTGCACTAAGCTTAAACATTGTAGTTCCAGTGTCATCAGAAGACATAGAAGACTCTGGCTAATGATTGATTTTTCCAATCCGTTTCGTAAGATGTTTGTTTCTCGAGTTACAACATCGCAGAATCAAAAAATCACAAAGCGAGAAAAGTCCATATCGAATTCTTCTAATCCGTGAAAAACGTTAGTTCGCTTCAACTCATAAAATTCATAAACGGTAACTCCGGTTTCAAACAGATATCTCAGAGAGAACGCGCCAAAATGTGTGTCTACTACGCTTCGAAATGATCGCAATCGACATTAATAGGCTAGACGAAAATCACGAATTCACGGAAACCGTGAATTTTGACGTTAGCCGTGAATGCAGTGAATTTTAGAATTTGCGGTGCTTTTTCACATATGCTGCACTTTTTGTGTCGAAATCCATAAATTTACGATGTTAAACATAACAAATTGGACCTAAACTTGTCGCTTTGATCATGATAAATTCACGATCGAAGGCAGTTTTAATCAACTGCAAGATGGCGCCAAATGTAAATTAAACAATTGAATTCTGACTCGGAGCCGTAACACCGTTAAGTGCACTTACTAAGTCACACACACACAGTGTCTGCGCTGACGTAACGTTGTAAACGCAGCGAAAAGTGTTTGTCAGTGTGATGTGTTATGAGCACAATATGACTGTGAATTGGGGCTATGAATTCGTTGTGCATTTCACAATTTTTTTTAAAATTATGCCGTGATTTTTTCACTTGCTGACCGTCATTTTCGTCTACCCTTAGACATTAATACAAGAAGCATCTATTTAACTTCATGATCGAGTTAAATCCCGTAGTTGCATTATAGTATTCTTTAATTTATACTAATAGCAGTCAACTTTGCAGACGTCTGTCCGTTTCAACCTCTTTTATTGAACTACACGTCTACACGTCAGCCGTTATTTGTAAGTAGGCTATCAGTTTTCTATCACCTGATTGGGTGCAGCATCGTTCATCACTGCGTAGTCTGTTTCAATGCATAGCAGATAAAATTTATAATTATTATAGCTCAATGCGTCGCTTTTATATACTAATTCAGTGTCGCATAAATTAATTAACTAAAATACCATTAATTCTCTATAAATATTAGTTTAAATAAGACATTGAATAATTACTGCATTCGCTACAGGCAGCGACATGGCCTGCTGGGACGACAGTGAAGATTCACTGTTTTTGTGCTCCGAAGAAGTGTAAATAAGTGTAAATCAGATAAATAACCTTTCGAATGACTGACAAAGGCCTTGAGAAGGCGGAAGCTTAATGGCGTATTGAATCACCTAAGCTAGATCTATCCTATCCAACAAAGGCTGTGTTTTGATCATGGATTAGCTCCCTGGCGACTATCGGGTCATTTATCAATTATTGATCGGCCCCTCTAAACTCTAGAATGTGCATAAGACTTACATTTTATTGTACTACTTTTACTATTCTAGACCTAATTGCTGCCTGACATATTCGGACGAACTTCCGTGCTACCACGTCCACTGAGGGGGCATATGCCCAGGGTCCAGGCGACTTTTAGGGGCACGGGCTGGGTCCGCAATTAACTTATGAAAAATATTATAATCTGTTGTACAAAGTTTATGATTTATGCCGTTTAAAATACAATATTACTGTCACTTAACTACAATCAGTTTGAACTTCAAGCATCTTATTTAAATCTTGCGATACATGCAGAATTTGATCTGGCAAATCATTGAACTACGAGGATATTATAAACGATTTTGCTGCAGCTAAATCCAGAAAAGTTGCTTTTTGATTAGCATAAAATTAAATATTATTTTTTTAAATTAACAGCTGAATAAAATCATAGTTGTAGAAATAAATATAATATCAGTACGCATCCGCGTTTTTATTATTTCAATTTGTTTTTAATGAATTTTCTCAAACAGCCTAAAGGAGATGGTTTAGAGGCCCGTGATTGCTCTACCCAGGGGCCCGAAATTTCTGTGGGTGGGTCCGCGTGCTACTGTTGCATATTTTGAGATCTTCACTATCTGATCTATCTTGCATATCATCTATATCTTCTTTCAACCATACAAACCGACTACTTCCAGACCCATTTCCTCTTCATCCGTATCAACGAGATTTCAAACTCCACCAATTTTCACTGCGAATGTAACGTGCGCCCCACCCGTACTAAAGGTCTTTTTGGCAGCATTCGAAAATTATGCAGCAAATTTGTGGGGCACCTGGACGACCTCAATGCCTTACTGAGTAAGCCTAAGCAGATAAAAGTAAGAAAGTGTGTCGCGTGACCGGAAACGAACCTTGGTTATAGACCATATCTCATCCAGAAAGGCTAAGTAAACATCTTACTATCAATCCAAAGCTTTTTACGGATTTCAACCCGTTGTTTACGGCGACAAGTCGAGTTCCTATTTCACTTGGGATTTCACGACAGCATGTATCTTCACTAACCTTGGCCGCCAAAGAGGGCTTTAGTACGGGTCTGGAGTTTGCGCGTTTAACTGGTGCTGACATTTCAAGAAAAAGCATCGTGGCGCTACACAAACTTTGCATCGTGGCGCTACACAAATTTTGCAATTACCCTAACCAGTTGGTGCAATGATGTAGGAAAAAAGAAATTGGTCTCAACTTTCCCTTACTCTGCATTGGCTCCCCGGCGGAACTTCGATTGCATGCGTTTTATCCGACGTCGCCGAAGGCCAAAGTCAGCTGAGGAAAGTCAAATTTGGCAAAAACACATCCGAATATGATTGTTATCTTCCAAAACAAGTGACAGGTATTTAAAGAATAATCGTTCACAAAATAAACCGCAGACTAATCGACTGAAAACTGCTTCGTAACCCCTTCACCTTACAGATTCGAAAACTACCTAGAAAGACGAGTATCGTACCCCTCCGATTTATTTCAACCGAAATACCGAGATAGTATAACTATTTCCGGCAGATCTTTTGACCGAACGTTGCAAACTACTTCCGACAACCAATATCTGATGACAGGATTTTTTTAAAAAAATTATTTAGTTCGTTAATAAGTTAATAAAAACCATATAGAGCAATGAATGTAATAAATATGTAAGTTAAAAATCTAATAATTATAAAACATCAGCGCTTCAACTGTTACCATAACGCATCGTTGAATTGACTCACCATTAGAAAGGACAATGCAAATCGGGTTAAAATTGGACTTTATAATTTTTTTTATCATAATAATCATCTAAATAATATAAGATCTGTTGGCAAAAAATGCACAGATGTTGGGGTAAGTTATTTGGGACATCTAGCATATTGAGAAGCCAAGAAAAATTAACAAATCAATTTGAATTTCTAGGTCATTGATGCTCAGCAATCATAAAAGAAAACTTAATATTTTGGAATATGAATTCAACAATGACTTTTCTGTATAAAACGAGGAGTTGTGCATAATTCGTTAAAATTTTTGCCTAACGTCTTATTTATTTGTTGAAAAAATTGACATAAAAGTTCGACGGAAGTATTGTACAGTGAATTGCAAAAATTATTAAAATGCACACAAATATGACTTAAATAAGAAGTAGGCCGAATAGAAATTACAACTGCCAAGTGCGTAGTATGCGTATAAGTCATAGTATGCACAGAAGCCTACAAGCTATTACAAGAGTCGAATTTAACCATATGGCAGCCATGCAAGGCACCCACCTGTCCTACGCTCATTTTATCAGCGCCACCTAGCGACTGACAGGCTGAGTCAACCTTTGGGAGGGCAGCAGCTATCGAATTCGCTTCCTGCTTGATGTTCTGCTTTTAACGTCAGCGATGTTATCATTCATCAATTGCAAGGTTAGATTGGATTGATTTTTGATTGTAATTTACCCCTCCGTGACCGATTTACAACTCCGTTACTTTATATTTTCTATTGACATTAATTTATTTAATGGTACATGACTACATGTCATAATAATTTAGGTTGCTGTGTAATAATTTGATGCACACTTAATACTAATTAATCACTAATTATAAACAGTGGCAGTATAGTGTACTGTGTATTCATTAAGTAACGGAGTTGTAAATATTTATGAATCAAAGTTGTATGTTTTTCAAAATATTACAAAACTAAAATGAAAAATTAGGCCAAATCTGTCAAATTTAATCTCTGCTCAATATTAAGTATGCTTTAGCACTGCTAGTAAAATATTTGTGTAAGAATTGTTTTTTTTTATTTTACATGACTTTTTTTCTCTAATCCTATTTCTATTTGACTCCTGTTGTGAAATATACCCATTATAGTCTCTATAAGTGGCTTCCATGATAACTTATTATCAAAGATAACTCCAAGAGACGTAGCTGTTTCCTCAATTTTGATATTTCCGGTTAATATTTTGATGTTAATTTCTGGTATATCAGCTTTGCTTCTAGTCATTATACCTCACAAAGTGTTACTAATTGATATTTTAAAATCATTTTCGTGACAACGTTTTTATGGCATCCTTTACCACTCCTAATATTTTTCTGCGCCAGCCCCTCCAGCTCCGAATAAAATTGCAGTAAATACGACGTAACAACATAGGCCTACTCACTGTCTAACATTTCAAGCATGCAAAGAATAATGTTGAGCTTCTCAAACAAAGTTTAGCTACTTCATCCTACTTGAAATCCACTTGAGTGTGATACTTTTCGAAACAAGTGTTCGGGTGGAGGCCATATTGACGGGGGCATGTCTTGCAGCAGGAGTTAGCATGTCTGCTACGATAGTCTCAACACCACTACTGGCCTCGCCCATAGATGTATCCAGATTATCTATCATCTGTAAAAACCTCTGCACCACGCATACTCTTAGCCATTTTATAAAACTGAATAGACATTTTGCACAATAGAAAGTACTCTAATGTTTACTCAGTGTCATAAGTAAGCTTACTACATCACTCACATGTTACCTCCCTTCAAAAATCTAGGTCACATACAAACGGCTTGGCTCTTGGCCAGGGTTAAGGCCGACTGTCTAGACATGAAAACTTTCTAGCATAGACTAAAAATATAATAGTCCAAGACGTTATCGATCGGTTTTTGGTCTCTTCTGCCGGACATAGTGCCTTCACCAACTAATGTCCGCCTAGGCCGGACACAGGAGTAAAACCGGTTTTATATTTGTCCGGTCACAGAGGCCACTGGAGTGGTAAAGGAATTTTGGATTTTTACTTCTACATGTAACTGTATAAAAATGGATGTCCTGTGCTGGAAATGGTTTCCGTGCTATATAAATGTTTACGCTATTGTTAGAAGGTGAATTCTCCCAGTTTTTTTCAGTATGGCGAATGCGTTATGCAAATGTAGTAGGGAACTCGTAGGGAAGTGACGCAAGGGACTTCCGGTTTGAAATAAGAAAGAACAAGAAGAAGAGGTGAAGAAAGGCAACATTTTTGGTTCTAGTATAAAAATCGTATGGTGAAGTATATATCCTCGTTTTATACCTTGAACGTTTTTCTCCGGTTAATTCTAAGCAATCCCTGAAGGTGGCAGAGAATGATTTATTTTTTAGCGAAATCTGCGAAAATAAGAGCTGGCGGCACAAAATCCTTTCTTAAATGGACCAGGCTGAAGTTGCGACCAGCGCAGAGCTTCTCATTTGAGGCGATCGATCGATCTCCTTAGTCGATCGCCTAGCAACGGTCGGTAAATCGATCGCTCTCGATGAGTTAGACTCCAAGAGGAACCTGGAGCCAGACCATTATATTATTTATCTAAATTTACATTGTGAAAGTTCAGGCTAGGATCGATATAACATTGCATTGACAAGCAGAGGAGGATTAATTATCGACCCTTAATAAGTGATGCGTAGGCCTATATTCTAGCAGTCAATGGACAACCATATAATATGCAGCTATACGAACATGAACTTCAGTAATAATTATAGTCCCATATATGACACGTCGCCGGTAAAAGGTACACAAGATGTCCGGAGGTCGACCGCGCATCGATCGCCTACTCAATCCAGCGCGATCGATTTTCAAATCGCCTTATATTTTCAAATGAGAAGCTCAGAGCTAGCCGTCACTTTACCTAGCGTGTGTTTTTGGCAAAACGAACCAAAGCTAGAGATATTCTCCCAGAAAAGGGAAACAGGAAAAATCCCTACTTTTGATGAGGTGCTATCCGCCCCTGGCTTTAACAAGTTTGGCGATAAGTAGGAGGTAGAAGACCCACATTCTTCCTGTAATTGGCACTGCTGAAGTTGCAGCCAGCCTCCATTTACCTACAGTTGGTTTTTGAAAAAGGAACAAAATTTAGGGAGATCTTCAAAGTAAAGGGAAGAGGGTGTAATTCTACATCTTAGTCCCTTGGCTCTAAACTTTAGAGATTAGTAGGTGCTGGGCTTTCGATTAACTGTTTGTCTTTGTCTTTAGAGTAAGTTGTTTTGCAGTTGTCGTGCATTAGATTGAACACTACTAAGGGCCTGCTAATTAAGAATTTGTAAGAATCAAGACAGAAACACTCTCTAAAATAATGTGATATCAGATACTGTTTAATGTAATCAGAACTCCAACTGGAGCATTTTCTTTTATTGTAATTCATATTAAACGTCATGGAATATGATTTGAAACGATGTTTCCAATTAATCCAATCAGATTCGAAGTTAGCCAAAGACTTTCTAGTGCAATTGGATAGTTTCTTCCATAAATTAACGTAAGAAAACAGCGAGGTAGAGGAAGGTGTGGGGTGGAAGACCAAGACCATGCCACAGGGTTCGAATTCACAGAGCGTCCATGCACAGGAGACCTGCAAGAAACAAATGCATAAAATAAATCACCTTTGAGGGGAGACCGGTTAACGAACCCAGAATTATCGATGAGACCGATGGTTACCCCACCCGAGAGTCACCGACCCCTTGGCTCCATCCTGGAACCCGACGATAAAATAGCTAAACCTGATAAAGATATAGATGATATGATCACAAGTTATTTCAGGAGTCGAATGTATGTGTATGGTAGCCGTGCAAGGCGTCCTTCCGTCGTACTATTCATTTTACCAAGCCACCTGGCGAACGAAAGACTGAGTCGACCTTGGGGGGGGGGTGGAGGTGGTTAGCGATTCGCAAATTCTTCGGCGACTATTGCAAGATCTTTTCCTGAGAGATTTTTAAGTTTCCAGGTGGGATACATGTTGGTTGTCTAATGTCTAGTGTTTAGAAAAATCTACTTATTTCAAATAGAATATCCTCCAGTGTTTAGAGCAGTCTACTTATTTCAAATAGAATATCCTCCAAGATTTTACCCCGAATATTTAAAGTAGTACATCTTCAACTTTGACAATGGGTGTTAAAGTCTCCAACCACACACTTGAACCACTAAAGCTCTCCTGGGAGGGAAAAACTTTGTCTAGTTGTGGCTGTGTGATTTTAGCATAACGGTGAAATACAAGTATTTAGAATGAGGGTAAGATGGCGGCAGCCAGGGAAGTCATTGTGTCGGAGACTGTGTGTTTCATTCTGAATAAATTTGGCAAAGTTCCAGAAAATAATATAAAAGGTATAGTTACTACCTTCTGTAATGAAACGGAGATAGCTGCTGGAAAAGAACTGTTTTACCAACGACTTGAAAGCAGGAAATTAGCAGGTTTAACTCGCCTTGTGAAACGCAAGGGCGATAATAGGGTAAAATCGGACGTGGACGACCTGCTTGCGTTGGTTAATATCGCCGATCAGGAACTTGTGCTCTCTGAATTACCGAGGTTCGTTGCAGAGGATTTAAGTCGCATCCCGAGCACGAAGCGGATCTAGACCTGTTCAACCTTTGTCCTGGCCAAAAAATCCACGGCAACGGACGACAAAGTAAACGCACTGACTGCAATGGTCACGGGTGGAGTCGCAAACGATGACAAGCTGAATGCTGTGACCTCGAGGATCGCAGACTTGGAGGACTTGATAGCCACCCTGGTCTGAAAGATGGGTGTAAACCCATCCAGCGAGCAAGTGACGGGAATATCAAAGACGGGTGCTATCCCACTCAACGCGCAAGGGTCGGCAAACATCGGGAGGTGGCGACGCGCCGACGAATTTTCCCGTGAGTAAGCAGGAACCAGATGGGACAATGAATCGGACATTTTCCGAAGTGACTGGACAGTCGAGTACGGACGGTGGCAGTGATCCTTTCATCACTGTAAAAGCAAAAAGAAGAGAACACCAAAAATCACTGTGGGCTCAATGGAGGGCAGCACAAAGATTGAAGCAGCAAAACCAGTGCTGTTCAAATCAATCTTCCATGTTGACAACATCTTGGGAGAATATGGCCCTGACGACATTGTAGACCACCTGAAAAGAGTTGACATTCCAGCTGTCTGTTTTCGAATGTAAATCTTGGAGGAAACCAAGCCCTGATGGTGACGTGTTCAAGGCTTTTCGACTTTGCATTGAAAGGCAGCATGCTGGTCGCTTTATGACAAAGGATACGTGGCCAAAAGGCATCTTGGTTCGCCCTTGGAAATTCAAGTCTGCAACAACTGGAACAAAACCAACATCTAGCGAAGCATCGATAGAAAAATCCAGGAACACTACCACCAACGCATAATGGCTCTCACGGTTGGCACCTAAAACTTCTATGGACTCAATCAAGGTCTGTCTATGCTGATGGAATTGTGCCAGTCCTGTAATTTAATTTGTGTGCCAAGTGTTATTGAACGCCTTGCTGCAGTAGATTGTAGATCTACCAGTGTCTCAAGTTCTGCGATGAAGCATACTATTGGACGAGGGATCTTGCGAGGCAGGCCTATTGGAGGTGTTGCAATTCTTGTTGAGAATAGCCTTATGCACTGTCTGAATATCCTAGTTAAACTAGATAGGCTAATTGCAATCAAGCTTGCAGATTGTGTATTTATAAATGTGTATTTTCCTGTTCTAAATTGTGCACCATATAATGACATAATGTCAGAACTTGTTGGAAATATCGATGGTATTGTAAGTGAAAACTTGGGCTGCAATATCGTCCTAGGGGGAGATTTTAACTTGTAATTTTTTAATGAACTATCCCACTGTCAAATTTTTAATGATTTTATTAACGCTGCCAAGCTGCTGCTGTGTGACAACGGGGTTGTCGGTCCCACTAAGTACACATACGATGTCATACATATTTGGTGCACACAATTCTACATCCTTGATTTATCACTTTTCCACAATGAAGCTTGTCGGATAAGGTGGAGTTGAGTGAGGTATTGATAGTGGTGTAAATCTGTCAGATCACCTACCGTTGGTGCTACACCTATCTGACTGCCTACCAGTTAAAAACAGCGACTGTGATAGGCATAAGTTAAAGAACTACAACAATAAGCAGAAACGATTGAGATGGGATAAAGCTGACCTTATCTCATACTATCATGCTACAAATGTTTATCTATCTGATATCAGTTACCGTAATATAAGTTCAAACTGTGTAGTGGGTTGCACCTGTGACTGTGGTAAGGATAAAGATGCATTCTATGACAAAATAGTTGAGGCATTATGTCGGGCAGCAGACGAGCATTGCCCTAAGACTTCTGCTTCTTACTATAAACATTACTGGGATGATCAGCTCACTGATCTCAAGCATAAGTCTATAGCAGCCCATGATATGTGGAAGGCAGTTGGTAGGCCAAGCCAAGGACCAATTTATGAAGCCAAAAGATGTGCAAAAACTGAATATAAGCTTGCCAGGAGGAGAAAACAGGCAGCAGAGGATCAACTTATTTCTAATGATTTGCATGATTATCTCCTGTCAAAAGTTACCACTGCCTTCTGGCAAACATGGGAGCGCAAGTTCAAAAGTAAACGCAAACTTTCTGTGTAAGTGGGTGACTTTACTGAACCCAGTAAAATTGCCAATGCCTTTGCCATCAATTTTAAAAAGGCTTGCACACCCAATAATGATAACAGCAACCAGGAACTCAGAAATAAATTTCTTGCTCGGTTCAGCCAGTACAATCCAGCTTGTAATTACAGCACAGTATCTGTAGAGGTGGTTGACCAGTGTATCCGCAAAATGAAGCGTGGTAAGGCACCTAGCCTAGATCCGATAGAGGCAGAGCATACAGTACATGCTCATCCCAGACTATGTATGCTTCTATCTCTTCTATTAATCCAGATGCTTATCGATGGCAATGTACCTACTAAGTTTCGCTTAGGCATCATTATACCTCTCGAAAAGGGCCACCCTAGACAATAGTAAGAGTGACAATTATCGAGGCATCACATTAAGTTCTAATCTTTCTAAACTCTTTGAAATGTGTCTGCTGGAACTGTACGGTACCTAATTGCTGACTTCAGACCTGCAGTTTGGGTTCAAGAAGGGTTTGTGCTGTTCCCATGCATTGCTTGCTGTCAGAACAGTAGTTGATTACTTCACTAATCATAGCTCTAATGTAAACCTGTTTGCATGGACATGACTAAAGCATTTGACAAAGTCAATCACTATGCATTATTCGGCAAGTTAATGGATAGAGCAGTCCCTCGCGAGCTGTTATGCATCCTCATAAGTTGGTATAGTATGAGTGCAGCTTATATCAGATGGGACTACATGTTGTGTCTGATATGATCAGGCTAGTTTGTGGAGTCAGGCTACTTAGTTTCGCTTGTCCTCTCACCAATCCTTTTTTGCTGTATATGTCGATGACATTATAGAGACATTGAGTGACTGTGAGTCGGTCCAATCATGGATGTAGGATTGAAGAACTGTTCTTGGGGTGCATAATGTATGCTGACGACTTTTTTAATGTCGGCATCGCTCTGTGACCTACAAACAATGGTTGCAATTTGTGTTAAGAACTGGAGAGTATTGATATGAAGTTAAATGTAAATAAATCTCAGGTGATGACGATTTTTGTACTTCATGTAAAATGATTAGCCTAAAGGATGTTCAAATTAACTATGTTGAAAAGCTCAAATACTTGGGTTGTTTCCTTGTCTCTGCCAAGTCATTTAAAGTAAGTCTGCATGAAATGAGAGTCAAGTTTGACAAATCTTTCAATGCTTTGTATAGTAACTGTTGCAAATTCACTGAGCCAGTACTACTGCATCTTGTTAGTGCTCACTGCAAACCATTCTTGCTTTACGGAATGGAAGCGGTGAGCCTCAGTAACATTGAACTGAACTCACTGAATTACATCTACAGAAATGCCATCTGTAAAATCTTCGAAGTCAGCCACTGCAGTGTTGAGGACATTCTACACTTTACGCAGGAACCTAATATCAATGACTGCTGGCTGTCAAGAAGAGCAAGACTCTTTCAAAGAAGCTCAATTATAGATAACACTATTGTAAATTCTGTATGTAATCTGTTATGCGCATAGTATACATGTAATTTCTAGTAATGAAACTATGTATGGACTATGTAATATTTCTAATTAGTATAGTACAGACAGTTCTGCTGGTCTGAGAATGCTGTATCTGTGTGTGTGTTTTTTCTCCTTTTATCTGTGCTACCATATTTGGTGAATAAAAGATTGATATTTAGAATTGCCAAATAGCAAGTTTCAGTTTGAATTTTTATGCCTTCATGAATTCCAGAAACGAAAAAGCAAGTTAAGCAATTGCTTGGATTTGTTGGTCATTATCGACAGTTTATCAAAGATTTTGCACCGATTGCGAAGAATCTATCTGATTTAGCAAGGAACCATGTTTCTGATAAGATTCATTGAACCGATAAACATCAGCAGGCATTTTATTGTCTTAAAGAAGCTGTTCGCTGTAAATTTGTTTTACATGTTTTTGATATGGAAAACCTTTTAATTTGTAGTGCGATAACAGTTATTCTGCAGTAGGAGCCGTGTAAACGCAAGTGAATGATATGGTAATAGAGCGCCCTGTGTCATTTATAAGTCAAAAGTTGAGTGACACCCAGAGGATATGGGCAACTGTGAAGAAAGAAGCCTATGCTATTGTCTGCGCTTTAAATAAATTAGAAGAGAGAATGATTGTTTACAATCAGTTCACAATCCTTGAACTTATCTGACGGAATCTATGTCTAAGTCTGTTAAACTTGTACATTGGGTTTTAGCATTGCAAACTTTTGATGTAGAAGTTATTAATAAGCAATGACGATTAAATGTTGAAGCTGATTGTCTATCTAGATTATAATATTGTTCTGCAGAATTAGAGATATGTTTATTGTTCATTATTAAGTTTATTTCATAATTTACTATATGGTGATTTCGCAAATTTTTAAGTTTAATTTGCTCAATCCAAAGAAAGGGAAGGAGGTAATGTGAACAGGAGTTTCTGAGGTCTATATATATATATATATATATGATAATTTATCACATATATAATGTGTTAGCGTTGTGTCAGGTGGCCAATACACCTGTATATATTTATAAACTTGATATAGTTGAACAGGCGTTCGCTAATGATATAATTATATGTATAAGCGCGTTTCACTTGTTGATAATAGATATATAAACATGTTTTTGTTGAGCTGGCGGTTAGCGACGCCTGGTCTCAGATAAACATTTGACTGAATAATAATAATAATAATAATAATAATAATAATAATAATAATGATAATGATAATGATAATGATAATGATAATGATAATGATAATGATAATGATAATGATAATGATAATGATAATGATAATGATAATGATAATGATAATGATAATGATAATGATAATGATAATGATAATGATAATGATAATAATAATAATAATAATAATAATAATAATAATAATAATAATAATAATAATAATAATAATAATAATAATAGAGATTTGAGAGCCGTAGAATGTAGATTGTTCTCCGCACGTGTCTTTAGCGCAAAATTGGAAAATCGCTAATGACAGTCGATTTGAACAATACAGTATCTATACTGTAGATACAGTAGAGAGAACTATTATTGAGAATGAACTGTTCTACCAACGGTTGATTTATATTGACTATGTACATTCAAGTGAGGTTTCAAGGTAAATTTGGTTTTCATTTGTCTGAAAGAGCAAGAAGAAATATTTGAAAAAGTTGAACGGGTTCAATTTTATTATAGCCACAGTCTACCAAAGTTATAGATCTATACGTAGCAATACGGAGAAAGTGCTTGATATAGGTCACTAAGAGAAGAAGAAGATCCGGACGTCCTTGTTGAGGGGTTGCATTTTGAGATGGTCTTGGTTAACCCTGAGTTATTTGTATAACTCAATACCCAACATCGATTAAAACAGCAACACATTCGTCAGCAGTCCGGATGGAGGTGTGACCCCGAAAGCGATCAGGCTGCCTGAAGGGTGTTACGAGATCCTGCAGAATAACGCCGCAATTCAGCGACATCTCGAACTCAGTGACCACTGGAACGAGAATGGGAATCCACCATCTAACTTCATCACAGTGGGGGCTAACAGATCAACCTTTCGCGCTTATGTGGAGTTAGAGAATGCCTCCTACACCGTAAACATGGTGACATCCACAATTAAGTCTATGATCGGCTTTGACCGTCAAACGATTACCTCAGGTTATAAATAGGGAGAAAACACAGTTGACATCCTCTCGGCGGCCACCATTCTCGTCAGAAGCGATATAATCTCTGGGTCATACCGCAATGGTAGACAGACGCCGGCGGTCTACAGTTTCTTTCCGACATTTTCACCCCCTAATAATTGAATTGAAATACCGAATAACCTGGTGTGCCGACCTGTGTCACTAGACGGCAACGTACAATGTATGTAGAATGCGTGTGTACCTGACCGACAGAACAATGTACAATTAAACCTTCGTGGTGGACTATAAGATTTCACAAACGCGGTGTGAGAAAATGTTTCTTTTTGGTGTTAAAACGAGGCGCTTTTTGGATTTAGATGGCAGGATATTCGACTGGCTACCCATATTCTCACTCGCGTTTTGTCATGTAGGCAATTTTATCTCGTCAAACAAGGACACAATCACATATGTTGAGAATGTTGATGGTCATGTGGCTAGGGCTGGCGCCACAACGTAATCTACCGTCAGGCAGATTGTTGACGCCGTTGTTGACGCGAAACGAGCTGCCGCCATCACAGGTGCACATCCTGCTGCTGCCATAAAACCGCTCAGTGACAACAGTAGGTCTATTGATTTTTGAATTGGCTGCGAGTCAGCCTATGCAGCCTGTTGATATAGGCCTAAGTAGCGGCATTTGGGTTTAAGACTCATCGAGTGGCAAAGCGCTGAGGAGCAAATAAAATTGATTCGCAGGTCATAATTAGACGTCACAACAATTAAGGCCTAAACTTAGCAACAATTAATATTATAATAATAAAAGTTTGATAGAGTACTACCCTCGGACCCGATATACGTCACTAACAAACTATAGGCCTATGTAGACGCAATGGACGACGCTCAGAGGGAGTGCCCACAATAAAAAATTCTTTCCCTTACGGAATTTGCTAACAAGCAGGATGTTATTGTAAGGGGTAGGCGGACCAGAAGGACACCGCGTTGAACGCAGCCCTTAGGTCCTATGCACCAAAATTCTGCCGTCACAAGGCAGTACGCGGATGAAAAGGCCAACACTTCAAAGCAGTACGCTAGCGGGCAGGTCTCAATTGTTAGAGCCGCTCATGTAGGCCTACTCAAAAACCCGTGGTACCATGACCGATATATAATTTATCGTCTAATGGCGGCTACAAAGTCCCACATCCCACAGATGTATTATCGCTATCAGCCGATAGCGACGTCGCGAGCGCTGCGCAAGTGGTAAAGGATCTAACCAAAACGCTTAACACCGTCATGTCATGTGTAGATCTAAAAGATACCGCCACCAGATAACGCGGTCGAGAAGGATGCTGCCGTTATAGGCGCGCACGTGCTCAAAGCCGGCGATAACATGACTAGCAATTTAGTTAGGGGCGGTATCATCTAAAAATTACTCAGAGAGCATGCACAAGTGACAAAGGCGGTCGATGATACCGTGATAAGGTTAAACAGAGTTCCCACGAGGCCGTTGAACGTGACTAATAGGCAGTAGGCTACGTAGACGCCCAAATCGGTCTTGCCAAGAGAGTGAAGATGCCGCCGCCAGGTGGAACGCGGTTGACTTGGACGCCGTCACTATGCGTTATATAGGCAGTCTCAATAATTATAATCAACTAAAACGGCCACATTCCACCCATACCCGTTGTCAATCAGTTAACAGGTTTTACTCCCACAACTGTACAGTTACTAGAACGGTGGCTCCGGTTGCCGAACAGCTTTGTCATTTGGCCCCATATATATTAGCAAAAGCATTGAGGGTGGATGGTTTCCAAAAATACTTGATGGAGCTTCGTTACATATTGGAATCCGGAAACCCGTACTCATATGTAAGTCCGACAGTTTATTGCTGCAATAAAATCAGGTCTTGAAAGATCAGAGGGATTTCTCAACATGGAGGCGCGTCCTATTAATCTCAAACGCCTCATTAACCGAAGAACGTTCCAGTCGACTCTGTCGCAGCATATAAAATGGGTGACATTTTATTTTTACAGTTTACAATCCTTGCCTATTATAGTTGGGCAACCGAAAACATGCGGACTTTGCCACTTTTAGGTCTTCACATGTTTCAAAGATCGGGTTCCAATGATATAAGACTCTCATATATAATGATATAAGGTATCATTGATATGATATGATATAAAACTCTCATATGGCTGACTCACATCGTAAGATAACTTGAGGATAGCTCCAACAAAATAGAGAAACAAATATGCATGAATACAACCTCGATGATTTGTTTGCTCTAACTAACTGGGGAAACAACATCCTGAAAACTACTGCGTTAGCCGATGTTCCCCAGGAACACATCAATTTTGTGTCAAAGGACTACCACACCAGCGACATCTACATGGCCACCGGTGCGCTGACCATGAAAACGCGGCAGACTATTCCGTTAACTGCCACCCGGTTCCATTGCATCACTTTAGAGACCACCGCTGAGATTTTGTCCATAGATTGTGGGTTTTGGAAGCGAACATTGTTAGGTGTCAGCACCAGTGATGCTTCACTTTGCCTCACTGATTAGACAGTTGATATTTCCAGCTTACAGCTTGATGCGACTACGGTGATTATATTCCAATCCAAACGCGATAATTTTGAGTTGAGGTTAATAAGAAGGTATTGTACCGACTCCGGCAGTTGAGTTCAACATAACCATCCTAGTAGAGAAATTATTACAACTATGTCATTTTATCAAAATCTAACGACACGTTTGCATAATACGCCACGGCAGACCTTGGCCTCGACAATATCGGATGAGACGACACCACAGACCTTTCCCCTAGCTCGGTTAGCTCGAAGCTCTCCTCCGATCGGAAGTGGAGAGCCGGAGCTCCCTCTACAATAAGTATCGCAGAGCTGTCAGTATGGTTAATGGTGCCTTTGGCACTTGTGAACTTTCTGGACTTGGAGCGGGTGGCGGAGGAACTCCCTTGTTGGCAACGGGCATTGCAATCGTGTCAGTGGCAGCGCCACGGCAGGTCGCGGCATGTCATTCGACCTGCCTATTTTACTCCCGACCTGCCTTATCACCTGCCTAAAATTCTTTAGAATTTTTAATATCTTCTTTACTTTACAACATCAATACCATATGATGATTATTGCAATTATTACATCTGTACAACTTTGTTACGTTTTATCTAATATGTCAATATAAGTCTATGATGTAAAATCTAAAATTGAAAATGCTTAAGCATTCTTTGCCGTCGTTGCGTCAAAAATGTGTGGAAATAAATATAATGGGCCTCTGGTGTGTCGCTGATTACTTCGCGAAACTAACCTATTTCAGTTGTCTATGAATTGCGTCAATATAGCCTATACATTAGCAAAGAAGGAATAGATAATATTGAGATAATAATGTTGCAGCGCGCAACATTGAAGATTTTGTCGTAATTAGATATATTATGGCGGAAGACGCATTTAGCAGAATGATATGAATGTTAATGCCGACATTGGTGTAGTTCTAAACGATAATAATGCTAGCGAATTGCAGGATGTAAATTACGTTTCTGAAAATGTTGAAAACGTGGAAGTCTTGCCGGTATAATTATGTGAGGCTCAATGATATAGAAACGAAGGACGAAACGATGGAGATAATTGACACAAGGAGATTGTGTCTCGAGAAAAACGCCTGGAGGAAGGCAACTGGAGATCACCTTCCGAACTATCCCGAGCTACACTAAAAATTACGCCAGAAAAATATTGCAAAATTGGACGTAAAAACCTGCCTAATAAGGCAGACTACGAGAAGAAAAATGGCGTAAATTGTGTAAAGTGCACATAATTTTTGGTTTGAAATTACGTTTTCCTCTCAGAAAGGGTCCATTACTCCAGTCATTAGAATTTGCTGATCACCATTATTTTGGGTGCAAGATTGGCGACCAAGATGAAGGCTGGGCTTCGCATATTTGTTGCAATACACACGCTTGTTATTACGGAACTGGTTAAATCAAAAACGCCTCTCTGTGCCTTCTGCTGTGGCTATCATATGGAGACCATTGGAGAGGGATAACCAATCACAAGGCGGACTGATATTGCATATGGTGCCATCCCTTCAGCAGGGAACCTTCAATAAGAAGAAGTGGACTGTCATCTACCACAGAAAAAATCGAACTCTAACAAAGGCATCGTTCATATGATGACCTATATATATAACAGCAAACTTTTAAAGAAATCAAAGCATGTTTGTGCCAAAACGCAGTTGCAGCATGTTACAACCCAAACAAACGATGAAATGCAGACGATTTCTAAATGCAGAATCCAATCATTCGAGTGAGGCCTGTAGTGAAACAGGGCAGTCGGCGAATGGCATTATTTTTATTTAGTTGTAGCCTACATTATTTTATTTGACAGTAGATTTGATTATGTAGGCCTAGCTTGTTTATTGAGCACTTGATTATGCAGACCTGACTTGTTTTTTTGAACATTTAACTATGATATGATATTTCAGACTGGACTTTAACGTAGGCCTAGGCTACCACACCTGTCTTAAAATGACAAGTACCGTAGAGATAAAGACGAAGGGCGGACAGCGGGCCCACTCTGCAGAAAGCGCCAGAGGGCAAAAGTTAATTGACAGGTAGAGAGATCGGAAAGACGGACACTGGTGTGTACTCAGCAGAGGGCAGAGAGGGATGATTGACAGGTAAATGACAGGTGAAAGAAGGTGTAAGGAAAGACGTCAAGAAGAAACGAAGTGGCAGAGGACGGATTTCGCTGACGGACGGCCAAGCAAGCAACACGGAAAGCACAGCGCATTGCTCAGACTTAGCACAGTAGGGCCTAATTGCCTAAATGCGAATCACGAACTCTCTTCAAATTAATTATGTTAAGTTTATCGCTTCTGTAAATACGTTGTACAAAATTTAATTTAATAACAACCAACAAGTATCAACGACGTCTCGGTGTCTCCGTGAGATATAAACGATCACCCACGTGCTGGGAGAGGTCTTAAAGTCCCTCTGAAGATTTAACCGCTCACCCCAAATATTAGAAGACGACAGCAATCGCCATGTCTTCCAGTGTAAAGACCCGTGAGTCGAAGGATCCTCGTCAGTTCTATCATATCAAAGCTGAACTATGTTCATCAGAGATTTAGGTGAATGGTAACACTAGGGCACGAAGAGAAGAAGATTATCGGAATGGACGCGGGATCGATCCGCTACCTTGTCAAAGGTCCACTAAGCCTTTCGTTCGCTAGGTGGCGCTGGTAAAATGAGCTGTAGGGCAGATAGGCGCCTTGCGTGGTGCCATACTTGTGATCTGCGTAATGTGCCAGGTTCAGAAGGGGTTCATGGAGTCGTATGAGCTAGAGGGACAGAAGGCCTCTGGTTGACATTATATAATGCCACTGCCTTAAAGCTTGCTTTGATAGAGTCAATGTGTAGTCTCCATTCATAAGTCATATGTTCATATCCCAGCTCATGCATGAAACCATCATCATTAGTCCAGAAATAAACGCGCGAGTTAAGAGGGCAAAAAGATGATAAATGGTGACATTTCCGGGCTGGGAACAATTCAGGTCTTACGGTACCTTGCGATGCATCTGTAATTGAATTGCAACTGTTATTGGACATTTATTTAGCGTCGCTGAAAGAGCAAAGCAAATCAGAGGCGAGTGATCCTGGTTCAATAGAGACCATTCATCTGTTTCTGCTATAGCCTTGCTTTACAAACTTCGCCAAGATTCGACATTATTCTATTGCATTGTCTTCGATCAAACTTTGTAACTGACACTTGTATCACTAAGGAAGGCTTCAATAAACTATAAATATCGATAAGTATAAGTACAAAACTAATGCCGTTAAAACTGATGAAGAAATGGGAATAGGCCTACTCGTTATTCTGTAAAGATAATGATTGTTCTTCTGAGTTTCCGTGATTACCATGCATAAATCACCGCATACATTCTTAAATATCGGTATTTATATTATGAACATGAATTAGCAAACCTTATTTACTATAATCAACAAAGCCAGAGGTGCGCATTTTGGATAGCTTGTATGCATGAAGACGCTTTATAGACAGTCTTAGTTATAGACAGTCTTAGTTATGGCCAATCAAAATGCCTCAAGCCGTACGAATAAATACTATCTTAAGGCATGCATAGACTTGATATCTGAAGACAAATTTATGAAATTATGATTTCAGCGCTCGTGAATAAGCGGACCCTCTGCGCTTAGCTTTAGAGTGGCGCTTTAGAGTAGCGCTTTATAAATTTGGAGATAAACGATTACGATTAGGTCTGCGCTTCCTATGCGTTTGCTATCTTGGGTAAGCTTGGTAAATCAACGGATTTGAACATGCACATCAATTCCGACTTACTATGCAAGAAGTTACTTATCGCAAAGGTGAATAGTGGAAGGAGATGGACAAATTGTGCAGAAATTCATGTGATGCGATGTCAAGGCTAACACTTGTTGTGGTTAAACAGAGTTATGCACGAATCGCTGCGAAATTAAGTAGACATTTCAAAAGTATTATCAGCCAAACAACAAGAACCAGTTAAACGGTCCAAGCTCATAAAAGACTTGGCCCATTTATCATCAACTGCAAATGAGTGCTTCTTTTAAAGCAATATTTAAAAATCACTAATATTGTATTTTCAAAAATATATGACCTCCATTGTCCGTCCTTCTGCTTCTTCACCACAGATCTCTTACCGGTTACGACTAATCATTCACCATACACCACTTTGCTTCAACAGGTTGAGCACGTGTACATGGTAGGGTGAACGTTTGTACCTCATAGACTTTGAGAGATGTTTTCTGTCCCAAAGTAAGGAGGACTTACACACGATCTATGTCGACCTGGAAACCCCCGCCCCGCCCCCGCCCCCCGCGTAAGTTCAAGTGCTCCTGCTGTACTTTTCACATGCGCTTGGTTTGTCTACTTTGGCCAGCACTGTCCGTTCAATTGCATCCATCGGAATTTTCTAAAATATCTTGGAAGAAACAATAGTCAGTCAGGTTTCCGCGAAGCAGATCTTTTCAACAATTTGAGTAGGGCTTCGACTAAATGCCTCGCGGTCAGTCTTCTCTTTCCTCTAAATGCTGACATACTTAGTCCGACCGTTATGAAGTGTAGGCTTACATTGGTGATTGGTAGTTGCCTCATTGCATTTTGGCTGCTTTCCCTTGAAGCGCTACAACTTCATAGGCAATATTTCCTCTACTAGTGCGTCTTTAGAGAGCTTTAATAATATTTCCTCTACTAGTGCGTTTTTAGAGAGCTTTAAATGAAATAACCGAAGATTGGCTAGTTAGCATAACTGTGAACATTGATACATTGTTCGACAGGTAGCGTATGAATGCGGTTCTTAAGTGCCGCAAATTCATGTTCTGTTTTCAGACTACATCTGAGATATGCTACTAGATATTTTTTTACCCATCATACTCTTGATTGAAGGATTGAACGAGTACGTGAGCTCCATAGGTAAACAACTTTAGAACTGCCATATCGGTCGTTATGACATTGTCCTAATTAGGGCCTACTTACGTCTGGAGTAACACGAGTTGCACTTGCACTCAATTATAAGAATTTTGCTCAAAAAGATGCTGACATCACATGTTTGAACATCGGAAAATACACTACAAGTTGCAAGAAGTGGATTTACACAATTGAGATAAGGACTATCTTCTGCTGCAAAGTCAGCTTCAACGATGGCCGTATAAAAAGGCTTTCATTTACTTTCTAGTAAGATTGATAAAGCCTGACATGATCGGTCATTCGTTAGCCCTTCTTGATAACAAGTTTCAACATCGGATAGTGATTTTTCACGAAAAAGAACCATCCTACAATGTCTCACGTCTGAAAATACGATCAAGCACAAATTCAAAAGTCTACTTTCAAGCGATAAGCTTTGAAGTACCAGAATTTTTGCCGATAAATCTGATGCAACTTGCTTGTACTTGGTGGATTGGATACAGAAACATGTGTCGCTTTCATGCAAAACTAATTATCTATGATCAAGTTATCATTCGTGGTATTGAGTTTGCGTAGAGACTTGATGATGATTCGGAGATTCTTCGTCCGATTCATTACGATGTGTTCGAATTCATGCGGAACAACAATCTTCGGGATGGATGCGCTTTAGTTAATGGCAATGCTCAGATATGCACTGTGCATATATGGCAGAGTGCCGCGTTTTACATTCGAAATACTACGACCAATACCAGTTTTTTTGACGAATGGAAGAAATATGACATTTTTAATAATAATTTTGAAATATCGCGGTTGTCACTTTGGGTGTCTGCTGACTATCAAGACTAAATGCATTGCATAGATAGACTTGGTCGAATAGATTGTTGTCGATGTGGAGATGCACTGATAAAAACTATTGCCGTTGCTATGCTTGTTTCAAAGACGTTAGATATGAACACCAAGGAGCAAGACATAACTACAATGAGTTAACTTAATTCTAATTGTGAACATGACAGCGCAAAAGTTTACTAAACGGATAAATACTACACCTGATTTTCACAACTGGGCGGACAAGTGGGATACTTGATCTTCATCCCGCCATATTGGCCAAGAAGAGTTTGTTGCGGCGGTCGTCTTCAACCAAGAAGTCCTCGGGCATGATTGGCAGTACCTTAAGATGATTCTACAATAATCAACCTTTATTTGTCTGATGTTCTATTCTAGCAACCTCAAGCAAGCACCTGAGGCCAAGCTGCGGACTGTGTCTCAAAAAATGACATCCACAATCTTTGCTTCTTAATAAACTCGTAACCTACATTTTAGGGCGTAAGTTTGCCCCACAAAGTGGTGGCGACATGAATACAGTATCATTTGTATACGGCTTGTAGTATAGTAGGGAACCAGCTTCAACCAAGGGAACCAAAAATGGTGGCGGACATGACCAATAGAAGTTTACACTGAAGCGGGGAAATTAAATATCGGATATAATTTTGGAGCTAAAAGATTTTTAAACTAGAATACAACATCTGGTGACGTGGATAAACTTATAAAGAAACATTACAATGACTGAATTTGGGCCAATAGCCCTATTTACACCGTTTCTACCCGAAGTCGATCCAGCGGTCGATTTGAGAACCTAATGACTCAATATCACCGACGACAAATGAAAGCGTGCACTCCTCCTACACTTCGCAGGCGAAGCTGTGAACGACAAATTCGAAGGTTTGATCCTAGACACCTGATGATTCATATCCAGGCGAGAACAATGTCTACACCTTGACGAAACGCGCACTTGATGTACACTTTAGTCCCAAGAAGAACGTTGAATCTGAGATATTTAACTTTCGCCTGGCTAGACAGAATACGGACGAAATCATGCAAGACTTCGCATATTAGTTAAATACTGTAACTTTTTCAAACGTCCATGCAGAAATAGAATCTCACTTAATTCAAACTTGTCATTCAACGAGACGGCAAGGGCATGCTCTTGCAGATTCAGAAATGACATTGAACGTTCTGACGGACACAGCTTGGGCAATGGAGATGTCTGAACGACAGTCAAAGGTTATTGAAATGGGGTTTGGTGAGCGTGACACTGACAAACGTAATGTCACTCGAGTGGCTAATCAAGCAAATTAACCAAAGAAACCCGTGAGTCAGCATACAGAAAAAAAGTTTAAACCTACTACACAGGTGCATCTTAACTGTGGTCTTTTGCAAGCGTGGAGCAAAACATGGTTTGCTTGCAACAAACAAAACCACTTTAGGAGACAATGCCACAGTACCAATAAGTTTCAAAGAGAAGTAAGACATGCACAGCACAGAACACGACAAACTTGATACGACAAGTCTGTCATATATAGGCACAGAACTTCGACAGAAGTACAGAAACCCATGAAAAGAGACGAAACAGAGGAAGAATATGTCTCAGTTAAAGGAGAGCAGTGACTGAAGAAATTACCATATGTTCAAGTGGTTATAAATGGTTTTTCAGTCGAAATGCTGATAGACACTGGCCCATCCTAGATAAAAAGACGTTTTGAGGGTTTCCTGAGTGCATGAATCTCAATAGATCGCAGACGACAATACATTCATGTGCATCAGCAACACCAATTACCGTCCTTTGAGCAGTTATGCTTAAAGGCTTATTCTCGCCTTTTATCTGCTGTTCTGACGGATGAAGTTCATGTGTTACGTGCCTTGCTTCCTCACTAGGATGATATAATTATAAGACTTGAATAATATAGACTGGCTAATTTAGATTATTGCGACTACTAGGATGTGTTCACCAAAATGCGGTTACCAGTTGGTTTATTAAAGGTCATTCTCACTTACTATTACTTAATAAATATGTTAGGTCATTTCAAAACCCAAGAAAGACACAAACAGAACGTTGCGAATGTTGTATTTTACGTAGCTAAAGGAGATAAAGGATCATTATTAATGTTTGTGACTGCATCAGAATTGGGCTTGATTGGACTTTTAAGCTCAATGTTATAGAATCATCACAACTGCTGGAAAAGGAACATCCGCAGCTTTTTGAGGGAATTGCCAAGCTGAAGAACTTCAGAGTAAAACTTCACCTTGATGGGAGTGAAAACATCTGCGCAGCAACATAGAAGGATACCATATACTCAATAAAGTGGAAAAGGAGTTGAACCTTTTTGAAAAAGACATTATTGAACGAACTGAGGGACCAATGCCCTGGATGCCGCCAATTGTGAACTGGGTAACGTAAGGTTTTGTGTTGATGTGAGAATGCGAATAAAGCTATTCTTCGTATGTATGTATGTATGTATGTATGTATGTATGTATGTATGTATGTATGTATGTATGTATGTATGAGCACTTGTTATAGCGCCCCTTCAAGAGATTTCTACTCAGAGGCGCTCCCGACTACAGCGCGGACACTGAATCGGAGTTTCACGCCGAAGCGCATGAGCAATTGCGAGTGAAGGACTTGCCCAGGGTCCCTACGCGGCGGCTTGAGGTGGTTCGAACCGGTAACCCTCCGGCTGCAAGGCGCCGAACATACCCCTACACCACCGCGCCCCTACACCACCGTGAGAGGCATGTAACCCCTATCCTGGAGGATGTCATCGCCGACCTGAATGGAGCGAAGAAGTTCTCAAAGTTAGATATCAGGGCCGGTTACCATCTTTCATTCATTCGTTTCAGTTATTCCGGAGATTTATGTAGCGCCTCTACAAGAAGCCTACTCAGAGGCGCATCAACTAGAACTGGATCCAGCCAGTCGCTCCATGACATCGTTTTCTACTCACATTGGTTTATTTTGTTACAAGAGACGGAATTTCGGAATTTCCTCATCCAGCGCGGTATTGTGAAATACCATATCACTGGTGCTGGAAGACATACCTGGGGTTACGAATATCAGTGACGACATAATTATATATGGCCGTACAGCAGCAACACATTATCAAAGGTTGCGTGCTGTTATCAATCGCTTAGTGGATAGCGGCCTAGCCCACAACAGGGACGAGTGTGAGTTGTAGAAGCGCCACATATCTTCTTCGGACATGTATTCTCGGAAAGCGGAGTTGGTATAGATCCTGATAAAGTTGAGCCACTGATGCATATGACACTACCAACAAAAGCGACAGAGGTTAGAAGCTTGCTTGAGATGATAAATTAAGTTACAGTTCAAGAATTGTCAAAGACTATGCAACAAAACTGAACCTATAACAAAGTTAACCAAAGCAAAGGTATTGTTCAAATAGGGTCCTGACGAACAGCAGGCGCTTGAAGAAATCAAGGCATGTTTGTGCCAGAATGCAGTTACAGCTTATTACGACCCAAACAAGCGGTTATGTGTCACAGTACATGCAAGACCTGCATGACTTGTTCAAGAAGACAAGTCAAGGTCATACACAAGTTATTACTTACGTTAGTGGATCCATAACGGAAGTAGAGATGCGTTACTCACAGACTGAACGTGAGGCTCAGGCATGCGTTTGGGGAACTTTGGGCATATGAACGCTTACACCGATAGGCCTATCTTTATGCATGATCTTTTGACTTGATGACCGACCACAAACCGCTTGAGTATGTATATTAGTGTGTCCCAGAAAAACCAAAGTCCTCAAATTTCATTGGCCAACCTCCAAAAAGTTTCTCTTGGCTATTCTGATAAAAAATGCAAAGTTAGAGCAAGATTGAAGATCATTTAGACGTGGCTCAAACCCTTTTCAAATTCCGTATACCTCCCATGCAATAGCCCGTGTGGAAATTTTACCAACATATCGGTCTTCAATGCATAACTTTCGAACGGGAAGAGATATTAAAAATTCCTTTAGTGAGGTTTCCTGGAAATGATTGCTCACAACATAGGTTTTGTCTCATAAGGTTACTCTTGCATGACGCCATGTGACATGACGTCAAACTTTGACGTCACAGTTGACATTGCGTTGGATCAATGGTTCCTATTAACGTGTTGTTCTTAAAAGGTTTATTTTTAGGTATCAAGTTATGGTTTTGGGAAAGAAGGATTAGCATAAAATATTCTTGAAACCCCTTAGCAGTTTCTTCTGCCAGAACATGTGACATAACGTCACTCAACTTTTGAAGTAACCGCTCCTATCTCCAAAGCCAGAAGTCTTGGAAAGAAGATCTCGGTGTCTGCAGACTAGGGTTATCGACTACAAGGAATTTGATAATAATATATTATATTTCACTGACCACGTGACCTCACTCACCGTGACGTTCCCAGTGACATTATATATATCCATAGCCACAAACTAGTCTTAGAAAGGTGATCTTGGTGTCAACTGTAAGATTTTCGGCTACAAGAAATCCTGAAGACATATGCCTACCACTCTGCGGTAATTACATTCCATGATCTATAATATCAAGTAATACGTTGATTGGTTTGTGACAGTTCATATGAACTTGAAAAGTCGTAGACAGTTTCCTGTAACAATTTTCTGTGAATCACAACGTACAATAACAAATCTCATGTTTGGGAAAGTGCTTTAATGCCTTCACCGAAGATAAACCACAATCACAATTCTATTGTCTGCAATTCCCGAGAAACGAAGGGCAACAACGCCGGGTCGTCAAGTGACCTTGAAGCTCAGATGTAGTGTAATGTAATTAGTAACTTAAATAGCGCCGTTCATAGCAGTGACTATTCAGTAGTGCTCCCAGTGCCAGTACCCCGAGAGAAGAAATAGGTTTGGAAGAAAGAGAGATGTAGGAATCGATCTAGAAGGAATGAAAACGCGTAAAGAAGAGGGGAGGGAATTCCAAAGGGCAGGCCCAATGGTGAGAAATTACCTAGCTTGCGCCAAAGTGGTCCTAGTTCGTGGGACAAAGAGATCATGCTGGTCCAAAGAGAGGACAGGTTGGAGAGAAGCTGCAGAATGAGGAAAGCGATCGTAACCTATAATGTTGAGTGTACAGTTTTCTTGGCGGCACTTAAAATCATAATAATTATTAGACATCAAGAAAACTATTCTAGCACTTGTAGTTTTGGAGAACCAAAGGTTAAACATTGCAGGTCAATGGACCCTGAACTACAGTCATGCACTCAGCATATGATGTTCATGACAACTCTGTTGAGTATACTTCTTTGGAATCCAAGACTCTGAAAAACATCATATACGCCAGGAATTCTTTTACATAACTTGTAGTTCCAGTGAGGCCAAAGGTTAACCATGACAGGTCGAGTGACCTTGAACTACAAAGTGATGCGATGGTCATACGATGGTCATTCCAGGTTGTTTATAACTCTATTTTATTTCCTTGAGCCCAGCAGACCTATTTTGGACTGACACCTTTTTAGCCTTCACCGATAACGAAATATTATGACAACAGATGTCAAATGACCTTGAAAATGAAGGTCATCCGATTGTCCTACAATGTTAGAAATAACATATTTGACTTCTCCCAGGAAAACCCTGTCATAGACACAAAAATCACTTCTCGATTGCTTTTAGTTCCTGAGATACTCTTGGATAAAATTTCTCAATGGTAAATTAATGTGTATGATTCTGCTATACAATGCTTAACTTAGAGTCGCTTGAGCCACGCCTAAATGTTAATCTAATTAGCTGTAACTTCGTACAATATAATAACTAGTCCTATAGAAACTTTTTAGAGGTTGACCATCAAGATGTATAAACTTTTGAAAAGTTTCTGTCTTTTTGGGACACCCTAATGTATATGGCAATCCTCGCTGCAAGTTATCTGCCAGAGTGGAGAGATGGAGCATCAGGTTTCAGTCCTATGATTTCAGAATCATCCACAAAGCTGGAAAAGATAATCCTGCTGATCATGTCTTGTCATCAAGTAATCGACCGATCACATAAACGTCTCAGAGGAATACATTAACTTCATCATCTACAATGCAGTTCCTAAAGCCGTGACATTGGAGCAGACTAAAGAAGCGACTTGTCTGATGATATTCTTCAACAGATTTTTAAATGCATCGAATCATGTAACTAGATAGAAGTTCATGAGTCAAAAGATCTTCGTCAGTTCTATAATATCATAGGCTAGATGAATTATGTTTATTAGTCGATGCGAAGATACTGCTGAGAGGTACACGACTCGTGATGCCGCAAATGCACAGGAGGAAGTCATTCGATTATCATATGAGAGTCATCAAGGAATCACGAAGACAAAGAAACTTGTCCGACAGAAAGTCTGGTTTCTTGGCATAGACAAAGCAGCAGATGACGTTGTGAGGAAATGCCTATCGTGTAAAGTAGCCACACCAAAACCCGTTCCATTGGTACAGTTTTTAAATCATACTGTAAATCATGGTCATTAGAAAGCATAGTAAATGAAAATTTAGAGCAGTATTATAGTAACTTGATAAACTCAATCCAGTCAGCCGCAGACTCCAGCTTCCCTAAAATTCGCTGCAGCTTTAGAACTAAACCAGTTTTTTGTAGGATCAAGGAATGCGACGAAGCAGTAAATAATAGAAAAGCAGTAGAAAATGTAATGCTTAAAACTAAAGACCTAAACGATCAGGCTAAATACCGTGAAATTAAAGGCAAGGCCCAAAGAGTCATTAAACAAGCTCAAAAAGGTTACTGGGAGGTTAGTGTGACACATTAACAAATGATTCTAAATTGTCATCCGTGTGGAAAATGGCCAAAGGGATGGCTGGAACAAATTCACGCTCTGAGATCCCTAACTTAACTGAAAATGATGAAATAATTGAAAACTCCTTAGACAAAGCAAATCTCATAGGTAAAGTTTTAGCGAAAACGAGTAGCGATGATAATTATCCCACAAACTTCCGCCAAAGAAAGGCAACAATGGAATTAAAATGGAAATTTAAACCGATACCCAACTCGGAGACACCTAGTGAAATAACTGAAATCTGCAGGAACTGCAGGAGCTTCAAGCAGCGATCAGACAAAGCAAAAAGAACTCTTCGCGATAACATCTGCTATGAAATGATAAAACACCTCCAGAGGCCTAGTATAGAAATCCTCTGGAACTTATATAAAAGACTGACTTTATGGTTAAAATCATCTCGGAATGGAAAGAAGCTATAGTACTCACAATTCTAAAACCAGGAACGGATGCCTCAAAACCTCGGTCATAGCAACCCATATGTAATGTAACTTCTATTGCGCCGGTGTCTAATGCACAAGGCATCAACCGATGGCACACCAGTACCAAGCCGTAATCAAGTCAACATCCAGAAGATCAGTCCGTAAGACACAGAGAGAGAGAGCCTACGGTGGAAAAGCAATTTGAAAGAGGTAAGTTTTCAGCCGAGAACGAAATGACACAAGCGACTGATCAGCGTACAGACACAGGAAGAGAGTTCCAAAATGTAGATCCCGCAACTGAAAAAGCTCGTTTGCCAAGAACATTTCTTGATTTCGGCATGACCAGACAAAGATAATCAGATCATTGAATAATGATAAGTCTGGGGAAAAGAACTGATTTTAAATATTGTGGTTGGCCAGAGTTTACAGTTTTATATACTATGAGCCCCAGTTTGAAACGAATCCTTTGCTGAACAGGAAGCCAATGCAAGGATTTAAGCACAGGGGTTATAATGTTCATATTTGGATGTATTAGTTATGGCTCTAGCCAGAGAGTTCTGAACCCTTTGCAGTTTAAGCATGTTAGACTTATTGATACCAGTAAGAAGTGAATTACAATAATCTAGGCGACTGGAAATCAATGCATTTGCCAGATATATCCTTGCAGACATTGGCACATAACGCCTAATTCTGCGTATGTCACGAATGGACATATAGGATGACTTACAAATATTGTTTACATGGCCACTGAGAGACATGGTAGAATTGAAAACAACACCTAAGTTACGTGCAGCATCGGCTAAGTGAACAATGAGTCACCCAGTTTCAATGACTTAAGCACATCAAATGTTTAAGTTGCTGTGGAGTGCCCAGTAGCAGAAATTCAGTCTTTGATGGGTTACGGAGGAGTTTATTGGATGCCATCCAGGACTGTACCTCATCAAAGACAGCAGACAACAGCTGAACAGATGAGTCACATGACAGACTGTCAAATGAAATGTAAATTTGAGTATCATCAGCATAGAAATGATATCTCAAGCAATGTTACTAATGGTGTTGTGTATAATGTAAACAAAAGAGGGCCAAGCACTGATCCCTGTGGTACACCATATGTCAACAAAGCATCAGATGAATAATTACCATTTAAATACACTCCCGTTCTATGTATAATAATGGAAAGAATGAAAATTAATCGGCTGGTGTGGTTTAAGAGAAAAATAACCTATTTAATAACGCGCAATCCGGTTATAGGACAGCCCGATCTACTTTAGACCAATTGAAACCAATTGAATCGCCTACACGATAGTATAAAATAAGTCCATAAACAATAAAGGTTTCACGGTAGGAGTTTTCTTAGATTTCCGCAGAACGTATGACATGCTGTGGAAAGACGGTCTTTTATTAAAACTACGAAATATGGGAATTACTGGAAATATTTACAATCAGATCAACGATTTCTTAATGAATCGCAGTTTAAGAATGAAAGTAGGTAATACGCTGTCAGAAACATTTCTTCTGCAAAATGGTACACCACAGGGCAGCGTCATATCGACTATTAAATTTTCATTTCTGTTAATGATCAACGACATACCATGTGTCAATGATGACGATACGCGGATGATAGTGTTGTATGGAGATCAGGAAGAAATCTAAACAAAGAGAGCTTATAAGTAAGAAAGATAGTCCAGTGTTAATAAAATATTATGCTCTTCAATTCATGGAAAAGTATAAAGGATTTATGAAAATATTCACTGATGGTTCTCAAACAGTAAAAGGCCAAGTGGGATCGGCCTATTATATGCCTGAATTCAGAATGGATAAGCCAGCTCTGAGTCAGCTCAGAAGAACTGAACACTCGTCAGTTTTCGCTGCAGAATAAGTGGCAATTGAACAAGCTTTAACTTTGTTGATCTCTAACCAGATTACTGAACAAGTTCTTATCTTTAGTGACTCATTAAGCAGTGTAGAAGCCATTCAGTCTCGAACGTTTGACTCCAAACCAAATCTGGTCCTTCGTATGTATGTATGTATGAGCACTTGTTATAGCGCCCCTTCAAGATTTCTACTCAGAGGCGTTCCCGACTACAGCGCGGACACTGAATCGGAGTTTCACGCCGAAGCGCATGAGCAATTGCGAGTGAAGGACTTGCCCTACGCGATGGCTTGAGGTGGATTCGAACCTGCAACCCTCCGGCTGTAAGGCACCGAACATACCCCTACACCACCGCGCCCCCTTCGTATAATGAAATTATTAAAAACTCTTCATCTTCAAAACTACACGGTTACCTTTACATGGATATCAAGCCACGTAGGCATCACTGGGAACGAGATTGCCGACTCGTTATTTACAGAAACAATTTCACATCTTCACTGTCAACACTGAAGTAAGTAAGGAACTTAAAGATGCTTATAAGTATATCGTAGCTCTATGGCAAAAAGAATTCGACAGCTAGACATCAGGATTGCACTATAAAACTCTAGAGCCAACGGTTAACAATAAGACAAAACAGATAAGTATAAACGGGGCAAAGAAATATTAATTGCCAGATTACGGCTAGGACACTGCAGATTAAACCATTATCTTTCTTAAAACAGGCAACAACCAACCGGAAAATGTAACCATTGCAACACTCCGGAAATGATAAAACACTTTCTGTTAGAAAGTAAAACACTATAACTTAACAGCACAAATAGGAATTTGTAAGAATATTGCTTATAGGGATGTACCAAAGACGGTCCAGGAACTCCTATCCAATCGATAATATGATCATGCACTATATAACATAATCCGTGTTTCGCTCCAAGAAGTGGTTGTGCCACTCGTTCTCAACGGTTTGAACATGACTGGCGTCTTCACCTGAAGTCGGTGGATCACATCATCACCTGGAGTTCTGGCGGAAAATTGTGAAAAAACTGTACAACGGTTGGTCAAGCCTGCAAAAGCTATGTCAGGACCAGATAGCCACTCAGTCAGTGACATTTGCTACGACGGAGTCAATCATCATCTGGGTTCTGAGTGCAAGATAAGCAAGATGTCAATTGTGTAAGAAGAATACAAGGCTGTACTGAACAAAGTGCATGGTTCGGCTTCATTTACATTACGAGCAGTAGTATCATATACTATCATATCATCGCAGTTTAGACAACACTGTCAATCTCCTGGAAGGCATTGTAGATAAATATCTGGAACATATAGAAGTGTATGATCATTGAGTTCAGTCGCAGAATTAGATTTTTACAAATGGCAATGTTATCGTTGGCACAGCTTTATGACCTCTGAAAGCTTGCTACTTCAACATTGATGTGCGGTTTCATTGCTCTAGCAAAGCAGCCTGTGCTGTGCATAAAGTAAAACTGGTGCAGTAACTAAAAACTGCAAATATAGCAGATTATCTGCAATAAATTTTCATGTTGTTCCCAATTGTGCTCAATGTTCCCAACACGCCATCGAGCGGCTGATCGCGGGATCACATAAATACAAGTTCCAAGGACCTTATCCTAGCATCATTTGTTTTATTCCCAGTATCATAAAGATTGACTATTGGGGGAAAGCTTGGGCCCTAATGGATACTCAGCCAAAGAGTTTTTGGACTTTTCAAAATTACGTGACACTTAACATAATAAATTCGGTTGATTGACTCCTTGTTTTTATTTTCGTCTTTCAGGCGTCATTTTATTCACCTACGACTAACCCTAACTCTTTCGCCCAAAGATCCCTTTGGTAAACAATTACTTCTCTCATTCAATTATTGGTTCGTTTAGAAAATTCTGTTTTCTTTGTTTGAATGTATCAAGCTTGCATGTTCAGTGCTGTGCGTTTGTAGTGCTTCTTATTAAAGAATATAAGACTTACTTGACTTATGAACGTCCGACTGCGTGTATAAATTGCGCAGGTAATTTTATGTAGCAACGATAATTTCAGCTCGGTACAGCGTACAAATAGAACCTTAATCCCAGCCTTACTGACATTAATAATACATACTGAACAGATTCTTGCTTTCTGTGGATATCAAAGAGAAGCAACTGAGCTAAGACACTTTAGTTTTTCATTAAAAAGGTTATGTGTCAGCTTCTTCGCTGCTGCGCTGCTTGCCGAAATTTCTGTACCAAAACATTCTTGTAGAATTACCGACTAAATCGGAATATTACGCTAAGTCTTGATCAACCCTTAGCTGAGAAACAAACGGGAAAAGAAAGGTCAGTGAGTTTCCACCAAATATCATTCGTATGCAGAGGAATCTTTGGGATCCATTGCGACAACAGCTTACACCAGGATGCGCGTTATATCGAGGTGTAGCCTACTATAGCGAGGGTTACGTATAAGTGAATTAACTTTAATAAGCAACCTCCAAATATAAAATAAGCTTAACGATTTCTACTATCGGGTGTTGCGTGCACAAGGTTATGAATAATCTTTTATGGCGAACAATTAATAAAGGATAACATTTCCTCTATCAGCAAAATCAAGCAAAGGCTGTGTAGATGGCGTCGTGTCTCTACCGATAAATCTGAGCTCGCATCAATTCAAACCACTTCACGTGGAGAATACGTTTGATGCTAGATCCATCAACAAAAGGCATTGGTCTGCATTCGAAGACATCGTCAAAGCGAGACTGCGAATTTACATGGCGAAGATGTCAAACGGATATATTCCTTTGTGCAACCGATGACTCGTTCACCCCTACCTGGCTGATAATAAGCAACTCTCTATGCGATCATGATCCACAAGAAACTTGGACGAAATAGTTCCAATGATAAGCGCCGCCTTTAATGAGACTGCGATGGTATTGTCATTTATTTGGAACCTACATCTTAGTAATAAATTCAAAAAATAAATAATAAGTCAGATTCTGAATTGTTAAAAGGGTTGTTGATCTATACATTGGTCCTGTGTTCCCATGCATTGACATTCATCGAGGACCTTGCATTCGCCTGAGTAGAAGTTTGTCAAACATTAGGGCCACTTTTTGCCCCACGACAGCACGCATAGATCATTGGTGGAAACGATAGTGTTCAGCTCTTGAGCAGATATCCCAAGCTTTGCCTAAAAACAGTTGGAGTCTGAACATCCAGATAACTGCAGATAAAATTCGTAACTATATCTTATCATCCTTGGATATGCTTCTGCTTTGCGGGTAATTAATCCACAGCTCTCATATACCACGTTGATGGGTGTATTGTAAAATTCTTATAGTATGTGGATGGAATTTAATTATATGAAAGTTATCTTGAATAGTGGTAAAAAATGTGCCAAATTCCGATCCTAACGTTATTTAAAGTGCTGCGTGTTTAAACTTGAAATAGTATCAATATTCGACAGACCACACAAATCCGCCCATTTACGTCTTACATGCTGCTTCTCTCTTTTGTGGAGCTTAGACGATGACTTTACATTGACCCTGCGGCGAAGAAGAATAAAAAAGTTTAATATTGTATGCATCACCAATGCAGATAATATACAGGTGACCAGACAGCCCTGGTCTTGGAGAAGTTTGAAACAAGGCAATAATTATTATACTGCGTTGGTTGCTCCATGGTTTGAGAAACAGTCCGAAATATCGGTATAACTTGTTGATAAAATGGATTATTTTATAATTTTTAATATTTTACCCTGAGGACAAGTTTATGTCGATTTGATATTGCTGAAAGGAAATAACCACGTCGACTAAGCCAAACTGTCTGAACATCATTGTTTCAATATGTAAAATTAAGACCTGTTTCGGTGAAGCATCTGGTTATGGAATATTCGCGAGAAATCGCAGCTCCGCTGAAGAGAGTTGGACACGTTGTTTTGTACACTTGTGTCGCCCCTGAGATTCAGATACGTTGACTTTGATCGCGTTTAAAGTGCAAGAAATAAATGAATCAACGTTCAACACATCTCTAGGCCTACAGGCCTTTGTAGAAGCTTTTTGAGACTCTCCGCCTCAGACTACTTCAAATAGTTTGAGCCTTTAGTAATTCAGAATAAACGAGGAAGGTTCCGCGGTGCAGTAGCAATCCCACATTGGTAAAAGCCTCTAGCAAGGAAAACAACGCTTTGAACTCATCCTTAAATAGTAAAAAATGCTTGTTTTCTCCAAATATTGCAATATCAGGCTTTTTGGCAAGATTCTCCGATAGCTCAACATAAAGGCACGGAAATGTCTATTTTGAGTTTCTGAAACAAACTGCGAACAACTTGCTTCAGAATGCTTCAGAAGAGGATGGCGCAAAACGGAATTGATGAAAAGACAACTTCGCTTGAAAGAATCATACGTCGGTCGCATGGATCTAAATACCGACAGTCCACAAAGATATTTCTCAAATATCGCTCCTATGAAAACCCCGCTATAATATCAACAAAACTTTATCGTCTGTGCAATAGTTGTAGAGAGATGAGGTTACAAGGGAAAAAACTAGCACGATCTCTCATATACGCAGACTAAGAAATGCAAGCCGCTAACTTCATGCCTTCTTATTTAGCTCAATAGATCGATATTGTCTGAACGACTTTCCCCATTAGGAAAGGCTCTCGTGACAGGTGTTCAAATACCGTCCAACCCAAGCAAAATCCTGTACTCTCTAGGGCTATATTACTCTCCTAATGCACCGGAAAGCAACTGTTCGGAAGGAACACTTCAATGACCTACAAGTAGGTCTATACCGGTATATCATCCATCAGCGCTGGAGAGTTCAACCAATTAAACCACATGCACACCATGTCGTACGCCGCAATTAGATTTCAGATGGCGCTAAAATCCGCTTTCAATGAATGTTGCTATAGCAAGGGCTTGATCGCTAGTCCTTCATTCTGGCCGAAAGTCTTCCTCTTTCACTACGATACTGCTTCATAAGACCGGTTTATCCGTTGGAGTATTAGTCTCCGAGATGTATAACACTACAGGAAAGCAAGGATATTTGACATAACAGACTGCCTTCTAAAGATCCTTGGTTTCGGGATAGCAATGATCTATGTCAAAGCCACGTTTCAAAAAGAGTCCTTTCTCTGATGCTCCGCTGCTATAACATTCAAGCCAGTTCATCGCCATGGTTTAGAACAAGATGCTCTAGTAGGCTGTTGTGATTTCTAATTTAACATGATCAAGCTGCGTGGGGGGGTCCATAGTGTAGTGGTAACATCAGTGGCGTGAAGGTAGCGGGATCGCTTCCCGAACCCTCCCAAAGGTCCACTTAGCCTATAATTCGCGAGATGGCGCGCTCGTACAAATGAGATGTAAAACGTGATGGGCGCCTAGCATGGTTGCCGTATACAGGTAAATTCGACTCCTGTAATAACTTGTGATCATCCGTTCATACTGCTCTGTATTCATCCTGCATTGTGTCAGGTTGAAATTAAACGAAGATTATTATTATTTTTATTATTATTATTAAGCACGGCGTGAACTTCATCGGCCGTTGGTTCTCCCAGGCTGCCATCTTCTGCAGCAAAGATTTCGCGACTCATCTCGACCGGGTGCTGTTTTATTTTCACGTATCAGTCATGGCTTTAAACTCTTTGAAGTTTTAGCATGTTTCACTTATTGGTACCCACAGGAAACGAGTTGCAGGAATGAAGCCGGAGCGAAACCATTGTGGCTGTATGCTACAGCTGTAAAGCCTACTTCACAACATGGGAATATAGCGTTTAATATCTGAGCTGAGTAATACATATTTTTATGTTTTGGCGGCCACATTGGTCGCCAGCTTGAATAGTACTATTCTCACACTATTGTCATTGCGGTATTTTGATTCCTTGACCCTGAAAATATTACATTCAACACTTTCTTTGTTCTTTTAGCCTACCAATAAGCTTAAATATACATATTTTTTGTGTGACCTCTCCAAAATTAGGCAAGTATTAAAACTCAATTCCATGATAGAATTGACACTTCATTTTTAATTGCAGCATAATTATGAGCTAATATCTTCTATAAATGCATCTTCATTATGAACGAAAAGTAGTGTTGAACTGAAATAACTTTCTCAGACAACATGACAACATGACATTGTGATGGTTTTTGTATGAATATGTCAGGGGTCTTAACTTGTAAACTTCACTTGTAAACTCATGGAACGTTAAATTATAACTGCCTACAGTCGCTCCTCAATCAGCATCCAAACACCGCTGGGGTAATCTACCCCACTTCGGCCTACGAAGGTTAAGTATGTGTGGTGGCCAGCTGTATCAAAATATACGAAAGAAATTGACTGTTAAGAATTTTAAGCACAATTTGTTGTAATAACAGTACCTGTTCAGTGTTGAAAGTTGTTTCGCAACTTTGTAGAAACTAATACAGAGAAATGCAATCAATGGCGATAAGGCGCTTATATTACGTTGTCTGTTTGAGTCTTGCAGGGCTGGGTTACACACAGTGCCCTTACTTGGCTAAGTTCAAGTAAGCGATGCATTCGCAAAGGCTATATTGTGTATTTAAACACACGATTATAAAGAGAGTAGTACATGAGCAACAATACTCCGTTGTACTTAATTGGGCACGTGAATCGAACAGATTAACTCTGAGTGGTTTAATGTACAAACTATCGGCTATCTAGCAAACACAGCCTCGACAGATGCTGTTAGAAGTCTACTTCAGGCCGGATTTGTGGAGTAGTGTACAGTATTCATTCATTCATTCACTCCGGAGATTTATATAGCGCCTTTTCTGGAAGCCCACTCAGGGGTGCTCCCAGCACAGTCACGGCCAAAGATAAAGGACTTTAGCATGTGTAGAAAGCAGGCAAATAATTCCGGAGCATTAAGAGTAACGTAAGCGGGAGCCCCTTCCAAGTGGAGTAGCCTGTGTCGCGTGACAGAGTCTCCCCCCTAAAAGTCTCCCCCGGAGACTCTATTTTGAAACAGATTCTCCCCCGGCGGATCTGTTTCAGAATAAATTAGCCCCCCGGAGACTATATTCTGAAACAAAGTCTCCGGTGGGGAGAGAATGTTTCATCCCAATTTCAATTTTCATTTTCAAACAATTTATTGTTCCCAGTTTTAATCAACAATTATGCACTTATTGTCATAGTGGCCATTTTTAAGGAACTAACAGTCCATATTTATTTATTTTAGCAAATAATAAGCATACTGGAGTATTAAAAAACAATTTTAACTAAGTATCAGCAACATAGAGATATAAATGATTAAGCATTTATTAGACGAGTAGGCCTACGCATAGTCTTCATAAATAATTTCAAGTTAGGCAATCGACGAATGGTGATAGGGATGTTGTTCCATACTTCCATACGGTAGGCCTACCGAGTGTAGGACATTTCCCCCGGACATTTCCCCGGACGTTTCCTCCCCCCACCCTAGGACATTCCCCCTTCCATATGCAACAATATAGGCTACACAGTATGGGAAAACCTGTTTAATGAAATAAGTCTGCTTCTTATATGCACCCATTCTTTCGCGCTCGTTCGATAAACGAAGGTAAGGTCTAGGTATTGAAAGAAGGGATTGGAAGGTAGCCTACGCCCAGTAGGTCTTTGATGATGCCCAGGGCCGGAATATCAAATGTGGTGGCCCTGTTCAGTAAGACTGTGGGGCCCCAGCCCCATAGAATCACAACAAAAGGACACATAAAACATAATGTTATATTCAACGAATCAATATTCTTCTATTATTAGGCCTATAATTCGTGCCTTCGTTCTTTTAGTACAATATCAGTAGGGTTTATAATTATCCAATCTGGTGTTAAAGACTTTAACTTGATGTATACATCTTTTACGGTTTAACAATATAAGAGTGACTCGTGGACTCGGAGGGAGTCGTGGTAAAAGAATATTACAACTGCAGGCTTACCACAATACAGAAAATAAAAACAGGCCTATTAGGCTTAGGCTAACAATATAGTCTTGACTGATTGGACACAGTGTTTGCAGTTTACATTTTGTAGCAAAACTAACAGTTAGAGAGTTAACAGCAATAAAAAATTATGAATTGACAATGACAATCATATCGCTAAAATTGTCATGGAATGTACACACATAGGTCCATACGTTGCGAGCCTTTTGGCTATGTCGTCAAAATGTAGTTCACGTTCAGGAGAATCTGACAGCTTCGCTCAACTCTTGACACAGCATAACTGAAAACACTGATACACTGCCTTATTCTGACGCCACTTGACTAAGCTTACTGCAACTCGGTACTCTATGAATGCACACTGCTTCGTCTAACCAAAATAACGCATCAAGCTGCAAGACTGTGTCTTGGACTCTCTTACCGAGTCCATATCACACCTGCTCTTCGTTCTCAGCACTGGCTTCCTGTCTGTGAGTGTGTCCGCTTCATGCTGGAACTACTCCTGTACAGAGCACGCACAGATCATCTGCCTTCCTACTTATCTTCCATGGTCACACCATGCAACTCTGTTAAAGGCCGCTCCTCTCTTCGATCGGCATTTGCTGGAAAGTAGGCCATCGGCATCTGCTGGAAAGTAGGCCTATATATATATGTTGTTTCTGGTACACGTCTTGTCTTGTCACAGTTGTCGGTCCCTCCATCTGGTACTCTCTACTCTCGCTCTAAACTGAAAACTTGCCTCTTTCAGTCTACCTACAGCTCTTAATGGTTGCCGACTTCAATATGCGCTTCTGAATTTTTAAGTATCATCATCAAATATTCGTTTAATAGAAATTCAGGTTGACAAAACCGCAAACTGAAACAGATAATCATAGAGTTCGGTTAGTTCTGGGTCGACAAGCCATTAGTCAAACAGTCAAGCCCGCCCAGGTGTTATTCAATATTGTCAATATATGTTCTTGTACAGGAGTCGTGGTATAAAATTTCTATTGTCCTTCCGTGGTAGTTTGTACTCGTGGGCCCGTGTTCGTAGGTTGTAGCTGTGACTTCGAGACTCGGGAAGAAATCTTCTTAGCACGTGGTGCGGGTCAGATGTTATGGCCCTGAACAGGGAATCATCGACCGCGACGGCCAATTGCTCCGCTGCAGGGGCGTTTGGAGGAAGAAACCCGTTTCGCTTCAGCCTGTCCAGAAGTTTCTCGATCTTGGCCCGGTCGCGTGCCTGGGTAAACCCCCACCAAGCCGGCGATGCATACATCAAGGATGCAACTGTGGTCATTCTTGCGACCACATGGATGGCGGGAGGGGGGAGGCCGTGAGATCGCAGGACTCGGAGAGCGTACATAGACGACGCGCAGGACGAGAGTACCTCTGTAAGATGTGGAGTCATGCTGAGGTCAGAGCTAATGGTCACTCCCAGTACCCGGATGGAGTTGACTCGCTCTGCACCGGGTACTATCCGAGGAGGATGAGCTGTGCAGCTCTTTCCCTTCCTGAAGATGATTAGCTCACGCGTCTTAGATGGATTGAGGCAGAGGTTGTTGTCTTCTGCCCATGTAGATATGTGATTAAACTCTGCTGCGGCGGTTGCTATGTTGTTTGAACCGACGAGCAGGTACGTATCGTCAGCGTATTTGAGCATGACATTGAAGTTATGCAGTGGGTGGAGATCTGAAGCACCGACGACGTAGGACCCTGGGCCTATCCCGGAGCCTTGTACACAACTGGCGTTAATCTCAGCAAGAGCCGATAACAGGCCTAAGTGCTTGGTAATATGATCTCTTTTTTGAAAGTAGTTTACCAGCCAGTTGTAAATTTCATCCGGGAGATCCAACGAGCCCAGTTTGGACATCAAGGTGCTGTGGCGAACCGTATCTAAGGCCTTAGAGAAGTCCATCGATATTACTGCTACAAAGTCATTTGTTAACAGCATTGATGAAACTTGTTGTAGTAGAGCAATGACGGCGGCGGTGGTGGAACCTGTAGGCCTGAAGGCGAACTGGTCGCTCAGTTGGTCAGTCATCCAAGGATCGCTGAAAGCCGGATAAAGGAAAGCATGAACTATTATTTTCTCCACCATTCTTGATAGAATGGGGACGACCGAGATAGGGCGGAAGTCCGCAGGAACCGTAGGAGTGGTGACCTTTGGAATGGGGTGGATTAGTGCAGTTTTCCACTGGGTTGGAACATGTGAAACCAGGAGGGATCTGTTGATGAGATGCGTCAAGGCGTATGAGATGACTGGAGCAAGGAGGCGGAGAAACCAGGCAGGCATCTGATCATTTCCCTCCGCGGTTGGTCGAAGGTGGTCTAGCATGTTAAATACAGACATTTCGGCGAGGATCGGGGTGTCTGGTTGAGCGGTATGTCTCAGAGGAGGAGCAACGTAAGCAGGATCGGTTGAGATGGCGGCATAGTGGGTGTTTAGGTCCTCAGCTGTAACCTGACTTGTCTGATCCTGTCCGCGAGGATTGTGAGTCAGTTTGTTAACTCTGCGCCACAGGTTCTGTGTCCCGTGACGAGGGTCGAGGTCATTGAGTTCCCTTCTGTTGGCCTTAGCGATGGCCTTCCCAATTCTCTCCGCAACCGCCGATGCTTCCTCCACCCGATTTGACTGCATCAGTCTGTTCTTGCGTCTGAGAAGGTGTTTGATTTCAGGAGTGACGAATGCAGGCTCTCTCGTTGTGACCGTGACAGCTCTGAGTGGGTAGTGCTCATCCAGCCACAGCGTCATCTGCCGGTAGAAGCTGTCCCATGCCTCCTGTGGGTCATCGATCGAAAGCAGGTGGTCATCATCGTAGTTTTTAAGTCGATGAAGGATCGTAGCATGTTGGTTGGGCGTTCGACGCCTGAACCACCTCTTCGTTGAGCGCTTTGATCGGTCTCGGACTCCGCTTTCGGTGGTGGCGACTATCGCTTTATGATCAGTTTTGACAGTTGATGTGACGACCTTGATGTTATAGTATGGTACTGTATTGTATGTCACGTTTGATGCTCAACAATGTCAAACTAACGAGGCTGTCTTCGAGATTGACTCTCTCGGTCTGTTTTTAATCAATTTGAGTTTTGTAAACGAACATTCTCTGCTGCAGTTTGTCTCCATCAGAACAAGATAGGCCTATAGGCCTATTCATAGTGCTGTCTCAACATTTGGTAAGGTGTCATTGAGTCCTTTTTGTGATTAACCAGTAAAGGATGTTTAATTTGTCTGTTCATGAGCAAATGACTTTGCTAGGTCAGCAAACCGAATCATTTTTCTTCCGGCTGATTTTGAGATGAACCTGCCTGACAACAGAAACTTTAATAGGGGCCCACACAAGTGCAAAAGTCGTTTTTTGTGTCTATTAAAATGAGCAGTTTCTAATAATTTATTCTGAGTTTTTTGCTCATTTTTACTGTTAGACTTAACAAATAATAATAATTCCAAAATATTGAAAAACATTTTTTGGCATTTGTGAGGCCCCTCGAATGTGGGGCCCCTGTTCGGCAGAACATGTTGAACATGCCTTTATCCGCCTCTGATGATGCCGTCAAGGCATTCGTTATGGAACGTAAGGTACGAACACTATTTGTTCAATTAGAGTATTTCGACTGTGACTTATTAGCGAAGACTCAGTAATCAATCAGGCTACACCAAAAGTGACCTCAATTGTCGGTTAGAGTCGAAACCTTAAATAAACAATCAGCGGTCTGATGTTTTGATCTAAAGCTCCGGTTTCGATATTTCGAACTTCGCACCTGACTTCGATCAACATTAAAGGTTTAGAATGTAACGTACGGTCGTTGTTTATTTATTGACAATTATGTTTGTGCCTTTTATACGCATAGTTATTTATATGAATTTCTTAGCATTTACTTATAAGGATTCGTTGTAAAAGTTTCATATATAATTATACAGACCAAGGTCTAGGTTTAGAATTCAGGGCTTGACTTGTATGAACAATTGAGGTGGCATGTACAGAAGAGGGCAATGTCCGGGGATATGTCCTAGTCGAAATGGGGGAACGTCCGGGGGAAATATCAGGGGGAAATGTCCGTTCCCCAGGCCTACCATGGATAAATTCGCTTATTTGTAGGATGTTGGGTAGTAGATGAACTCTAGCGGTTTTAGGCCAGGGACCATGTTCTCCTGCCTATAGTCTCCGGCCCATGGTCCCTGACCCCTCCCCAAGACCGATTTTGAGTTTACTTCAGGCTTCCAGAGCCCCATCTCAATGGAGGTTGTATTATTTTCAAGTAGGCCGGAGCACAGTGCATTTTTATTTTGAACAGGGGGCCCATGGTCCCCGGCCACCTGAAATTCACGCACCCCTATAATATTATACTTGAGTGTACCACAACAGACGAACACAGACCAACACAGCTTCCAACCTAAACAGGAAGTCATTGCCACGAGCATATAATACGATAAACAGGATCTCAGCTGTCAAAACACATTTGTCACGAAGCATATAGACGGTCAAACTCATTAATTTTGGTCAGGAACTGACAACAACTGATTAAAAACAATTACAGAAAGCATCAAATGACTAAAACAACGAGTGAGGCTAACAACAACGAAACAGGATGAACTATGATATAGGCCTACAACAAATGCTGTGTTGGCTAAAGTCCTTCATAAAATATAATATACATAATACATGCATACATACATACATACATGCATCCATTTACGATACGAGGCAAAGCCGGAGCCAACGCAGGTGCTATATAAATGATACATTTACGATCCGAGGCTTGCAGGCTAACCAGACTGTATTCTAACATTTGGCTTCCAGTCTATGTTCTAAAAGGGCACACTGTACAGCAACACAACTTTTCAGAAATATGTTGTACTAAACTGGACCCGGATATTTGTATAATGATTGGAAACCCGATGAGACCATGAGATGTTATGACTGCAGTGCAAACCAGGAAGTATTTCTGAACGACGCATGAGACAGTAACTGCCTTTGTTTAAACACTCAGTATAGCAGTTTTGTGTATGCACGAGGTGTACGCGTGTATGTATGTTTGTATGCATATTATGCATGCAATCCATGCATGTAAGCATGTATGTATGTATGTTTGTATGTCCATAGAATAACAAAGCTCGTACAGACTTAAACAGTTATGACTAAACCGATGAGTGCCCGAACAACGACAAAACAACACAAGCTAACAGTATGCTAGGCGATCGCTTCAAATGAGAAGCTCTGTATACACATACACAATATAATATCATACATATACATAATTATTCAGGGCATTTTAGAGATAGAAAAATGTTTTTACCTTAAAATGCCGGATTGACGATAAAGCCTTTATATTCGTCTGGTTCTTTCTTCTTTGTATGGTCTTGGTTTCAGCCAAAATAAAAGTAATGGCCTAGTCGCACGAGCCACGAAAACGGGGACGTGTCCACACATTGGCCCGTATTTTTTTGTATTTTTAAATGTTTTTAAAACTTTGTAGATCTATTCTTTTTTCTAATTTTTTTGATTTTTCTAATTTGTTTATATTTAAACTTCTTTATTTAAAAGCCTAACTGTTTTTACCAATCGTCTTGGGCTCTGCTTTCCTCTTCTTCGAGTCGTCGTAAATCTTCGTCCATAGCCATCAGGGCAACGTCCTCCGTTGCGAGCGCTCTGGTATTGCGTTCAAGTGTCTCTTTTATTCTCCTCATTCTTTTTAGACAGCGCTGTCTGTCAGCCCGATTTTTCGCTATCAGTATCTGAATTTGTTGTTTAGATGAATTAATATTTGCTGCTAGCGAACTTAAGAAAGCAACAGTGTTGTTAGTTGTACCCATTTTATAGCAAAAAGATTTTTACTTTGTTATCACTTTAAACTTTCAACACAAAGCGAACGCGGATCTAAACAGTTAGACTCTTCAGTTCAAACGACGTGCACAGACTAACTTGCTACACAGCCGTGTAAGCGGATGCACGCAGTAGATAGGCCTACAGGCCGAAGTGTCGTGGCTGGCTGGCTGGATAAACATCGACCGCTGGCAGTTAAAATAGGTCAACGCGGGCGCATTTGAATTCGACGGGCGTATTGGAATGCGACGGGCTCATCGGAATGTTAATGGACTAGTAGTTCGGCAACGGTCGCTAGGGGCGTTTGCGTAAGGTCGACGAACCATACGCTCAATGAACGGCCATTAGAAACATATGGTAACGGTTCCTAAACTAAACGTTTTCATGAAATTGGAATTTTAGGAACCCGTTAGATCCATATTGGAATGTCATGTATGGAAAGCTATTCACACCAAAATCGCACCATAGAATTTGTTTTGTTAATGAACATATTATACACTTACATTAAAAAGCCTCTTTTAAATCTGTGTGCGAATGATGTCGAAGCGTTGGTGGATTAGAACAGCGCTCACGGTTTTAGATATAGCGTATTATTAATGGACCTAAATGTGATAATTGCACCCGGTCTGCTAAGTTTTGGAAGACTAAACCGCAGAGTGTATTATAACTATTATATTCCATGGCTGGGTGGCTTTAAAACGGTTCGACAAATGGCAGTTCCAGCTAATGTTTGAAATGCTCAAAGATGATGAAAAAGATAGAAATATATGATATATGTTCTCTTTCATGTAATAGTAGGGGGAAAAGGTTTTTTTGCGCTAAAAATTTAAAAATATCCAAAAAAAATCTCGAAGTAGAAAGAACCACAGACCTTTCGCCTGCAGAAAATCGGTAAACTAGAAGCTTTTCTTAGATCTGAAGTTAAATTTCGCAGCGCTGTCTTTAAAAAATACAGCAGAGCTGTGAATATGATTAACGGTGTTTCCGCCTCTGGTGCAGTTTTCGGACTAGGCGGAATGCGAATGGCGCATATATTTTTTTAATTTCATAAAAATGGGGCTGAAGGGGTTAGTGGCTCATTACCAGCCTTGGAATCAGTCCAGCATACACAGTTCACTGTCAAGGTGATTCTGAAGCCGCCAATTGCTTTATAAAATCCGCTCGGGCCTTTTCGCGGCCATTGTTGATCAGCTCTTTTTTTAAGCCTTCGCTGATGGAACCTTCGGCCATTCCTACATATTTAGACCGGATCTCATCTTTCATGACGCGATATTTTTCAACCTCTTCAAGAATCAACTTGTATTCATCTTCGCCGGGCTTTTAAGACATGGATGTGTATGGTATTGAGTTTACTGCTAGCCAGGACTCGTATGGCTTCGTGTTTTGCTGCTTTTGCCGAACATCTTCGACCGATGGCGACTCCAGCAACATCGAACAAACTTGACAACTCAGCAATAACCTCAAGAATTATTCCTGGAACTAGCCCAACTCCTGTTGCCAGCAAGGCTGCTCCTCCCGCACTCGCGCCTAGTCCGAAAACTGCACTCGAGACGGAAACACCGTTAATCATATTCACAGCTCTGCTGTATTTTTTAAAGAGAGAGCTGCGAAATTCAACTTCAGATCTAAGAAAAGCTTCTAGTGTACCGATTTTCTGCAGGCGAAAGTTCTGTGGTTCCATTTCAGACTGGTCCAAACTTTCAGACAACACCGCGGACCGCGGTGTTGTTGGACTTATCATCCGAAATTGTCGGGACAGCTAGACTTGAATACAGCAACATAGTTATTATAATTCTTCTAAAAGTAGTGTTATATTTAAGTCAACATCCGGAGTTGTTACAGTACCTCTTTTTTAGCCTCAACTTGAAAACTCGTTTGGCTCGGAATACAAATTATCCTAGTCGCATTTGTGGATCTAGGGCACAACTACCTATGTACAGAGAGTACTGTAATCTATATAATGTACCTAGAGTACGTTTTGCCTAGGTAAGGTGTACTCTAGAGTCTATGCTGTGCCTAGGTATGATGCAATCGAGTGTACTGCTTTGCCTAAGTAAGGTGTACTCTAGAGTACGTTGTGCCTAGGCATGATGTACTCGGGAGCACGTTGTACGCCGTACCTAAGGTCACTCTAGGAGTACGTTGTGCCTAGGGTACACCTGACCTGCCACAGTCATAGGTGTTGATGTACTCTTAGAGTATGTTGTGCCTAGGTATGATGTACTCTAGAGTACGTTGTGCCTAGGGTATGATGTACTCTAGAGTACGTTGTTCCTAGGTATTATGTACTCTAGAGTAATGTTTGCCTAGGTATCGTGTACTCTAGAATACGTTGTGCCTAGGTATGATGTTCTAGAGTACGTTTTGCCTAGGTAGTATGTACGTAGGCTACGTTGTGCCTAGGTATTATGTACTCTAAGGTACGTTGTGCCTAGGTATGATGTGTCTTTACACCAGTGATATTTTACTTCTCAAAATAATCTTAATTCAGTTTTAATCTCAGTCTGTGTCCTTGAATTTTACTTCTGATTCTAATTTTACTTCGCAAATAATTTTACTTATCATTCGTATTTTAGTTCTCAATTAATTTTAGTTTTCCAAAAAATTATTAATTTCAGTGCAGTAAAAAGTATTTCAACGTTAGGCCCTACTACTTGCACGTATAAGATATCTTTGTTCCATTTCAAGAAAACTCTCATTTCCAGAGATTTTTCATGCGATTTCTTCGTCCATCAGTCAAGATTCCACATACAAAATAATTCTTTCCACGAAGGCCTGTGAGGCTGAAGCCGACAAAAGATCCTCTGCAACGGTGCAATTTTGCTGTACGAAGTTTGCCTTTCCTTCCAGGAAGCAAGAGGATTCCTAGTATCATTATCCCTCATGTCTGCCAAATAACGATCCATCTGAGTTGTTACACAGTCTTGGTTGCTGCTGCTGCTGCTGTTGCTGCTGCTGCTGCTGCTACTGACAATGTGATGTTGTTTGTGACTTTAGTTTCATGTTGAGAAATTTAAATGCAGGTGAAACTGTGCTTTGACGTTTACAAGTAATCTCCTATTTTCGGGACCTACAGCGACACTGGCATTTCTCCTGCATTGTTAGACTTACGTTAACCTTTGCTTCATCTCAACTTAAGGGCCACAAGAAGTAAAATGATTTTACTTTTGAAAATAATTCCTAATTTCATTCATAATTTTAGTTCTGCAAATAATTCATAATTTAATTTCTAATTTCGTTTTTGAAGCCAAAATAATTCCTACTTTTACTTCTAATTTTCGTTAACGAAACTTTTCGTTTACTAATTTTAGTTTTCGTTAATGAAATATCACTGCTCTACACTAGGATTCGCTTCACCTCCGATAAATTAAATTATAAAATGTTCATAAAGTATTTAATTGTTTTTATATTTAATATTAAAAATCAGTTACTGTTAATTTCGCTACCATTTAAAGTCTTTAATTTTTTTAATACGTTACTTCTATAGCTTAACTAGCATGTAGTAAAAAAATAGTTTTTCTATTTCTCTCGCTCTCATCCGTCCAAGTTGTTAGGTTCATAGAAATAAAATTTTATAAAAAAATCTCATTAAAATCGGATAATATTTAGAGGTGGCCCTCGAGCCGTGAAGTTTAGAAAATTAAAGATACTTCGTACAATGGCAAGTATATAATGCTACATGATAATTAATCGCCAGTTGTAGTACTAATCATTTATATTGCTTATCTAGCAAATTCTCTACAATCTACCTGTATATATAGGGTCTACATATATGGTATATATACCCTACATAATTATGTGTGTTAAAATTAATGACTAATTTCCCGGAATATGTTGCCATAAAAGTCTTTCGCTGCAGTCCCGAGGAAATTTACGTCGATGGTCGGAGCACAACTTGAAGGAGGAATTCCTAGTTGCCTCCTCCCTGGCAGTCAACTTCTTAATTAGGGCCACGCCTTGCTTAGCCCTGTCATTGACGACTGCCAACCCGGCTCGATGCATGCCAATCTCCCCCGGAGTGTTTCCTCTTCAGCGCATTCTCAGACGAATCCATGGCAAGGGAAAGTCTGAGGAAGGCCAACTATATAAAGAGTGTTTATCGCACAGAACTACTCCAGGCCTTCCAGTTCTTTCAAAATGCAGCAGATTTAACTTTTGGTCGCTTTGGTGGATTGCACTGGGTGATCCAGGGCTGGGTAGTCATGGTGGCTGGAACACCAGGTCTCTTCATCTCCACAGACACTCTGAAAACCCAAAAAAGAGCCAGTCGAACCAGCTCCTCAGAAAAGTACCTTTTAGATGAAGCTGGAAAGCTTTTGCTTGTTGTGCTGATGGCTTCAAGTGGGTATTTTTAGGAGTTCAATCATGAGGTCGGAAGTCGTCTCAGAGAAAGTTGCATCCCAGACCGGCAGTATACCGAAAACTGGTAATGCAGTAATCACAGGTACTGTGAGCCTATCTTACTCCGCTTAACTGCGAACAAGTTTGCCCGATTCACGAATTATCTCTCTTCTCTGAAGCCCAAGTATACTCCCTGGAATCTGGTCAATAGAAAGCTTTCAGATTATCTTGAATCGCATGTATGAACCTTGGTCAATGGTCAGTCCATTGTGGCACAATGCATGGTAGCCTCCTCCTGACACCTGCAAAATGAACACGTCATGCCTCCAAGATCGCTCATATAGAAGAACTTCAGGGCCAGTAGATGCACCACTTGTCCCTTCGAATGTCGCCCAAACCACTGGCTCTGCCATATGATGGTGACATGCAAAGAAGAGCAAATCTCTTCCAAGCCTCTGCTCTATAATCGCGCAAGCACCAGAAATGCCAGTGATTTATGCCACCATCATTGTCAGCCTTTGGCAGGACAGTATTTGTGTCAAAGCACAACCCCGCAACACGATTCATGATGCCCCATTCCTTCAAAGACATGATGACGTCAGTAGCTTGGGCCTCGGTAGTTCCGGTTGGAAGTCTCGGAACATCGAGTAGCTGCTTCACTCCAACACCTGATATAAGAATTGGAAGACGATCGATATGCTCTGTGGAAGTTAAGTCTTCCATTAGCTTCCCATCCTAATGTGTTGTCAACTGTCAAATGTACAGTTACAGTGAACTCTGATTTTAGCTTGTTTGACTTGGTGGAATGAAGTTTGGTCATGGAGCAATGAATTGTACTCCTGCTAATATTCAAATCAGTAATGTTCTGCCAAAGGCTAGATGCAACTTCACTGACAATGAAGGTGGCACTTCTGGATGAGGCGCTGGTTCTGTCGAGTGCTAGACATTATGTTTAACCGTTCTCTTTTGGGGATGCGCCATCGCCGGAAGCACAAGAAGGGTGGTAATCTTCCTTCTCTTCTGCAGTACTAGATGATGATGATGATGATGATGATGATGATGATGATGATGATGATGATGATGATGATGATGATGATTATGATGATGATGACGACGATGATGATGATGATGATGAAGTAGTAGCCTGCTTCGCTCCTTCTTTAGATTGAAATTGGCAAATTAATAGGACGATCTGTCCCTCTCTTAATGATTCGAACTATGTAGCATAATAATAAACAATAGGCCGACATTGCTAAAACTTTGACATCAAAGGGCCACCTCTAAATGTTATCCGATTTTCACCAAATGTTTTGTAAAATTGTTTTTCCATGAACCTAACAACTTGAAAGGGTGAGAGATTAAACATTTAAACTTTCATTTTTAAGAGACACCCTATTCTATAGCCTAACTAGAGTACGCAATACCCGCAGTATACAGTGTCGAATCTGGGCTACTTAATGTTCTCGACAGTACGTTGAGCCTAGAGTACACCTTACCTGAAGAGAGTACGTTATGCCTGGATGTCGGCTAGGCATTTCGTACTCTAGAGTCCGGAGGTTCCTGTAGGCGCGGGTGGACTCTAGAGTACGTTGTGCCTAGGTATGATGTACTTTAGAGTACGCTGTGCCTAGGTATGATGTGTACTCTAGAGTACGTTTTAGCCTAGAGTCCACCTTTCCTGCCACACCGGTTTACAAGTTTGGTGTAAGAGGTGGAGATGCATTAGGAAGAAGAGGACAGTGAGGCACTGATGGGTTCGTCTACCCATTTAGGCGGGTGATACCATGCTAGGCTTTCTCTCGACTGGTGTGCTTCGGCTGAAAAGTGTGGATACGACTACAGTGGACACGGAGCTGCAATAAAAGGGCAATGTAGTCAACATTGACCTGCAACGACATGCAAACTCATCTGTGTTGATGTCTGATGTCTTTCATATGGGCGATCACAGAGTGACTTTCTTTCAACAGATGTACCAGGAATCAACAGCAATGCTACAAGCGTGACACAAATGGTGCAACTGGTCACAAATGCCACAACAAAGAATGACGCTGTGCCCGTTAGGCCGTTGTACCTCACCAACAAGCGGTACGTGGATGCTGCCGCTAATAGTTGCATATTACTGCCAACGACGTGGGCCGATGTTGCCATGACCAGATTACATTTGTTCATGCGCGGCCATAGTGACAGTTGGCTTCCCACGACCGCAACAACGTCAGATAGTGGCGCTGCGAGTGTGAAACTAGTGTACAAGGTAGTTAATGACGCCATAACAAATTGTAACTCAACCGCAGTCCTTCATTCCAACGGCCTGCATGTCTTCAAATCTGGAACCAGTTTGCTGCTGTTGTCGCCATCAAAGTGTCATCTGGGACAGACCATCTGAAACCATTCATAATCAAGGAGTAGTTGAATTTCTTATCAGGGAGAGCTCAGAAATACAGTATTTGTCGATTAAGCTTATTTGTTACCTTAAAATTTTTTCTTTTAATCAACAGCCGGGTTTATACAGCTCTGCTCTAACACCAATTATTGTAGGCGATTTTAGAGCTGTTGATCACGGTCATGTAACTCTTCTCACCTTTTACGAAGTGAATATGGTCGTCGACATCATTGACCATGGCATTCCTTTAAAGCGAATTGAATGGAAGGTCGTTCTACGTTGTGGGTCGCCTTCGGCTGTGGTCGGGCAAATAATTTTTGGGTGCATTCAATGATTCAAAGAGTTGCTTTTGGTTCCATACAGTCTGTCTGTTTCATGGTCTCGCATCGTCTCCCACAAATTTCAAAATTAGGGCCCATACTTTATATCCTCTATACTCTTGGTTGAAACTAGACCCTTGTTAGGGGTTGCGGCCCATCAGTTCGTTAATATTACTCAAGCCTACGGTCATGGCCCTGCTGCTTAATGGGAAAATATGTTTCAAAGATTGAAGTGGCTTTGTGATGGTTGAATCTCTGAAAATACATATACCTAACGGATCCTAACCTGCATCACCGCGTCCTTTCTATATCTTTCCTCATTACCATGCGTGATGTGACCATGTGTGACCTTAGACTAGGAACTGAGCTTCACTCTTGCGGGAGATTCGCACGATCCGCTGCTCGCTTGTAACTCGGCTACCAAGAATTGGTGCACGCCTTCGTTATGCATTAGATTGATACGGGTATTACCATAATCAACACAGTGCATGAGCGTGCGTGCAGTCCTTATACAACCCAAAAGCTTTCCTGCGATAATCTTTTAGAGTATTAAATGCTCCGGTTCTGCTCATCGACGGTATAGGCTACGAACTTTATGTGGGAGGAATAGGAATTGCGCTGGTTACCTGTGCAGTAGGGTTTGTCTTAAAAAAATTAAGTTTCAAAATTAATATCTGCCAGGTTGCTTTTGTGTCCACCTTCAGAAACATTGTCATTTGACAAATTAGATGAAAACCTGCTCGGGTAGAACTTGCTCAAAGCCCCGGAAGATTATCACTTAGACAATACTGTGATACATTGTAATTGTTAAAGATAAAAAAAATTTCAACACTTAAGCATAAGATTATAAGGCAAAATCAAATGAGATAGTGTCACTTTTGTCATTATTTTATTTATTACCTTTAGTGCTTTTGGGAATTTGTTTCGATGGTACTCGACCATTTGCAGACTGTTTCTCTTCCTCGTTTCTGACCAGGACTTCGTTGAAGGACTGCACGAGAGCCACTCCTTTCTCAGCCAAATCGTTCGTCAATCTTAGGGCGGATATGATGTATTTTGCCTCACTGTATGATTGTTCTGACTCCCATTGTCGCGGGTACCGATCAAGAAAAGAGTCGCTCAATCCGAGGATCTGGAATATTTTGGTGGTATAAGTGGTGAAGTACTTTTGTACGTGGATTATGCATGGAGGTTCATGTTTCTCAAGGTGGAACAAAAAAACAACCTGGCCGATATTAATTTTGAAACTTCATTTTTTAGACACACCCTATTCTGCAGGTTGCACTAGATTCAGGTTCTTAGTGCATACGCGTAATTGTCTTTTAGGTTGTGCCCATCTTGTCTTTTTGTGCTATACGTGACACGTCTCGATCTTTTCCTACGAAAGTGACTGAAGAGTGTGCTGCACAAAGTGACCTCCTGGTTGGCCGGCCGGGTCGAACGTCCACAGTCTAGCATTGAAGCTTAACTGTTATTGGTTCATCTTCTTGAAATAAGTTGCCTAGCTAGCTGCTACGCGAACTCGTTGATATATCTTTGCTTGTTTCTCACCAGCGCTGGAAGATAATTCTGTTTGATAGTGGGTTTGTGTTGTCCGGTCGGATGTGCTTGTGACGAATCTCTATAAGAGTGGATCATACAAATTCGCGATTACAATTGGAGTCAATATGCACGATCGTAAACGTTGCAACATTGCTGCACAGATTATTTTCTCAACAACATTAAAGAAATAAGCAATGGCGTAGTCATCCGGATCCATTCCAGGCTTATTGAATAATGACCGTCTGAGGGCACTACTTTCGCTTTCAACAGGAAGCTTCAGACGGTGAGGCATGGATGAGATGCACCAGAATGAACTCGGCTCACTAACGTATCCTTTCAAGAGAAAGTTCGGAATTGGGTTTGTGAACATCTTTCCATGGTGAAAACAGGTGAAGCGATCTCAACTGGACGGCATTCATCTGGTAAAACCGATCGAAGCAACACTGAACTGGTGTACTTTTAGCCTCTATCTCATCGATCTATCTTTACTATCTAGCAAGGGCAGTCTCATGATGAGAAGGAAGGTCTTTGCGAGCAGCGATATCTGCCATTTTTTCAAGACGATAATTCTATCGCCGCCGAGTACTTTTGATCCACGGGCAATCAGTCTATTATTGAAAAATTATTATAGGCTTTGGAGACGCTTACTGTCCAATTTCCATCCATTGTCTTTTACGTAAATCTTAATTATTGCTCTGATGGGGATTGATGTAACATTTTGATTTTAGGATGTTGGAAACGTTGTCACGGTGGCAGTTATCAGCTCGAAGAGAAATGGAGCATTTGATAACCAACACATTCTATCTCTGTACAGCACTATGAGGGAAAAATATTCACCAGAGCAGCAATCAAGAATTCCAATAGTTGTTATGTGCAGGTAAGTGTTTTCATCTGGTAGCGCAAACCTTTACCTCTCTAAGAAACAAAACATAGAAGTTTCGAATTAATAACAATATTTATTAAAAAACTAGGTAATTTAACACTGACTTTCACAGCTATACAATGCAATGAAACAATACAGTGCCAATTCTTTTAAATCTTACTTCTGTTTATCTATTTGATAAGTTGTTCAGTAGATTTGGAATGTTTTGACACAGTTTAAGAAATTGTGTCGACTTGAAATAGAAATACACTAAAATAAATTGGTAGTTTAGGAATGAATAAAAATGAACGATCTTTACCCGAAAAACCTCGTTTATATGTTTTATTGCGCCATATCCTTTTCCTTCAACCTGAAATTTTCGGATGACATCGATCCAGTTGGTGAACAAAGAAAACTTTTCAGAGAAGTGCGTGATTACCTCACAAAAAGAAGGAAAGGCTGCGGGATTAAGAATTACCTTCAGTAAGACAAAGTTAATGGTTTTGAGAAGAATGAAGATCGCAGTGGTTTCAGGTCGAGAATATGGGTGCCGTTTTATATCTGGGAAGCATGGTGATTATGGACAATGTCTGTTCTAAAGCTTTAAGAAGAATGGGAGCAAGAATCGGACTGAGATACAGTGAGCTTTGAGGCGTTTCTTAAAAGAAGAGAAATTTCAGGTTGAAGGAAAAGGATATGGCGCAATAAAACATATAAACGAGGTTTCTCGAGTTCGAGCATCGGACAAACATTTGTTTATCGGTTCCATTCGTTATGGGCAGCAACATAGAATGCAGGAGAGCCCATGACATTGCTACATCGGGGTTCAAACACAAAACCCATAGCAGGCGGAATGTATGAAGATAGTAGTGGTTGGAGGTAGCTAGGAGTGTTCATTGTGTGGGTTCTATAGGCAAGTCTAAATCGCATTAGAAAGCCAATACAGATGACCGAGCAGAGTTGAAGATTTTGAACGCGGAGATACACGCACTGGGAGCGCCTATGATTGGGTATTGCTGTGAAAGGCGGTTTATAGAACTGTAGATTCAACACAGTACGCAGTACAACGCGAGACAGAATTTTGTAGTCGCTGAATCCTGTTGACTTCAAGATCTGAGATAGGCCTACCCGCAAACACGGACTTGGCATATTTGAGTCGAGAACAGACAAGAGAGCATGCTTTGCACTGTGGAAAACAGAGACATCTTGGTAAGAGCAGACCGTATGCAAAGTATTGCCCTAATATGATAGAAAGAAGATTGGTAAAGGTTTGTTATGTAGGATTGGAAGGTGAAGTTACTGTCCAGAGTCACCTCGTGTTTTGACGGCATTGATAGCGGGACAACTATGTCAGCAAGGTCAACGCTGGAATGAGAAGGGAAAGAACACAGTCGTTGATGCGCAAGATCTATAGATAAAAAAGAGTATCTTGAATTAAATACAAGAAGTAACAGGGAGCCAGTGGAGATGGTCGGTCATGTAAGTCGATCTATGAGAGAAACGGGGAGACGGGCGATCACCTTAGTTCATGTTCTCAATCAATATATTTACATGGTAATTACCCACATAATGCTTTGTAGACGTGTGCAACCTTTGAGCGAATAGCATCTTTGAGCAAATCAAATTCATGTAGGTGTACATCAGTCCAAATAATATTATCAGTAAAATGCTGACATGTCAATCAGATAAAGACTTCGCAATTTGTGCAAAATCTGGAATTAATGAAATTTTAGAATCCAAGCAACTGCTTAACTTGTTTCTTAGTTTCCTGGGTTTTCAAAATGACCAAACTCTCAATGCTGTCTTGCTCTATCATTACTTACGAAGGCAATTCGATTTCCTTTGGCAATTTCAGCTGATCAAGTATTTAGATATTTTTATACAACAAACGACTGATAACACAAAAGTCTGATTCTTTGTCTAGAGATGACATTCACCACAACTGCAACGATTCGTCACTTCTTTGTTGTTCTTTACATGTTTCTGAATCTGTAATCTGCGTCTGTTGTCCTTCGGCCATATCATTTTCCTTAAATGAATGCCCTCTCTCCACATCGCACTCGATATCAGCTTTTATTTAACTTCTTCTATTCTATTTACGGACTTATAAAGCGCCTCTCACAGTACAACCTAATCAGAGGCGCTTCCAGTGCGAAGGGTCCCTCGAAAAAAGAAAAGTCTTAACATCACAGCACGAGTTAAAGCAGTAAGGTCATTCCGCAGCAAAGGGCAAACAGAGACATATATAGGCACGATGCTATGATGTAGCAGTCCGAGACCGAGGAACTAGAAGGTCATGATGGTCGAAAGAGCGGAGAGGAAGTCCAGAGGTAGTTGAGATAGGCGATAACAGGTTGGTAAGAGCAGATAGTGCGTGTATATCTACTGGCTCCCTGTTACTTATGAGATGATATGAGAAGTGACGATATTTTAACTCACCATTCTTGCATCATTCTTGCATGAAACCATCTCTTGCTTATTTATTTACTATGTTACACCATCTTCTCGTTTATGGTTGATGATTAATAGCGTTTTAAGCATCACTGAAGCTTTTAGTTTCCCTTTCTTTATCAACCTTTTCGATTTCTCTTGCTGTTGTAACTGGAACTGGAGAGTATTTGACTAAATGTCTGTCCGTTCTCTGTTCGTTTTCCATATCCTTTTGTATTACGTTCCTTAGCGGTACAGCTCGCAATTCAGAAATGATTTCTGGAAGTAATAATATTATAGATACTTCATTGCTATGCATGGTTCGGTATTCGCCTTATTTGAAGACGTTTCTTTTTTCACACAGTAATTACACAACTTCACTACAACTTTCACTAACTTTACACAAACAACATCGCCAGTGACAAACTGTATGCCAACTTCTCGAAATATTCTTCCAATTCATGCCATACAACAATTTCTCGCTGATCACTGATATCTCTGTACATGTGTCGATCAATGCCTTTTCTTTAAGTGGCCTTCATCTGCACTGCTAAATTCTATAGGCCTATCGACGTATTGCAGCGACTCTTTCTTCTTCTTTTCGATTCTCGAGCTGTCCGCTCGATTCTCCTTTTTCCCCATTATATTTCTGTTGAATCCTGTGTCCAATCTTTTGTACACCACTTGTCATCACTTACTTTACACCAGTCTCGTTCTTGTGCTCTTAGATTTGATTCTCTGGTGCACTAACCCACTAAATCCGATTTACTCTTGTGTTTTCCAGATTTCTACCTTAATTTGCTCTTGTAACTTCATGAAACGGGTCAGTATTTGAATAAATGTCAGCCCGACCCAAAATGATGACAATGTTTCACAACCAATCCTCGCTGTTAACTTCTTTCTTGTTTCTTAAACGGAGCATTACCTTCTTTCATGGTATGCACCGGCGGCGCATTATTAGGCCTATACATCTGACGATCAATCACCGGCTCTCTGTTTTCATCTAAAAAACTAGAGTTAGTCTGGGCGTCTTAACCTTGAACTGGTTTCCTATTTCATGATTATTTTTTCACTTTCCATTTTTGGTTTCCTCCACAACGCTCATAACTTGCCTTATTCGGAAAAACCAAACCATTCCGGTTGTTGACATGAATGTCCGCTAGGTCTGCTACCTCACTAACTTCGAAACAGTCCGTTCTTTGCTTAGATAGCACAAAGCTGTAGTAGATCAGACGGTTGTGACTCTTGCAACTTACCATGACGCGCCAGGTGGGTTTTATGGTAAGCAGATGCTTTCGCCAGCTGCGATTAATCAAGAGCTGCGTAACAGTTCGTCCCTTCGAAGATGCCAAAACGGCTGTAGTCTGCTTCATTGTTTCTCAGGTAGACCGTTGCAACAGCCTTCTGGCTGGTGCGCCCAAGTAGGGCCTACCTACACGATCGACTACAGTCGTTGCTGAATGCAGCGGGAAGGCTCGTTTGTAATCGGTGAAAATACGACCATGTGACGCCATTACTGCATTGGCTTCCCGGCGCCTTACCGCATTGAGTATAAGCTCTCTCTGCTGGTCAACAAGTCACTGCATGGTTCATGATCGGACTATCTCAGGTCCAACTGTTTGCAAACGGCGTCGTCGGGTGCTGGACTGGCGCTGAGATCCAGTGTGAAGGGTGACCTGTATGTGCGGAGGACGAAGCCATGTTTCGGGGAACGCGCTTTTTCAACTGCTGGCCCCAGCTGCTGGAACAGTCTGCCTCCCACGATCCGTTCAGCCGACTCAGTTTCAAGTCAAGACTCAAGTCATATCTCTTTTCCAAGGCGTATTTCTGACTGATCGTGTGCCTATGGTTGTCAAGGCTCCCTTGTAACGGCATGTGCTGTTATTTTTTTTTGTATGCCCCGAGGTAAACATGATCCCTCAGGGACTTCAATACTAATTAAAACGTAAAAGTTTTTATTATTATTATTATTATTATTATTATTATTATTATTATTATCCGCCATTAACAAATCAAGTAACTTCTTATATTCCTTGTTAGCCTTTTGACTTTTTAAATAGTAATTCAACAGATTCTTCAGTATGGCTCTGAATAGTGTAGGTTTCTGTCGTAGTCTCTCTATATATACATAATATGTATATATAGAGACTACGAAAGAAACCAGGTTTCAGAAACCTGGTTTCTTTCGTAGTCTCTCTATATATACGTAATATGTATATATAGAGAGACTACTAAAGAAACCTGCACTATATTATATGTCTCTCTCTCTGTATATATATATCTTATATGTCTCTATACGTACCGTACATATACGTATATATATATATGTATAAACTTATATTGACTATACATTGACAGTACTATTGTATTAGTACATATATATGTACGCGCAACGCACATATATATTGTGTTGTCATTCAAACATTAAACGCAATAAGATGATGCAGTAGAGAATCGAATGAAAGCAATACAAGAAGAATTATATGAACAACGATATATCTGCACGACTGCAGATGTGTAGTCTACTAGATATGGAAGTTAGGCCTACATGGGAGTAACCTGTCACTGGAACGATGCGTTTACATTTAAGCGACGCTCAGTTGCCTTAGCATGCAGATGTTTTGTTGGATCGCACACGCATGAAGGAGTAGCGCAACTGATCTATGTAATAGTAATACATATTAAGTTCGGTCTGACACATGACAAAATTGTTGCAACCATTCTGACAATGGCTCCAATTTTGTGAAAGCATCGAAAGAGTTAAATGTTGCTGCCTTCCATTACAGATATTCTATAGTGATGATGATAAGGAATATGCTTTCAAACTGCTTTAGTTGTGAGGTCCATGGTTATAGTTTTCTTTTCAAAGTAATTTGATTTTACAGATGTAATTTGAAGTTACAAATTTCATGAAAAATGTAATTGAATTACAAATCACAAATTACATTGATCCAGAACAGCAAATTACCAATTGAAAATTGTAATTAAAATTACTTAATTTCAATTACATCAATTAAATTACTGCCTATCCCTGATAATAGACTGGAAACAAAATAAGTCAACCAGATAAATTAAATGGCAAGAATTGACAATAACTATACATTGAAGCAATAAAACATGCAAAAGAATATTCGTTATAAAGTATTGTATTGTATTGTATTGTATTGTATTTGAACACTTATTTATAGCGCCCCTACCAGATTGCCCATTCAGAGGCGCTCCCGACTACTGCGCGGACGCTGAATCGGAGTTTCACGCCGAAGCGCATGAGCAATTGCGAGTGAAGGACTTGCCCAGGGTCCCTACGCGGCGGCTTTGAGGTGGATTCGAACCCGCAACCCTCCAGCTGCAAGGCACCGAACATACCCCTATACCACCGCGCCCCAGTTGTATTGTGTTGTATTGTATTGTACTCCACGTTTATATTGCGACCGAGCCACCCGCAGTAAAGATCCGAGAAATTAATCTCTGATAAAGCGACCGACCCGGAATCGAACCCGGGCCGCGGGTGTGGCGAGCGGGCTACCAACCCACTCGGCCACTCAAAGTAGCTGTACTAATAAAGATATTATCACATGAATGACGATTTCTTTGGCTATTTTTCACAGGAATGGGTGTACCTACAGCAGTATGTTTATTTGCATATCTAATCTGCTGGATATGCTTGAAAGTCAACAAGAAATTGATATTTTTGAGACTGTACACGACATTCGCATTACAAGACCACAGGCTATCGAGTCTCTTGTAAGTATATTTATTGATTTCAAAATTTATAAACACGTTGTAGAACAATACAGCAGTTGAACGGTTTTACAAGTACAGGTTAATCGAATCCTGTCGCAAATAAACTTACACTGAGTGAAACATCTGTCACAGAGGGTCAGAAATGCAGAATATTCCGGATGTGGTGATTTTAAAATTCTTATGGGTTTTGAGTTTTGACGTAACGTTGTCGTTTTAACTGTTAAAATGTTGTTTCTGAATTTCCTTTAAGCGCATGAGTGTAGTAGAGCGCACACCCCTGCCTCGGTTCAACTCTGCCATTTCTAAGGCTGAGCGTAAAAAGAAATCGGTTTAAATGTTGGTGACGCCACTCTAATTTTCTTTTCGGATCATATTAAGTGTAAACAACAGCGCAAACTTGTGCGAACACTTCTTTAATAATTTAATTGCTAAAAGCTGTTCATCCATTCAACCTTTTATTTAGCATTGAATAAATTATTAAACCGTCTAAATTGTCTAAAAATAAGGTGGTATATATGGACCACCCTAAATGGTGGGATATTCCACGGTTTTCCAGGACAGTGCGTGTATTAGATTCTGTGCCACTAGAAGTCACTAATTACATTTACAATATCTTCCTGTTCTCCAAGTTTGCTAAATGCGAAACGGTTAGCACTCATTAACCCACCTTTACTTCCCCTACTCTTCAAACCTCTAACTGCCTTCTTGTCTCATGGATAACTTGGTTTCTGTTGAGACAGTGGATATAGGTACAGCTCCGAGCGCACCGTACACTTGTGCACCTTAGTTTCGCACCAACTTAGCTGATAATTAATTTGATGTCGTTCACTGATAAATTTACTATTAAGGGTTGCACATTATCAGATGCTGAAAGTCTATGTAGTAATGATGTTAGGATGGGTTCTTTGAACGATCGAGTTTTTAACACTTGTGCTATTAACCGGGAGATAGACCCAGATTTCAATTACTATAACAATATTAAGCCCTGTATAGTATACCAGTAATTATGTATGAGTCGAGGAATTTGGTGAAAGACGACTTATGCATGCTGATCAAGCCTTAACGATTGTGCACAGAAATTGTTGGAGTTTGTTAAATAACACAGCCGGACTAAAGTTCAAACAAAAGTACTGGCTTTAACGGACACTTGCTTCAGAAAGACACAATTAGCCGTACAAACATACCTAGCTACAATGTTTTACTTGAATGTAGACTTAGGGGGAAAGGAGGTGAGGTTGGGTTCCTGAATAGGAACGGATAGGATTTCCATGTAATAGAAGCCAACTAGAATAGGGCAAAACCCAGTGAATATAACTAGATGCCAAACAGCACTATGGCGAACAAGCATCAGCAATATAAATTCACATAAACATAAAAATCTAGCTAGGACCAGTCGGATTATGGGACAAGACTAATTAGCATGCGAACAGCATTCTGACTATAGATGTTTTCCTCATTTGGCTGTCTGCTTTTGGTACACCCGGTCATAGCCTCTGGGCGTAGGCTGTCAACCGTTGGTTTCGCTGGGGGAGAACCCAGTAGAGGCCATGTCCTGGTCTTCCAAGAACCCCCGAAAACAGGCGAGTATCAGCAAGACGGCATAGCTGTTCAATCTTGGGGTTGTCACCAGGGCGATATCGCTGACGGATTAGCCATAGTCATCACGGCTTGGAGTCTTCCACATGCATGCTGTCCAGCATATTCCCACAAGCCGAAACTGCATGTAACAGACGGGGCAGCGTAGTAGCTCGTACCACGTCGTAGAACTTTGGGCCAGCTAGACCATGGACAGTGAGCACGCGAAAGGTATAAAGAGACTGCCTGACCCTACAACATATTTTATCAATGTGCATGTCGAAACTAAGGGTGTCAGATATCGTTACACCAAGAACCTTCATGCTATTAACTCTGGTTAAGCCCGGCGTTCCTATAATTATTGGGTCGATCCTTCGCCTTGTTCGCCCCCGGATCCCCTGACGATCATCTCATACTGTATGTCTTATTGCAGTTTATCTTTTGGTTATAGTTATAATACTCGTCCTGTGTATAACATGTTCCAGTTCTGCATGGATAGTAGCTCTATTTGAGGATTGGATCAGCAGGTAAGTATCATCCCCATTTTTGTATCCTGCTTCCTGAATGGGATGGCCTAAACTTGGATTATTGTTATTATAAAGTTGTGTGGTCCTTATCCCGAACGCTGTACCATGGTAGAGTTGATTTTAAATGGTGGATATGTCTCCATTGGATTGGATGCATGGCTCCGATCTGCCAGGAAGGCGACAATCCATTTGATGTGCAGTCATTATCTCAGCCAGTTGCTCCACCAGGTAAGAGTGGAACGTTTTGCTGAAATCGAAAGCAATGGAGTACATGTATACGTACTGACTCTCTCCCAGCATCTCGGTAAGGTTGGTAGTTAGCGCCACTAGGGCGGCCGTAGTGGATCCGGTCCTTGAAGTCCTGGTGTAGCTGGGGGGTCAAGCAGAATTGGATGGAAGAACCGGAGCACGATGTATTTTTCCAGTAATCGACATAGGATAGGCGTCACCGAGATTGGGCGGCAGTCAGCGGACTCCTTCGGATGTTTGACCTTCGGCACCGGAGTGATGATGCTGGTTTTCCACTGCGGGGGGGGCGTACGAGAAGGTGACCGAAACGTTATGAATGTTCGGCTATCATCGGAGCGACCTGCAAAAGAAACTACGATGGTAGGAGGTCGTCAGACCCCGCAGCCGTTTTTCCCATTGACTCAAGTAGCTCATAAGTTGTTTCTGTATACTTCACCGTCTTAGTCCAGTCCGCAACCGTTGCCATGATATGAGGAAGGTAAACTGTTTATTTTGCCGGTGTTGGTTTAATGAGGAGAGGCTGTAGATGGACTTTTCTCCTGATCATCAATATCGAACGAGAAAATGCGCTACGATTTACCTCGCTCCATAGGTCCCGCGATCCTCGCTCAAGACTCTCTCAAAGGATGCGGTGTTGCTTCGTGAGATGAAGCCGTTTATCATGCCTGAGAAGGCATCAGCTGCCTCACTCTGATTCTTCTTGCGCTGTTTGTTTCGTTTGCGGAGTAGGTATTTTACAACTGTTGTCAAACAAGGCGGGTCTTTATCTTTGACCCCCATGCTTCAAATGGAGAAGTAGAGATCGGTGAGTTGCCAACTGTAATAAAATCCCAACTATGTTCCCAGGGGTGGGCCTGACACCCCGTAAAATGATTGGGTGTTTGTAGGCGGAATTCCTGAGTCCTTCTCCCATTTGTCCGTAGGCCCTGATCATCATTATCGAACGAGAAAATGCGCTACAATTGATCGCGCGGATTTAGGATTTGTGAATTAACCCAGCACTAGTGGCGCATTTTAGTAATTTTAGTTACTTTGTAAACGTTTTTATAGCGGTTGCGACCAGAGTTAAGTAGCACAAAATAATTCGCAAAATTAGGTGTCATAGTAATCTTGTAGTCAGTTGATAAATTTCTCACCCAGAGGTGGCGGATCTCCGAATTTTTGCAAATCTAATGCCTGAGCCTATCTGACGAAACGAAAAATGATACTCTCTATTCGCTATTTGGAAAACACATAAAATGCATGATACAAGAATCATGTGGTCGATTATTGTAAACAGAGCACACTTACATGTAGGTGACGGGTCTCCTCTTTTAGGTGGCGGATCTCATAGTTTAGGTGGCGGAGCTCAAATCCGATGTGCCGGTTCTCAGATCCGGCGAGATCCGGCTGAATTTATCCACTGCCTGTAGTCAAATGTCTCTAATGATCTTGAGCGGCTGCAAGCGTGGAACTTGGTATAATTTCTGGAGTCACTTTGAGTGCGAATCAGTCACAAATAAAAGTTCTGTCTCTTATATAATGATGTTAATGAGGGGAAGTTATGTGGCCGTCTCATAGCCGGTAAAAATGCGACTGATCTACTCAGTTATCTCAAGTATCACCATCCGCCTACATATAAAGAAGTCTGTGCTGCATAGAGTGATAGAAAGAGGTGTGTAGAATGGAACCCGGCGAAGAAAATAAAAAAATGAGACATTAGTGTGCAGTAAAATTAACAGACTCAACTGTGTCAATGGGTTTTTCAATGCGGTTGGTGATTTTTGCGTCTCGTTTTCTAGGTGTCATTATAAAGAAATAATTTCTATTTGTCATGTATTTAAGCAAGAAATTGCTTCAAGTAGCCGTGCTGCTGATGCAATACAGAGGTATTTCATATTACGAGACAGGAATAATAGGCCTACATTTACGAGACTGAGTGTTGTTACAGCTTATAATTATTGTAAGGGCGATTTATTCTTTATTTTTAAAAGTGAAAACAATAATTCAAAACAGGGTATAGCATATCACTCTTGAATCACTACCCTTCATTATCAGAATTGACGAATTTTTAGCATCAAGATTAAGTGTATTCGTGAAGCTGAATGCACTTTAAGCAAATTATACACAGGTGCTGCTGTAGGCAATTTCGCGTGGCCTTATTGTAACTACATTAGTAACTAAAATAAAACTCCAGTAACTATAACTAAAAATAATACTAACTATAACTGTAACTGTAACTAAAATGAAAAATCATTAACTGTAACTGTAACTAAAATAAAATCTGTAAGTCGAATTGCACTGACACCCGCCCGCGACCTTCTGTGTCGTAGTAGGTGCATAGCCGTTATCCTATCTAATAGTTCGCGACCAGTGTACCGTATTCCTGGAGAAAACCCTCAGAGCATACAGTTCTTTAAGCTTTTGTACGCCCTGTGTTGGTCGAGGCTACCCGATTACATCAGATGTCGGTTAGGGTGGTCGCATCTCTAATGGAAAATTTTCAACGTCACTTGTTTACTTTCGCCAACCCGGCATTCCGTGCCAATTGGTTTAAAAGTAATGTAGCCCAAAAATTATCAAGATCGAACAATATCTAGGACTCGCACAACGTCTTTGAAATTTTAATTTTTACAAATAGTTTTCGTCATTTCGAGTATAAGTATTTGATTCGCATTTTTGGACCTATGTTTAGTTTTCAACAGAAAGGCTGGATGATTTTACTTAAACATAACTAAAAGATATTTTCTACAATGTTTATGTTCTCGTTGATTGTTTATTATTTATTTTTATTGGCATTTTAGTGGTATTTGATCCGTGAGTTCCTGAGACCGATAACCACAAATCCATCCAAGCAAGCACACGATGTTAGGTCTAACAAAAATATCCAATGCACGACAGTAGGCCTACACACTAAGCACATAGTGTCACATATATTATGTAATAGATAATACTATTATAGTATATTATACATTATACAATTATATATCATACAAGCACAAAGTTTCCATATAAAAAGTTTGTGTTCTGAACTAAATCTCCTTTTAGTTCCAGTTGTAACTATGGACCTACTGCTCTTCCTTCCTCTTGCATCAGCTATTTAACATGTGCTTTATTTTACCCAATAGAACCAGCTGTATTCTTCACTGGTAAAATTGTATTCAACAGCACTTTACATAATAGGGAGAACAGGGCAAGAGAGGCCCTTTTTAGAACACATTTTATATTTTCAAAAATAGATAACATAATGCCACAATTTTTCATATAATTTTATGCATGTTGGAAACTCATAAAGCTAACAGAAATACCTTGAAAATTGACTATAATAATATGTGATAAAATATCTTGCAAAATACTCCAAAACACAAAGTGAAAATGCCACTCTTACCCCTACACCTTGGGTAAAAGTGGCATATAATTATAGTATATTATGCTGTAATATAACTGCTGCTCATGCCCAAGTGGCTGGACAGGTTTGACATGAAGGCAGTGCTAACGGTAATTGAGCTATCTGAATTATGTGTTTCACATTTAACAACAGTAACGAGAAAATGAATTAAAATTGTCATTTGTAATCTTTCAAAAGAAAAATTGATAATTAACGACAGTAATTACCGTAAAAATTGCTTGTCGCCGGGCTCAATAGAGCGCAGCTTTCATGGCACCAGTACTTGCATGTTAAGCATTGAATCCACGTTTCTTCGTGTTGGTCGCTGTAAACTAAAAAGCTCTCTGCAGTAAGAACAGTGGAGGCTGGTGACACTCTCCACTTTATGACACTCTGCTGTTGCTGGTTCTGTTTCTTCTGCTTGTGGTTCCTCTGCTTTCTGTTTCTTCTGTTGCTGGTTCTACTTCAGATTTTTCTGGTTCTGGTTCTTCTGGTTCTAGTTCTTCTGCTGCTGGTTCTGCTTCTGGTTCTTCCACTCCTAGCGCATCTGCTTCTGGTTCTTATGCTTCTGGCTCGTTTGCTTTTTTGCATCCAAAGCAACTCGTTCTCGGCACCAACAATTAAAGTCAAGCGATCAAGACCCAATTGACATTGACTAAGTAGGCTACCTCAGTAGCAATAATAATAACTGCAATAAATTATTTTAATCACTAATCAGTGTAATCACTAGTAATCAGGCATGCAATAATGTCATTGTGTTGCATTCTGGACCTACTACAAGTGTTTGAATTTATTCCTGGTTTGTGTATTCATTGTTGATTACAGCTATTATGCTTACTGTTCGAGTGTTCGCATATTGATATATGGTAAAACTTTGATGGTGTTGTGCGAGTCCTAAATATTAATATTTTTCATACAACTTTTTGTGTGATGTTTCTGGATGGAATGGAACCAAATGGCACCTTGGCGAACAGTAGATTCACACTTTTATTTTTAAGGACCACCCTAATGTCGGTGCTTCCCTTCCACGATGACGTCATTTTGCCTCTATTCCGAATGTAAAGTCCATTCTATTTCTTAATAATCGCGTTTTTTTATTCGTTTCGTACCAAAAAGTTCTTGTTTCTCTAGTCTTATTTAATCCTCGACGTAACTGCTACGCTGAGCCGCAAAAGTTAGTTAGTATAGTTATTGTCGGCATACTTAGTAAACTAGTCCAATATTAGATTAATGTAAGCAGACTTAACAGCGGTGCCCATCCCATCCATTCATTATAATATGGATCTCCACGCCCCACCCGCTCGTTCATAATATACTTGACGGTATATTTACCAGATATACACCTACCATCATGAGACCTACGAGGATAACCCAAAATAATGCCTAACTATTCGATAATATCTTCACAAACACATTGAATCACTCCATAGATTCGGCCATACTAATTGAAGATGACTGACTAATGTGACCATTAACCTACGTGTATGCATGTATGTGGCAATTAAAAACTCAGGAATGATGATGAAGGTTGCCCCCAACGTCTATTAAAAGATTAGTCAGTGATGAAACCATAAGAAATTTTAATAGCTTATTGGTCGACATGGATTGGTCAAATATATACGAAACATGTGGTGGAGGTGAAGCAAACTCAATTTGTATTCTTTTGGGATAAGTAATAATTATAAGCTCTTGTACGACCGGTCCTTTCATTAGGCAACCATGGATGACCACAACCCTATTGAGATCTTGTAAAAGAAAATCTCGTCTATATAAAAAAATATATAAAATCTCCGTCAGAAGCATATCGAACTAAATTTGTCAACTATAGAAATATTATATTTAATTAAACGGGCTCGGAAAGCTGCGGAGAGATAATACTACGCTGCAAAACTATTGGAATGTGAGGATAACTACATAGAAAGCGAGGATAAAAGTTTCATGGTCAATAAATTTAATCAATAGAGTTTCAAGTTAATGACTTGGGACCACAAACTAGCTACAATTGTGACTGCAGCAGAAACATCGTTCACCGACTATGTAAAAATCCCATACACTCGTCTATAGGCACCGAACTTACATCCCGAACCGAAATGGTGTTGAATCTGTTGATAGCCAAAGGGCTTCGTACAACGCATAGTGAGGTGACGGATGGAATTGACCCTGAAATAGTTAAACATTCAGTCGAAGCAAATAAGGCGCCACTTGCGGCAGTAATAAATAATTGTTCTCTTACCACCGAAGTAATATGGATAACTTAAAAAGTGCCAAAGTTGTTCCGATTTTCAAAACAGGAGACAAGCAGCACATTCATAATTTTACCATTGACCTACATCGGTCTTACCTCGTTTTTCCAAATTCTTTGAAAAGGTCATGCATCGAAGAATAATGTCATGCATAACAGCGAAGAATATTTTATATAAAGATCAGTTTGGTCTTCGTAAAGGCCTTTCTATTCACATGGCGGTCCTGGAGATGTGCGATGAGATTTCTGAGGTCAGAGACAATTACCACTTCACCAGTAGAGTTCCTAGACCAATCTAATGCTTTCGACACAGTCGATCATAAAATATTACTGAAAAATTAGACCACTCTGAAATAAGGGGTGTGTGCTTGGTCTGGCTTAGGGAGTACCTAAAAGACAGAAGACTGTATCCTGTAGTGATCATATTTGACATATATTATATTTAAAAATAACTTTTGGGATCACTCACGGCTCTATATAAGAGCACTGTTATGTAGGGTAGGTGGGAGTTAGCCTCGCGCGATGTCGCTCCCCAATTGCGAGACGTCGCTTCTTCTACACTGGCTCCCGCTCTTGCTATATCTTCCCTTGGCGCTACCCAAGGGCAAAACGGCTGAGCAGACCGTCTTCTTTCTTGTTCTTCCACTGACGAGGTGGTCCATCTTCTTCCAGTGGCAAGGCCGACCGTCGGGCTGACGGTCCTACGTCCTTCTGACGCAGGTGGGTTGGTAAAAGTTACTACCCGCCCCCCTTCCTTTCTCTCCATATCTTCCAATCTATCGAGTATTCGACTCATCAGACTAAACTGCCTATCCTCCGCCTCTCTCTGTCTTTCTTCTATCTTGGACAGTCTGTCTAACACTTCCGTGGGCCTATTCTCGGTCTGCGAAGCTTCACTTCGCAGATCTTCTTCTTCCTCTTCGTGCCTATCGGGGAGAGAATTAGACGGCGAAGCCATTTTAAAGATTATATTCAAACAACTAACAATATAAAGTCTAAGCACAGATCAGTTAAGTTTAGCAGAACTCTGTTACATTAATCATACAGTAATGCAACCTTATCATTAACCATTCATAGCATTCATTCACAGACATGCGTGGCTTAAGGCTGCGTACTCTATGCGGTTATATATTCTCTACTGTTATTATTATCATTTCTGCCACGGCTGCGTTGCTATTTTTAGCTGCAAGTTTCCAGTGCTCACTCGCCGTATACAGTACTATACCTCGTTCAAGCTCTGCAGCGGCATAGGGATTTTTCCTCCGTCATCTCCTCACCAAGCGTCGCTCCTTTGTCTCAAATAATCCACAGTTCTACGAAGAGATCCGCCCTTCCAAATTCGATCCGTAGACTCTGTGAATCCGTAATCCGTTACTCTGCTTTATCACCTATCGAATCGCAACGATACACCAGGCCCTCGGCTCTTAGTGATCTTTGGCTGCATTCGACAAATAACCCGTCATCACGACACTATTCATGCTCTGCAGACATCCGTTTAAGGAGTGGACAGTATTTCCACTCCGGCACATCTGAATCGACTCCGTCTGTCCTAAATCCCCGGTTCGTTACTTTGCGCGTTTTGCGTCTCGTAAATCAACCGCTGCTACGGATTCGTTAGGACTAGTCACCCGGTTGGTGACTTCTTCAGACTGCCCAGAGTTGTCCGCGTCCTCTGGTTTTGTATACTAAATGCATGTAGCCTTTTCCGACGACTCCTATTGGACGAGGCCCGTCACTGTCAACTGCCTGCCTCCTATTCGTCAATCTCCTCCCTCTTGCCGTCTACACAGTAGTACACACAGCTCGGCTTCCAGCTGCCATCCCGATCTTAGGTCCACGTCTGTTGCAGATCCAAGTTTCAGCGCCAGCCCTATCTCTCGCCTGACTTCTGTAGCGCCAGTATACTTCTATAGTAGTACATTACTTTGTAGGCACCTAATGTTCCTACAGTTATTCCCCTATATGTGTTAGCGATATCTATCTGACTTCATTCACCAGCTTTACAATTCATCCTGTTCGCACACGAACTAACGGGCTCTTATCCAATAGTTTACTGGCTGTCTTGGTCAATAAACTAAATGTAGAACTTCGAATGGTGATAAATGGTTCACTGCAAACAAATTATCTTTGAATGTAAATAAAACTTGTTATAGCTTGTTTATCTCGTGAAGCACGAGATCTAAATGACATCACGCAACTGCCAGACCGAACAGAGATGCGGAGCAAATTCCAGTCTTGTATATGAGCGACCAAAAGGACCAGGACTCTATTACTGCCACCCCACTCCCCACCCTCGAGCAAAAACAAATTGAAAGCATCCATGAGCTAGTACAATATTTCTGAATTTTAGTGATTCAGTTACACGAAAGATTATGTTGGGTTATTACTGAGCAGTAGGCTACATTGGAAACTATAATTATGTTTTAAATTTGATTCTTGTTCAACTGTACAGTGACAGCAATCGGGAGAAAGTATTATGTCGAAAGTTGGCAGTTTACGATGTTTTGTGGTGCTTTGATTTTTTAAGACAGCATTAAAATTTCACTATAAAAAACAGAAACAACTAATGTCCAATAATTAATAGACGATCTTCGCTGCTGTTGGTATGTACCTAAGTCATTTTATTTAGCCATCCAAGGAACATAGAGCATCATAACATTTAAACCGAGCCGTGTATTTAGCTTCTAGCGGTTTTACGAAATAAAATGGCATTTGACTAATCTTAATGCTTAATTTTTGTGATATTGCTTAACATCGAGCATCATTTAAAAGTAGCGACAGAACAAATGTTGCTCAGTAATATTGGAATAAAGAGGTAAATATGGGCGATGAAAAATTAGGTAAAGCAAGGTGAATACAAATATATGCATTCGCGTCCTTAACAGCCACAATATTTCGCATGCAGATGTCGCTATGATAACCTGGATAATTATGACGTTGCAAACATTATGTTGCAGTTCTTATACGAGCAGTTGTACGCATTGGTTCTTCGGAAACTTCAAGACTCGAGTGAAGAGGCTGTCAACATTGGCAACAATGAAGAAGGCGCTATATATGTCAACAATTAGTACTTGACACCTACATTTATAGAAATAGTAGGCCCCTATACTATTTACGTTCCTTCTCTACGGTTTATTCGCATTTTCAGATGCTATTGATGTACTTTCTATGCTTATATTATTTATATAATCTTTACTAGTGCAAATAATGAATTATTGTGATAATTATAATTTACTGACTAAATTGTGTTTTAGACATATTCCGTGTATAATGAGCTAGAATAGAATTCGTTTCTTGATATCACTAAGTTTTGTATAGACAATGAAAATGCCTTTGTTTTGAAGATTTTAGTGTTGAAGGTAATCAGCTAAATAATTATGTCTGTGCTTGCTTAAACGTTACTAAGGTTAAATGATAACGAGGTCGCAGATTTACAATCACAACTGCTTGCGGTATTGTTTTAATTGTTTGTCACCATTTACTATGAACTATGGTAATTCAATCATTTTATGTTTTCTGATCCTCGTCTAGTAAGGCAATGCAAATGATTAAGAAAAACCATTTTTGACTTCATACTATTCAACCTTTAAAAGTAGCTTACAGGTATTGATTCCTGTACGATAAACCTGTTTTCGTTTTATAATGCACCTTAATTAATTGCGTATTGCATGCATTGCGTTGCAAGCATCATTACAGCATCAAAGCACTTCACAATTTACGAATAAACTTTAACCATTGCCTAGATTATCTATTTTTGATCGTAAAGCAGTTTAGTGAATATTTTGGCATTATTATGCTGAAAATTATGTAGGCTATTTTTGCACGCTAGAATTAATGCAGCCATATACGAATATGAGGGCCTTTGTTTTGGAATTCTTTGCCAAATGAACTAACTCGTTTACCAACTGTGTACCAGTTTAAATGGAAACTAAAGAAATATCTCATGGATGAACAGACCACAAATATGAATCAGTAATATTGACTATTGTGTACTAGCTTTATTGTTTGTTTTGCTGCTTTATTGCATTTTCTGTTTCTTGTACTAGTTTATTTCTATGAAGGACTGATCACAATTAGCACATTGACGCCATCGAAATGTGAAATATGTGTAATACAAAGTGGGTGCCCTGTTTAGGTTTACCCTTTGATATCAACTTATGTGAATGTACTGGAAATGTTTACCATTGCTATTGATGATCAATAAAATATTAATCCCTCTCTCTCTCTCTCTCTCTCTCTCTCTCTCTCTCTCTCTCTCTCTCTCTCTCTCTCTCTCTCTCTCTCTCTCTCTCTCTCTCTCTCTCTCTCTCTCTCTGAACAGCTGAAAAAATTGTTTATCTTAAAATGCGCGTGTGACTAGAACATGTCGGTCATTAGTCGACTTCTGCGTCATTTCGCCGGATTATTTTCCTTAAATGCAGTTTTGCTCAGTAATTTCTAATACGCTGGAGTTCATTGATCGTACCGGACTTATTCATCGCTTTTCAATCGAATGTGTACAATGTTGTACATTTATAAGATATTTTGGTCTCAAGTCGTCTTGACCTGCGTGACTGCATCAGACAAGCCTGATGTGCGATCGACTGTAAAGTATACGGACTGTGTAAGTTGTCATCAGCCGGGTCATTTTAGTTCGGATGGACGCTCGTCGGCATCATGACCGACGCGACTCATTTGAGTGATATCGATTGTTGGTCACTGGTTGTGTTTCAACCTACCAACGCTACGTACAAGCGCATGCGTGACACCTTGCACTGATTGACCATTCCTCAGTGCATCGAATTTAAGAGGTTATCTTTCATCCGGAACGGCTTGGACGGAATTTCCCCCAACTTATCTTGGCTCATTGTATCTCTGCCTCGTCTGTTCCTGGCCGCAAGTCCGTCCGTTCGGCCGAACGGGATTTTCTTCTACCCTCCCCCAACCGCCTCGTTCCTGTACAACTCAGCACAGAAGCTTTGCTTTCGTCGGTCCTGTGGTCTGGAGCAACCTTCCTCTGTTCCTCGACCGCTTGAAATCTATTTTATATCAACGAGGGATCTCCTTATCGGGTCTGAGGCGCTACTGATGAGTTTCTCCTTGAAGATGCACTTTACAAATACTCGTTTACGTTGCGTAATGTATGTTAATGGAGGTAGATTCAAAGTCAAGCATGGGTTGAATGTGACGGAGGTCACGAATATGGATGAAGTAGGTGTGCGAGCAATTTGAGATATGATCAGAGACTTTTGGACGCCGCCGTCTATAATGCGCATAGAAACTTTGGCGCCGGACAGTTCGGCCACTTCAATAAAGCGCTTCTGAGTAGTATTAGTGTAGCGATGTTCATTTCCCACACTAGTCCATCTTTTCTATTAAAAATATATGTATATTTATGTTGATGGTTATGTTAAATTATAGGTTGAATTATTTGAATATTATTATATACAAGTAACGGTAGAGAAATTTAATCTACTAAATTTATTACAGAAATCTGGATTAGTTTCTGTAACAGCATTATAAGCGATAAAATATTAGAATAGGTTTGTGGGTAAATCAGTATTCAAGACTATTGGAGTTGAGGTGTGAAGTTATTGGCTGGATTTCATCTCAACGGACTGTTGGAGATGTCGTCTGCGCGCAGTGAAGCCGAAAGAGAGCAAGAAGAATTAGTCTAGCGCTGGACGTTGAAAGCAGTGGAATTTTTCGTGAACGATTCGAGTGACTCACTCCTGATTAGATCGATTACTGAGTAATTATTTGATAAGACGGATCAGTGAATCAATTAAGAGGACAGCAGTGAGGCTGATCTGCAAGTTATTAGAGACGTTTATTCCGAACTTATACATCGAACTAAAGTTACTAAACCATCGATATGGAGTGGCCTCCCTCTTGAGCTGCGCCTGTTCCCTAGGTCACTCTCTGACACATTCTACAAGCGCTCGAAAACTTCTTTTTGACCGTGCTGGAGTTGGGGTACCTCTGAATAGTTTCCTTGAAGAGGTGCTATATAAATACTTGAATGAATGAACGAATGAATCGCGGTGTCGCTGGTTTACGTCATTCTTAAGAAGCTAATGGGCCAGCTTCCACTACCACACACCATTTCATGGAACTTGTATTGGCTGCCACCTTCTAGGTCTTTTCACGCACCAGAAGTCCTCGTCTTCGAACGCTTTCAAGGACAGTGCATGGCCATCCACTGACAAAGAAAGCTACGAAGATGTCTTCTCTGGTGATTCCGCCTCATCTGAACTCATCGATGCCCGAGACGGCAATTGTATCATGCAGGATCAACAACCTAGGTACGACTAACGTGAACTACTCCAACTAATTCTTGTCTTTTTGGGACGAGCACCTAATCATGGGACAAACATCCTAGCCTCTGAGCCCATGCATCAAGCTGACTGTATGTCGAAAGCTATTTGAACTATCAAGGTTTGACTGTTCAGGTCGCAGTTCAAACTTTCGGCAAGAGAATCTCGAAGACTGCTTCAAGTGAACCTTTCTCTTGCAAAGTTTACATCAGGTGCTGTTTCCTGGCACCTGTGGTTTTCCAGGCAGCTAAGAATGGCCTGCACTTCTTGCAACAATTTGATGCATGCCATGATCGACACGGTCCGCCACCAATCAGCAATTAGGTGTAACATCAGAGGCCGAATCAATCAATGCCAGTGTCATCCAAGGCTCCGGGATTCGTCCAGGGTCCTTCATCTTCAAAGTCTCCGATCTCCATCCTCTGCACGACTTCAGCATCATAGTCAAGTATGCGGGCGACTCTTATCTGCTTGCTGTCTGCACTCATCTAGAAACAGCAACTGAAGACTGCTCATAATATCCACCTGGGTCAAAGAAAACAACTTACGTTTGAACCCCTCAAAGACACGTAAGGGTCAGAGCCACAATCCACAGCCTACTAAATAATACCGGGCACAGCGTGGGTTAACACCATCAGGAGAGGTTAGGAGTGACCTTCGGCTCTGATCTTGGTCGCACATCGATGACGTACTATCTTTTAGAGCCTCATCTATGTATGCCCTCCGGGTTCTGCGCTCACACGGCCTCTCGCTTCGAGTCACCCAAGAGGTGGCAAGAATGACAACAGTTGCATGACTAGTGTAGGCCTATGCATTGCCGGCTTGGTGTGGGCACAAGCTTGCTCGGGACAGAGCTAAGAGCGATCAACTATTGAATCGGATGAAGCGGAGTGGCTTTCTCCATCCTTCCACCCAAAGTGCGGAGCAACTGGCCCGAGTGGCAGATGACCGCTTCTTTAGGGCCATTATTTCTTACTCTTACCACGTGCTATGTATGAAATAGGAATACAATTTTTCGTTCATACCTGAAACAATAGCGAATCAAGGAAGAAACTGAAGGATAGATGCAGTCTGATTTAACTGGACTGCTCTATATCAAAGTACAGCATCATGTACGTGGTCCTACTATGAACAGAGTTACCACCGTATTGTTCTCCTCGCTGTTGTTCCGGGTCTGAGCGGGAAACTCCAAGAATGTTCAAAGCAACCGTTAGCAGGAACTGGAATCTCGTAAATTTATTATATATTCACTAATTCTACATGCAACTACTGATTGTGTATTAAAGATTCAGACAAGGCCTCTTATCTAAACCTATATAATCGTACCTAAACTTATATATTTTATCTAATCTTTACTTATCTAATCAAATCTGTACACGTAGAGCCATTATCATAATGCACCAAAGCACCAATCAATTTAAGCGAAATCGTTCTCAAAGTCATAATCTATTTGAACAGCCAAGTCGAAATGCGGTAAGTCAGAGAAACAAGAAAGTCAAGCTATGGAGGGCAAGCAAGCTGAAAGAGATTTAAGTCTAGTTCTGATTGACATTATAAAATGATATTATAAAACTAACAGAACGCACACCACTCGGAAGTGAATTCTAAAACTTCGGCCAGCCAACGAGGAGCCGAGAACTCAACACCTTTCTGGTTTGATCCACAAATATGGCGACTGTTTATCGATTCATTCGATATTAGACCTGAAGGTTGTGCACTTTATAATATAAAGTGATCACCATGCCCTACTATAAATTATTATAGTGAAAATCTTCATCCATCCATATCAGTTGGGCATGGCGAAGAGACATAATATGCTGATGCCGATCTATTTCCGTAATAATATTATCATTGCAATTCTAATTGGGATTGTAATTACGACTCTTTATACAGCGTCGCCAAAGCAAATTAGTTCTATGACGCTTTATACTGATACTGTTAACTGCCAGCGCAAATGCTAAGAGTTCTACAATACTACATAGCAAGTGCATCCTGGGTGAGAGACCGATAAACAGATCCCAGCTGTCTCAGGATTGCGTATCTGTTCCTCGCTTGTTCTGTGCTGTATGACATCATTGATAAAACTTTGTCAAGGAAAAGGCCGAGATCGCGAACCTCATAATTGGGCTCAATAGTATTCGTACTAATGATAAAAAGCTGCGCTATAAGTTTTCAACCCTACGTGAGTACGAGCATGAGCAAAACTGATCTGCACTTCCAGTGCTCAATGTCCCTCCTACAGCTCATTGAGACAGACCACAGGTGCTGAACGTCAGTGAAAACAGGACTTAAGAAGTCACAGACCTGTCTGTGATCCGCATATAGGTGGTACTGCAGTTCGTTTACATCCTTTGGAAGGCGCTTTGCGGGCTGCTGCTCGTCTAATTGGTGGTGTCCCTAAGTTTGGCCAATCCCTGCATTCATGCGTGATGTCCTCCACTGGCTCCCGGTCCAGCAGCGCATCCATTATAGGGTCTCCTCCATTGTCTGGCACTGTGTTCTGGGCAGAGCACCTGTCTATCTCCGGGGGCTCTTTACTTTAACCTCGGCATGCTCTGGTCGCCGATCTCTGCGCTCGACTTCTAGAGGTGACTTCATAGTTCCGCATGCTCGCTCTGCTACTACTAGACAGCGTCGGGCTTTCTCGATCGTTGGTCCTTCTTTTTTGGAATAGCCTCCTCTCTGACCTTCGTTCTCTCCGCGACACCTCTCTGAATCTTTTCACAGACAACTTAAGACTTTCCTCTTTGACCGGGCCTGGGTCGGGAGCGTCTCTGAGTAGTTATCTTGAAGGGGCGCTATGTAAATTCCATAGATAGATAGATAGATAGATAGATAGATAGATAGATAGATAGATAGATAGATAGATAGATAGATAGATAGATAGATAGATAGATAGATAGATAGATAGATAGATAGATAGATAGATAGATAGATAGATAGATAGATTGATAGATAGATAGATAGATAGATAGATAGATAGATAGATAGATAGATAGATAGATAGATAGATAGATAGATAGATAGATAGATAGATAGATAGATAGATAGATAGATAGATAGATAGATAGATAGATAGATAGACAGATAGACAGATGGACAGATGGACAGATAGACAGATAGACAGATAGACAGATAGACAGATAGACAGATAGATAGATAGATAGATAGATAGATAGATAGATAGATAGATAGATAGATAATGAACTCAAGCTTACATCGCCCTTTGTTTCGCCGATACCTCCTCAGCTAAAACTGAAATCGAATATTGCTATCCCCCTTTGTATGTTCGTATTTATCTAGGAGTGCCTCTCATCTACGTATGCATGGTTCTGTTTCAATGGTTTGGCCATAAACCCAAACAAGTCTGAGGCAATTCTGTTCGGTTCATGCCAACGCCTGCGTTCTTTCCCTTCACTTTCTAGTGTCGACCTTGCAGGCACTGCTGTGCCACTCTTAGATACTGTCAAAACACTTGGGGGTAACCCTGGACAGTAAGCTCACATTCAGACCGCACATAACAAACCTTTTGTAAATCTTGTTTCTATCACATCAGGGCAATACGTCACATCATGTCGGCTCTAACTAAGAATATGTCTCAAACTATAGCCTGTTAAGTTGTATCCTCTCGTCTTGATTATGCTAATTCCTTTTTTGTGGTTGTCTCTGACCTTGAACTCAAAAAGCTGCAACGAATCCAAAACTCCTTAGCTCGTGTAGTGAGGGGCGTGTCCCACTACCAACATGCTCCTCAGTCCTACTCCACGAGCTGCAATGGCTTCCTGTTGAATTCAGAATAAAATTTAAATTGGCCTGTTTGACCTACAAAGTCCTCAGCACCAGCACACCTACCTATATTCATGCACTACTAACTCCTTACATCCCTCCTCGTTGCCTGCGATCAACAAGTACAGGTCTTCTAGCTGAGCCACGATGCAGAACAGTTATGGGCTCTCGTGCATTCTACGCCTCTTCTCCAAAGGAATGGAATCGACTACCACTTTCTCTTCGTAGCTCAACTTCACTTCCTTCCTTCAAAAGCGGCTCAAAACTCACTATTTCTCCTTGGCTTTCAAGGATTTAGAAATCTAAGTGCATCTTCACCTGGCGGCTGACTATGCGCGCCTCAGATTCACATTTCGGTGTGACCTTGCGCGCGTTATAAATTTATTTAATAATAATAAATAATCTAAGCACATAGAGCAAGTTTCAATCTATACTATAAGTCTTAAAGTTTGTCTTTCTTGGTGTCCTAACAAAGTCTCGCGAAAGGAACGCTCTAGCGATACGAAAATTTTCACAAAACCTTTTTCAATAATTTGTAGCACATAATCCATGGTCATTACAAGGTCAAAAGGTTAAAATCAAGGAAATATGGCTGTAGTTCAGCCAAATGCTGTTTCATTGGGTTATTCCGAGTTACGGTTATTATTCTTTAATTTTTACTTTTTGACATTGTAGTGACCTTGGATTATGTTAGCCTTTGAGTACCGGTAGTACAATGTCTTCTTGAATGTGGCCCTTATCAGCTTCAGCAAATAGGAAAAAGAATCACCCAAACAGAACAATATTTGGCTAAGTTATGGCCATTTCCTCTCCTTTTTCTCTTTAATTCACCTTTTTGATCTTATATTTAGTAGCCTTGTTTCTTACCACAGGTTGTCCTTATCAAATCGAGAAACACAAGAAGAAATTATCTGATTTTTACAATTATTGGCCGAGATCTGGCCAAGTTTTTCTCGTTTTGGTAGATTTAATCTATTCTGACTTTGAAATGACCCTGAATGACCCTGATTTAAATGTAGATATTTTCCCCAGATGTAGCTCTTGGCGAGACAAACAAATAGCAAAAAGTGTATCCAAATCGGACTCTTCGTCAATTTTTTGTCATAAAACGAGTAAATTCACAATGAAACTCAAGTTCCAAGTCCCGAGCATGGGCCCCTTCAGTCCTGGGTATTTAAGTAGTCTATGTGCAGGGGCTTTGAGCGACCTCAGCATAACCTCTTAAAATTCTCCAAAATTTTTTTACACAACATGTGAATAAAATAATGGGAAAAACTTGAGTATTAGTGTTTTCTGTGAAGTATCATTTTTCTGGACACCCCCAAATATGGATACTTCTATTTCGATAGTAAATAATGGTGTTTGCTAAAAATTTGTGAGAAGTCCTAAATTTTAAATAGTGCATCTTTAGACCCAAGTTTGCCTATTATTCATCTATTAAATACAAACCAGGGTTAGAATGTTTTCAATCTCACATCATATTGTAAGAGCTTTTTGCATATTTATTTCCTTTTAGATGTTAAAAAAAACTTAGGAAATTGACCTTACGCAGTCCAACATTTTCGTTCAAATAAGCTCTAAATCATTTTAATTGCACTCGTTGATTTTTTATGAGTTTAAATGTTTTAGAGATTTTCACCCAAACTTTATATTATCATTTTTTCAGCATTTTATACTGGTCTACATTTTCGGTGGCACTAAATATGTCATGACCTTTAAAGTCATTTTGTGATCGATAACTGTGTTGTAAAGTTTTTGGTCAAAATTTGAGACCTTTTTACGTTATGTTTCTCTTTTGTTGAAAAATTCTTTAAACATCATATTTGCACGTTTTTAAAGTGACGAAGTATTCATGCTTTGCATATTGTAAAATTATGAACATGGATTTCTATTGTATACACGAGCAACTATTAGGGCCTACATTTTGCTTTTACCCTTTTTAAATACATTGTTGACCTATCTGAAAGCTCTAAATCTTAGAAAGGCGCGTTTATGTGCTAATCGGCGTTAAGTAATAGCAAGTCAAAATCAGTCGGCGGGATTTACAGATAAACCGGCCAGAGAACACAGGAAGAGAAGCTAAGCATAAAATGGTGAAGCTGGTCTACAAAGAACGTAAAAATAGTAAGATAATCACATATTTATTTATTTCATAAACTAACATATTTACACAGTGACTTAGATACTGGCTACGCATCGCGTAGACGAATCTGTTTACGATCAAGAACAAGTATGTTAGTCCATGCAATACTGCGTACAAAATAGATACGTTGTTTCTCAAAAATAGAATCCCTGACATAGTTTAACTATAAAAGTTGCGGACATACTTTTGCGAGGAAGCTCTAGTAAATTGTAATGCATAGGTCCTATATAAATGGACTGGTGGTAGGCAGTAGTGCTTATCACGTGCAGGGTAGAATAGGATGGGTTGCCCGCTGAAACTGTTGGCGCCAAGACGTAGCCTATTTAAGCCGACTGTATGATGAGTTGTTAGACCATTTGTGGTTCTCTGTGTGATGTTAGACTCCTGTTGGGTTTCTTCGTTCGACCACCGTATGGTTCTTTGTTGGTACCTGGTGCTTTTCGTAGCCCACGTTTCGATGTTCTTCGTTGATGTGATTTTCGTCGTCTGCTGGACTGTCACCTGTTGCTCTACACGTTCTCGGCATTAGAGGTCTGCGTTGGACCTGCTTTCGAGTGTTGGTGTTTCGTGGTGCGCTGCTGGCCGCTCTGTAAAGGTATCGATTTTGCTTGTAAATATGCTTTGTACATAGTTTAATTAAATTGTTCTATTTTGAATCCGGAGCAGTTTTCAGTTCTCCTAGATAGCGTCGCAACAAAATAAATGTTATTCATAGTTGCACTAAGAATTGGGTGTAATAGTGCTATTCAACAGCCTTCTAAGTCATAGTAGTATGAGATTTGTTAACAACTGTTTTGACTCTATGCAAACATTGTTTAACTGAATTATGCTAAACATTTTGCACGTCTTTACTTAGAGGTGCACCAACTTTCCATTCAGTACTCGTGTATTTCTTTGCCATTCCAATCTAATCTTGTGACATTTCTACCGAAAATTTTGAAATCTGGCTTCCAAATATCCAGCAGTTTGCAGTAATCTTCTCTGCCTTTTGAGTGATAATGAAGACCAGCCTCGCGTCGATTAATGCTTAAACAAGACTTTCCGTCATTGTTATACTCGTTCAGGTTGCTATATAAAGTATATAATTTTTCTTTGTATGCAAAGTAAATGAACCACATTTCCCACATTGAATCAGCCGTTCCTTGTTTTTCGAATCCTTGATACCAGCGAGTTGGCACAATACCTGGGACGTAAGGGTGGAAATCTGGTTGTTTAATGTGTACTGAATACCAATCTTGGAAAGATCTCCATACTGACGCTTTAGGCGAGAATCCCCAAGTCCCAATGCACTTGTACAGGAACACTGTTTCATGGTTTTGTACTTTGAGATGTTTGCGTGAATTATCGTGCGACAAAACCTCGTCACTTTGCAAGGATGCTCCAGCAAAATCTTTAGAAGGGCCGTAAAATGTGTGAACGGCTTTCAGCCAACGATAAACAAATTTAGATACACTTAAGTCGTCTTCAAGAATCAAAGCAATTTCTTTAGTATCGTCGCTCTGTGGTCTCCATGTTTCGATCCATTGACCATAGATTCCCACGTGTTCTTTGTGAATGTAGACTTTAGTGGGACCTTTCTTCCAGTTAAATGAATTGGCGACCGCAACCGTCTCCTTGTGAACTTCGTTCTGTTTGTTCCTGTCGATCCATATTTCTAAACAACCATGGTCTCCATCCAGTTCAATATCGTCAATAGTTGTCAAAAGTTTTTGAAGGGATTGAGGCCTGTCGAAAGTTATGACAATAATACGAAAATCTACTCCTTGCCGCAAGCCAACTGTCTTGCCTATTTTATTGACTAATTCTTTTTCAGAATCATACAACCAGAAAGTGCTGCTGAGTACTAGCACAATAATTATGGTTAAAGTTGAGAGTCCACACAGTAGAGAACGAGTGCATACGATCATTTCAACCGATTTGTTGACTGATTTCTTTTTCTTGCTCAGCTAAATTCAACAAAGGATTAGCAATAGAAATTGTTGGCTCTGACCAGATAAAAAGAAATGGCTAAATAAAAACACACCATGATAATTGTTATAACTCATGGCTCATTCTTATGGGCTTTACTTACCGTTACTAAATATATCTATGTAATCCCGCATATTTCCAGAGCCTATAGACTCAAGCGGCAAGCCAGTGCCGGATTACTCAGGAACCTTAGAGAATAATATGAAGCCAAAATAATTATAAGTGAATGGGATGTTTGATACATATTATTTTGCAGAAGAACCTGCCGTAAACATGGCATATGGAGCTCTGAACCAAATGATGTTTACAAACTAAAACAGGATTTCCATACAATATCGCATTCGCGATTTGTCCTGCTGAGAACCAAGTTTTGCCACTTGTATCAGTCAGACAATGACTGTCATTATTAAATGCCATAATGTGATTATTTTAAGATACAGTGAGTGAGTTACACATGGGTAATAGAAATTGACGAAGTCACGGACGCCGTGAATTCAGTGATTTTCGGCACTTGTCGCAGTAAATTGTCGTAATTTCGAGCAATTTTTTTTAAATTCGCGAAACAGTTTTATGACTAGAACTAGGCGCTACATTAGGGTGTCCAGAAAAATGACAAATCGCAGAAAACACCCATATTGAAGTTTTTCCCGTTATTCTATTCATCTATTGTCTATAAATATTTTTTACAGAATTTTTAGAAAGTTATCCTGAGGTCCCTCAAAGCCCCTGAACATAGCCTACCCTACTTAAGTCCCCAGAACTGAAGACGCCCATGCTCGGATCTTGGAACTTGGGTCCATTGTCGATTTACTTTTTTATCACAAAAAATTAACGAAGAGTCTGATCTCGAAGAACTTTAAGTTGTTATGTTTATCTCAATGAGAGCTACATCCAGGTAAAATATACGTACTAAATTCAAGGTCATTCAAGGTCATTTCAAGGTCAAAATAACCGAAATCTAGCAAAAATCAAAGAAAAATGATCAGATCTCAGCCAATAATTGTTGAAATTGGTTAATTCTTTCTTACATTTCTCGTCTTGAAAAGGGCTACCTGTGATAAGAAACAAGGATACCAAATGTAAGACGATCAAAAGTTATTTAAAGGACAAAAGGTCAATTTCAGACAATGATTTTTACTCTAAAATTGACCTTTTTGTAATTAAAATAACTTTTGATCGTCTTGTATTTGGCACCCTTGTTTCTTATCACAGGTAGCCCTTATCCAGACGAGAAATACAAAAGAATTAACCAATTGTATCAATTATTGGCTGAGATCTGATTATTTTTCTTCAATTTTTGTTCGATTTCGATTCTTATGACCTTGAAATGACCTTGAATGACCACGAATTTAGTATCTATATTTCATCTCAATGTAGCTCTCATCGAGACAAATAAACAGTCAAAGAGTTCATCCAAATTGGACTCTTTGTTAATTTGTTGTGATAAAAAAGTAAATCGACAATGGACCTAAGTTCCAAGATCCGAGCATGGGCGAGTTCTGTGGGACTTAAGTAGGGTATGTTCAGGGGCTTTGAGGGACATAAGGATAACTTTTTTAAAATTCTGTAAAAAATATTTATAGACAATAGATGAATAAGATAACAGGAAAAACTTCAATATGGTTTTCTGCATTTGTGCATTTCTAGTTTACTGACACTACATGTAATGATGGTGTACACTCCATGGGCGTCGAGAGCCAAATCGGGCCCCAGGGCAGACATCCATCAGTGCCCATCGTTTTTATTATTAAGTCCAAGTCTGGTGTAAGTAGGGTTGTTAATATCGGTTTTTTTGGCAAACCGATTATCGGTTTTAGAAATCCGATTTTAAACCGATTATCGTTTTTATTGGCCTTCATAGAAAATTTAATATATTATCATATAATGCAAGTTACTGAAAACCGATAATCGCTACGTACCGTAATGTACGCACAAGTACGGGGTTCTACTATTATCTCGTTGGCTGTGGAAGACTCCGCTTTATATATGAAAGGCAATAATACGTCGCTGTGGGGTTCTACTATTACCTCGTTGGCTGTGGAAGGCTCCGTTTTATATATAAGAGGAAGAATTCGATAATCGTTTTGTCAATAATGAAAACCGATAATCGTTTTCGAAACCGATAATCGGATTTCCGATTATCGTTTAACATCCCTAGGTGTAAACCTGAAAAACGCTATCAAACTACATTTAACAAATAATAATATGGGTAATAATAATAATAATAACAGGGCTTTTTAGTGTGCAGTTCTACACAAAAAGGGCAGGTCTAAATGAATTTGTGCAGCTGTAGAAGCATTTTTGTGCAGTTAAAACTAGTTTGAGAATGTGCATTGCCATCCGATTTGGAATAATTCACTATGGCTTTTTAAGGGGTCGTGCAGTTATAAAAATTCCTTTTAAAAGCCCTGAATAATAATAGTAAAAGTAAATGTGAAAATCAATTTCTGGTTTAAAAGGTCCATCTATGACTCTAATTATAAAGAAATTTACAGAAATTTAATATGAAAATGTGATTATGTGAATGTGATAAATGATTTTTTAAATGACATTATAATCGCATTTCGATATCCAATTTCAAGAGATGAGGATACGTCAATTGCTGTTTTGCATTGTCTACATGGACTGTCAACAACTCGCTCTGTAGCCTACCATGATCAACTACACGTACATCTACTATCATACTAGCAACGATATTATCAGCTTGATTTGCTGCATCATTCGCTTTTGATTAAATTGAAAATGCAAGGCTTTGAAGGATTGTTTGTCTCTCGTTTGCATTCCTGACTTTCAGCAATCTTTCTTTCCTTTATTGAGCTCCACATTTATGATGGTAATTCATCTTCTAATTCGTTATCAACTTAATGGAATTATAATTATTATAATATCAATTATTGGTAATTTGATATCAATTATTTATTGCGATAAATTACATCCAGCTGTAGCCTAAGTTAAAGTATTATTTATTTTGACAATAACTCAAATTTCAATTCAGAAATTTACATCCAGTAAAAATTTTATGCCTCCCAGAAAACGAATAATCAATTCAGATAAATCTCAAAATAGGCCTAACTGATAAGCAGTGTTTTTCAAATTCAAGTTACTCAACTATAACGTGGCCTAGAACTTTGTATTACGCACCCCGTAATGCAAAGTTTTTGGCCACGCATACGATTCTGGTGGATAATAGAATTCAGTCAGAAATCGAAATTTGTCTGCATCAGTTAACTTTGCATCATCAGATAGTCCAAAACCATTCTGATGAGTGATGATCAACTTCAGTTACTGTGCTCACTCCTAAATCCTCTGACTGAGCAGCTGAGACTGTTAAGTTTCACAGTTATTAAATCGTTTTCGTTAACAACAATGCTAACCTTTTCAGTCCCATTTCCACCATCACATTCGTTATTGGCTTACATTTTGGTAAAGAAATTCAATAGATCTAGTATTCTAGTACCTCATTTACTTCATTACCTAGCTATTAAATTGAAGCAATTAGACTGCATTAGGCCAAAACCCACAGGTTTCTTCAGTTTGAAAAAAGTTTTAGACATTTCCGGGCCCCTGCCAGGGGCCCCTGCCATAGAACCGGGCCCCGGGGCAGCAACCCCACCTGACCCCCTCTCTCATCGGCCCTGGACAATGGTCTACAATAATTGCAGAAACTAACTAAGTGCCGTACGTTGACTCTGACACTTTGCGTTACATAACATGACAGTGCGTCACTGCTTTGATCTATTTTATTGATATGATTACAGTTACACTGAATAGATCTTAACAAACGCAAACGTGATTTCACGCATGACGTTTACACTGACATTTATAGGCCTACATAACGATTCTCAACGAAATCTGTCATTTCTTTCTTATTTGCGTTATTGTTTGGGTGGATCTTAGCAAATAAAAGCGTTATTTCATGCCGTGAATTTGCCGTGTTTTCGTCTGATTTTACTAAATGCTACCGTGAATTTTGAACTTTATCGCCGTGAATTTCTACTACCATTTCTAATTCTCATCCTAAATTCAATATTTATCTGAAATGTTCGCCTCACATTTATTTAGGCACTTAGATAAACTAATCTTTCGACTTCATTCCTGCTCTGCGCTTTTAATATGATAGAGATTTCGATTCAGTTGAAAACTAAGCTTACTTTACATTAGAGAGCGACATGGGGAGGCAATCTCGTCCCCCATACCCGCCCGCAACAAGCAAGTCTTCCCATCCCCACCCCATCCTGCAGGGTTTGTCCCCATCCCGCCCCATCCCCGCAGGTTTTCTTCCATCCCCACCCCATCCCCGCAGGACGACATCACATTCCCCGCAAAAAGTTTACACCAATTCAAATTTAAAAAATAACATTTTTTAGCTTACAAATCTACCGCGGTATTACCGCAATTATTGTCCCCGTTACCGCGGTATTACCGCAATTGTTGTCCCCATTACCGCTGGGATTTACCGCGGTTACCGCGGGTTTTCCGCGGGGAAATTCCCCATGTCACTCTACTTTACATACAATATCTGAGTGATATTATTTTTGCTTCTCTAAACTGTGGTGGACAGGCCACAAAGGTTTGAATGAAGGTTATATTAATGATGATCTTATTTAATGAACCCATAATAACATAGAGTTGAGGTCTGTTTAATACACGACGTCACGCATCTGATTCGCTAGGTGGGCGTGTTATATTGCTTTGATTAGAGGCAGAGTCTGACCCCGAGTGTATAGTATTACCTCTCTTACAGAAGCGACACATCCTAAACCTCCTCTGACAGGAACGGTCACCCGGGCAGATATAGAGAACAGTTAGCAGATAGCATGGAAAAAGCTATGGAGCTGTTTGAACAATTGGTGACCCTCTATAACGAGAGTGGTGATAAACAGAACGTAGAAAAAACGAGCACTGAAATGGAAACATTAGAATTTGAATTCTCATCAGCTATGAAACTCGCTCAACGTCAGTTAGATGAGAAGGCAAGTGGTGCATCTGTCGCTGGAAGTCCACAACGTGCAACCCAGGTAAAAGACTTTGGTCAGTAAGCATCTATCGTTCACGCTCGTACAAGCGACCCATTTATTGATCATCAAAGCATAAGAATGTTTGACACTTCAGATGTGCTAGATCAGCGACAGCGTGAAAGTCGAAACTATGCAGCGGATGAAAATACTGGCAGTGCACATATCGGACAAGATCTGTGGAAACAGTTGAAACGCGTATCAATTCCAGTCTTCTCGGGTGATAAAAGAAATTATGAATCGTGGAAAGCTTCCTTCATGGCTTGTGTCGATCGAGCACCAACGTCATCTGAGTACAAACTTCTACAGTTGCGGCAGTATCTGTCTGGTGAAGCTCTGAAGGTCATTGAGAATTTGGGTCAATCTGCAGCCAGCTATGAAGCAGCGAAGCAACGGTTGGAACGAAAGTATGGTGGAGTGCGACGACACATTGCAATCCAGATGGAGGAGATTGACAGTTTCAAGCCGGTAATGAACGGCAATGCTCAAGATTTAGACAGATTTTCTGACTTGCTAGATGTTACGGTGATCAATTTGAAGGATTCTGGTCGCGTAGAGGAACTGTGCTATGGATCATTGTATCTGAAGCTGCTTAAGAAAATGAATGAGAGCATGCTTGCTAGTTACCAACGCTGGGTATTTGAGCATCAAAGGACTGAGGATGTAGAAACGCTGAGAGAATGGATCCTCAAAGAAGCAGAGTTCCAGACTGTAGCCAATGAAACTGTGCAGGGTATTTCCGAAGTGAAAGTTCATCCCAATAGAAGAATACATTCACAGTCTTATTTTGGTCAAAATCTGAATCAGAGACGGTATAAGAAAGAATCGGTCACTTGTGCTTTTGTCAGGGTCAACATGGAATCTGGAGATGCAAACAGTATGAGCAGCTGGATGTGTCTGATAGGTGGAATGTGGCAAAGGATGCGAAATTGTGTTATCGATGTTTAGAAGGAACGCACCTTGGTCAAGACTGTGTTCGCAGTCGACCATGTGGTCTGAGGAATTGTAGTAAACTTCATCACAGACTACTGCACAAGGATAAAATCAGTTATCGGAACGTAAGCATGAATCCCAGAGTCGTTGCAACATCGAGGTCATCGCATGAAGATCGTTCTATCGGAATGCCAGTAACTTCTCGATCCCCAGAAGTTGCAGAAAGGGGAGGCAACAGTGATACAACGTTAGTCTCCAATGATGCATGTGTCAACATGTGCTCGCTACGTACTGTTCCAGTTATTTTGAAAAACGGTCACAAGACGATTCAAGTGAATGCCTTGTTGGATGATGGAAGTACAAAGACCTATTTGAATGCTGATGTAGCAGCTGAACTTGGTCTCGTCGCTGAAGCACAACAGATAACAGTGAACGTTTTGAATGGGCAATGTGAGGTGTTTAAAACAATGCAAGTGGATGTACAACTCCAAAGTTTGGATAGAACAGTGAATATGATGATCTGTGCTTATACTACGAAGAATGTGACTGGAAATATGGAAATTGTGAATTGGAAAAAACATTCTGCAAAATGGCCACACCTTAGTGGCATAAACTTTCCAGTGTTTCGATCACGTCGTGTTGACATGTTGATCGGTTTGGATTATGCAGATTTGCACTTTGCTCAAAGGGAAGTCCGAGGCAAGCCTGGTCAGCCAATAGCCCGACGTACACCACTGGGATGGACTTGTGTTGGGAAGACATCGCCAGTGGAATCTGCATTTCATACGAACTTTAATTATACTTACTTTCTTCGAGAAGATGTGGATGAAGTAAATGCAACACTTCGTAAGTTCTGGGAGGTTGAAGAAGTTACAGCATCGAACAACAACGACTTATCGCAGGATGATCGAATGTTATTGCAAGAAGCAAGAAGAACATTGTGTTATGCTGATGGAAGGTATCAAGTGCAGATTCCTTGGAAAGATGGCCATCCAGATTTGCCAAACAATTACGACATGGCTGTTAGGCGTTTAGAGTGTACCGAAAAGAGACTCCAAAAAGATCAAATCGTCAAAAGTGCTTACTGCAAAACTATCGAACAGTATTTGGGTAAGGGGTACATTCATAAACTGGAACAAAGCAATGGAGATGACAAATGCTGGTATTTACCGCACTTTCCAGTAATTCGAACTGATAAGGTGACAACAAAGACAAGAATCGTGTTTGATGCATCGGCTACTTATAAAGGTGAATCGTTGAATCAGACCATTAATCAAGGTCCAAAGTTGCAACAGCAGTTGACAAACGTCTTGCTCAGATTTCGTAAGAATCCAATAGCACTGGTTTGTGACGTTGCCGAGATGTACCTTCGGGTTGAGATAGCCAAGAAAGACAGGCCTTATTTCAGATTCTTGTGGCGTGATATGGATACAAACAAAGTTCCAGCCATATATGAATTCTCACGTGTTGTGTTTGGTGTGAATTGTTCACCATTTCTGGCACAGCTTGTTGCCCAAGAGCATGCAAGACGACTAAGTGAACAGTTTCCATTAGCTGCAGAGACTATATTGAAGTCAACGTATATGGATGACAGTATGGATTCTGTGGAATCTGTTAATGATGGAGTGGAACTGTACAGACAAATGTCAGAGTTGCTGGGACAGGCAGATATGCATGCTCGCAAATGGTTGTCAAATTCGGATGAAGTGTTGAAGAATGTACCACCAGAAGATCAAGTTACTGAGATGGAAATTGAAGGTGATCAAATGTATGGAGCAAAGACCCTTGGTGTGATATGGTTAGCACATGAAGACGTTTTCACTTTTCGATTCAAACCAGTGGAAGATGGATTTGTTTGCAGCAAGCGAAATGTACTTAAAAAGGTAGCATCGCTCTTCGATCCACTGGGATTTTTGGCACCGTATATTGTCCGTGCCAAGATTCTGTTGCAAAAGATGTGGTCATGTGGTTTGGATTGGGATCAACCACTGAACATGGAACTAAAAGCTGAAGTTATGGATTGGTTTTCGGAGCTTGTTGATGTCAGCAGAATTCAAGTTCCAAGATGCCTTCGTCTACAGAATGAGAAGCTGTTGTCAATGTCGTTACATGTATTTGCTGATGCATCCACTGATGCGTATGCTGCAGTTGCATATGCAAGATGTGTCTATGAAAGTGGTTGCATCTCAAGCCAGTTTGTATGTTCGAAGACAAAGGTAGCTCCATTGACTTCAACGAGTGTTCCACGTCTGGAATTAATGGCAGCAGTATTAGCACTTCGTCTGGGAACAAACATTGCAATTCCACTTGATATCAAACTGTCCAGTATTACCTTCTGGAGTGATAGCATGAATGTCCTACACTGGATAAGAGGTCGGAGTAGAGCATACAAACCATTTGTAGCAAACAGAATTGGAGAAATTCAAATGTCAACCAATCCAGATCAATGGAGGCATATTCGATCCGAGCAGAATCCAGCAGACTTGGCTTCACGAGGGCTGACAGCTTCGCGTCTCGTCAGTGAAACCCTTTGGTTGAATGGTCCAGAGTTCTTACAAACCGCTGATGACAACTGGCCTATTTGTCCAATGGAACCAGTCAATGATATATCGTATGAAAGAAGAAAAGCAGATCGACATCAAAATTTAACATCCACCTTCCTAACCATCAACAATTGTGGTAAGAGAAGTGTACCACTCCAAAGCAGTGGTAAGAGAAGTGGATCCTTCTCTTTGGAATAGCCTCCACTCTGACCAGCGTTCTCTCCCGCGAGACCACTCTGGCTCTTTTTATAAACTAACCTACTTTAGACTTTCCTTTTTGACCGGGAGCGCCTCTGAGGGGTTATCTTGAAGGGGCGCTATATAAATTTCATAGAAAGATAGACAGATATTTGTACCTAACACAAAGCTTTTTAAACGACATTTAAACACACACAAAATTACTCTGTTGCACGACTTTTGCGACCGCCCCAAATGATCGTAACTCGTGAGGTGTTTTACGAAAAAATTGCGTCCCGACTTCCTAGTTCGAAAGGTGGCAACCCTACTGAAACCCACTTCAAAGGGACAAGGGAAATTTTAAACTTAGTTCTAAATTTGATAAGCAAGTTTTACAAAAGGAGTGAATGTTTTCCGCCAGAAGATATTCTTGTAACTACTAGAAATGTAGGCATCGTTAACCCGTTCTGGACCAAAACTTTATTAAGAAAATTTTTTATGATCTGTGATAATTATTGGGGCCTTGATGGCAATGTTTGAACGTATGTATTATGTTTTTTGACTATTCTCAAATAACATATGCAAATTTGCATATGTTCGTTTTACGAACATTGGGCCAATAGGCTACTAACAACATGTGAAATATTGAACATGCATGAAATTACATTGTAACACAATAACGTAATAAAAATGAATAATTGGTGTTAAAACCGTCTTGGATCAGAGTGAGAATTGCCGGGGGAGGGTTCAACCCCTAGTCTTTCTTAGGCTCCCATAGTAAAGGTCTACATTTCACACCCAAACTGTACATAAATCAACGTCTAACCTCCCCCCAGTTATTTTTGCAATTCCCATACTGTCTTGGATGCGCTTCTTGTCAACACTGAAGCAGCGTCTCTTGGACACAGCTGGACTCACACCGACATGGTCTGATGCTATGAACACTGGCTTGTTGTCTTTCCACAATGCCACCACGACACTTCCAATGCCCTGATATTCGATTTCTCTACCTGCTCTCTTCATCGCACTGGATTTCATGAGAGGGCAGTCTCACAAGCAGTTCCCCGTATTGTCCCAGTGGCAGCAAAAACTGTATCTTCAGTGTTGTGAGGAGTACCAATGAAGTGAAGAAGTTGTCGAAAGTAAGAGTGTGACACTGGGGATGTTCAACTATCGTCAGAAGCTGCCAGACAGCTTGACTACCGAGGCTGTCATCCTCTCTCTCTCTCTCTCTCTCTCTCTCTCTCTCTCTCTCTCTCTCTCTCTCTCTCTCTCTCTCTCTCACACACACACACACACACACACACACACACACACACACACACACACACACACACACACACACACACACACACACACACACACACACACACACACACACACATACACACACACACACACACACACGCAGACACACACACATACACACATATATATATATATATATATGATTTAGTTGATACACGTAGCTCAAGATCAGAAAAATGCATATGTAAATCAACGTTGACTTGACTTGACGCCATCAGTAGCGTATTGGACCAATGTTCGTAAAACGAACATGACCCAGATATGAAAATTTTGCGACTCCATTTATTACAATAAAATTATGCAAATGGCATGTGCTTTGTGCTAAATATGTGCACTTGTCAAATACCCATCAGCTCGTACGATATCACGCATCAAGAACCAAAATTACAAATTTTCAAACAAAAGATGGTGAACATACTGGATTTGAGGTATTTAGCATAAGACAAAAACAGTTCAAAACTTTCAAAACAAAATTTTTTTTGCGATTTATCCGACAAATCAAACCTTTCGCTTACATAAGAGCACTTGAATACAAAACTAGAGTGATGACCTCAACCAATTTGATGTCATCAAAAAATGTGTTCGTAAAACGAACATTGGTCCAAAACGGGTTAACAGATTTATTGTTTCTAATGGCATGCTTTGGTACATCTGGTAGCATGTGTTGGACACCAGGCTGGGCCTTCGGTTTACGTTCAAAACCGCGATCACAAAACAGCGATCGTCAAAAAGGCGAACACAATTAGCGATGCAAAAAACAGCTAGTGTATAAAATAGCGATCATCAAAGCAGCGATTTCACCGATTTATTATTTTCAAATGTATCACGGAGTATACATAATTTATAACAAACGTGTAATGTTAAATTAGAAGACTCAAATTATGTCCAATTCCATGAAGGCAGTCCAATATTGCTCGATTTTTGATCAGCTGCAGATCTATGCCTACTTTGGGTGGATTCATGGTTGAGGACGAGGGAATTACAGTAATCGAGCTTTGAGTGGACAATGGAGGTACAAATGGACAAAATTAATGGTCGAGGCAGTTTTAAAGTCGAGCATGGGCTGGATGCGGTGGAGGTCACAACTATGCATAATGTCACTTTAAAATAGAAGCTGGATTGATGAAAATAATTTCTTGCTTAAATAGAAATTGGATGTATGAAAATTATTTTTTCATGAAATGGAAGCTGGATTGATAGAAATAATTGTTTTCGAAGTTAACGCTGGATTGGGGAAACTGTAATAGTCTTTGTTTCAATGGAAGCTGGATTGATGAAAAATAATTGTTTCCGTAAATAGCAGATGGATTTATGAGAATAATTCTTTGCTTAGATAGAAATTGGATTGATGAAAAGTAATTAAAAAAGTAAATAAAAGTTGGATTTATGAAAATAATTTTTTCATGAAATGGAAGTTGGATTGATTACATTTGTCATGGACATTGGTAGACTGCTTACTTACCAACGCCAAGTGCAGCATTGAAGACATTAGAATAACTTGTTTCATTACATACCTAAGACCAAGAAAACGTAATCAAGAATAGTCGAAAATAAATTCTTGACGAATTCAGACATAATTTAATCGCTGTTTTGATGATCGCTGTTTTATGCACTCACTGTTTTTTATCGTTGTTTTGTGATCGCGGTTTTGAACGTAGACCGGGCCTTCTACTTATAATCAGCTGCGGAAATGTTCTTCAAGTGATTAAGCTCATGAACACTATAATACTCACAGTCCAGAATCTCGACCAGCACCACAGTGCATTGCCCGCGATGTAAAGTGATGATGGGCGCAACTTCCGAGTGCCGTCAATATGCTACCTATTGTATCGTATCTGAGAATTTATAAAGCGCTAGATTTTAATACCTGTTTCTGACCTACGCCTTGGATAGACTTAGGCCTCCCATGCTTTCGACTTGATTTCTTATAAGTCGAAGGTGATTATTTATTAGTGCACGAACTTGACTGTAGTTTGTAGCTAGACAGTGCGGTTTCTCATATCTCATCGAATGCGTTATCGGTCATGGTGACGCATCGACCGTTGGTGAGTTATAGATGAACTCAACACAAAGGCTGCTGACGGTTGGCGAAGAGCAAAGACCGCTACTTCAGTTGTCTCGACTCACAAATGCCTCGACTAGTTCAACCGTCCGTTCGATCGCACCAACACTCTCTCGATCGCACCAACACTCTCTCGATCGCACCAACACTCTCTCGAGTGCACCAACACTCTCTCGAGTGCACCAACACTCTCTCGATCTCACAAACAATCTCTCGAGCGCACCAACACTCTCTCGATCGCACCAACACTCTCTCGATCGCACCAACACTCTCTCGAGTGCACCAACACTCTCTCGATCTCGCAAACAATCTCTCGAGCGCACCAACACTCTCTCGATCGCACCAACACTCTCTCGATCTCTCAAACACTCTCTCGATCGCAACAACACTCTCTCGAGTGCACCAATACTCTCTCGATCTCACAAACAATCACTCGTTCGCACCAACACTCTCTCGATCGCACCAACACTCTCTCGAGTGCACCAACACTCTCTCGATCTCACAAACACTCTCTCGATCGCAACAACACTCTCTCGATCTCAAAAACAATCTCTCGATCTCAAAAACACTCTCTCGATCGCACAAACACTCTCTCGATCGCACAAACACTCTCTCGAGCGCACCAACACTCTCTCGAGCGCACCAACACTCTCTCGATCTCACAAACACTCTCTCGAGCGCACCAACACTCTCTCGAGCGCACCAACACTCTCTCGAGCGCACCAACACTCTCTCGATCTCACAAACACTCTCTCGATCGCACAAACACTCTCTCGATCGCACAAACACTCTCTCGAGCGCACCAACACCCTCTCGATCTCACAAACACTCTCTCGATCGCACAAACACTCTCTCGATCGCACAAACACTCTCTCGATCGCACAAACACTCTCTCGAGCGCACCAACACTCTCTCGAGCGCACCAACACTCTCTCGATCTCACAAACACTCTCTCGATCGCACAAACACTCTCTCGATCGCACAAACACTCTCTCGATCGCACCAACACTCTCTCGAGCGCACCAATACTCTCTCGATCTCACAAACACTCTCTCGATCTCACAAACACTCTCTCGAGCGCACAAACACTCTCTCTAGCGCACAAACACTCTCTCGATCGCACAAACACTCTCTCGATCGCACAAACACTCTCTCGATCTCACAAACACTCTCTCGATCGCACAAACACTCTCTCGATCGCGCAAACACTCTCTCGATCGCACTAACACTCTCTCGATCGCACTAATATTGTAGGGTGAACGATCCTTCGGAACTGACCGACATCGACTAATCAAACTATTGAGTTTCTTTCGAATGCGATCAGGAGTTGACGAATTACCTCGTCCTACAGAGTTAAGCTTACTTTTTAGCAGTTAACTTAGGAATTTATGCAACACTTTATCGCGCCTTAATGAACATGTTGTATGATGAGCAGACGCCATCGCGCAACAGTTGTAGTTAAAAGTGTATTACGTGTTCCTTTGCGTCCCTTTTGATATGTGTTTTACATATTTATCAGTTTCCCATTACCCGATCTAAATAGGCCTAGTAAATACGCCGTATCATGGTCGATATTTGTGCTGGTATTTAAATACTTAGAGCTTAGTTAAAATATATACATTCAGGACAGAACGCAACCGTACGTAGTACAACATAGGCTATAAACCCAATACATTCACAGCATTATAAACCAACATAGCTTAATTTACATTCAGTTAGGTATAATGTGAATTACGAGATCATAACTGACTGAACTAAACAGATGCCATGTAAGGTAAACTGGATATGTATGGTGTGCTAATTCACATAAAATTGTAGCCTACTTTTTCACTCGCATTGCTGATCCAAAGAAATTCTGTTGAGAGACCTAATGACTTGAGTTTTAACGATGCTTTCAAATCACATGCCTTAGATATTTGTTGATTTACTACCAAAAATGTACTATTTTTGCAGCTGCTGTAACTAGTTCTAATACTGGGGTTATCGTTGGTGCTGTCGTTGGATCTCTTTGTGCAGTGCTTATCATTCTAGCGCTGTTGGCCTTTCTTTACTGGCGCAGGTAAGAATTAGATAGCTTTGCCTCATGTATCTAAAAATCTATAAACTTTTAATAGGCCTGTATTGTGTATCTGTTATAAAACCCTTCATCTATAGCATGCCTCCTAAGCGGCGTTTTTCATGTTAAAGGCTTCATTTACTGCCAATAATTATGAGACACTAAGTACTAGCCATGATCGATGATTGTTATGATTTAGCAACATGACTGATGAACTAATCTGCATCAAAACTTGCAGGACAATTTAAACCAATTCCAATTATAATTCATTATAAAAGATTACATTTCGCATGCATCTGAACATATGTATAACACCTCCATAGTATTTTGACAGATTCCCATTCTCAGTTAACTATTTCATTTGCTTATAGAGACTTTGCGAGAGCCTTATAGACTCTATTGGCCTACAAATGACCAGATGCAGTTGATATTAAGATTAGAAATGCATTTGGATTCAAATGGCTTAGGAGAGAATGATCAACCATTCAGGTTTACGGTAAACATGCAACTGATAACCTCTTTATATGCATGTTTTGGCTCTATAAACCGTTGTGAGTAGAGCTTTATACTTTCTTCGAGTTGTTGAGGTCAAAGCTGACTCTAGCACTAATAATTATGACATATTACTCCGCCGCCTCTCTCTGTCATTGGCCTTACTGGTTAACGACTAAACTGTTTTTTCTTTTTGCATCTTCCATATAATGTCACTATTGTCTCGTCACCTGTGGAGTTTAGATCTAAACGTTTCACGCTCCCACATGTTTTGCAATTTAACACTTCCATTTGGAGATGGTTAGACTGCGAGGATTGCTACAAACGGCTATTAAATTCAGACTCTATATTGTTAAAATTATGACCGGTTACGCCCAACATCCAATGATTGGGCAATTTGACGCTTGCAGCATGTCGCTCTGCGAACCTCTTCGAGGTTACAAGCCCCCAGTCGTTGTCATGGTGAACAGGTCGGACAGCCCTCATTTACTGCCTGGGTTTCTACGCCCGCCATTAACCACTGCTGCCCCACCAGGAAGTCACAAGCCCACTAGCAGTATAGGAGCTGTACCGGAGCAGAAGAGCTGCCCCAGGATATTTTGTGTGCGGACGTTTAACCCAGCTAAACAGTGTACAGCGAAACAAAAACTCTGCTCTGCATTTTAATTTGTCTCAACATGTCACAAAGGCATTTAATGAGCTCATGGAGCACGTGCTGCACCGCCCCAGTGGCTTTTTCGAGGTTGATCAGCAATTCCGTTTTTGGTGCGAGGTAGAGGCCGGAAATGTCGATGTACTGCAAAGAGGTTACAGGTGTTCGGATTGCTCGAGCACCTCCACGCGGAGTTCCTGAAGAAGCCTACGAAGTGGTTTAATTTGACACGATGATTCCCGTGCATCTATTCCGAAATATTCGAGTCTAGCGCCTCATAGTGAAATACTTCTCGATGGGCCATTGGTTCTCTAACATCACGTCGCCGAAGACCATGACGCTCAGCGCGTTCTTATCAACACACAATCAATCAATGCTTCTGGAGTAAACAATTAATCTAGTCTTTGGAGTGCGCGAATGTCGTAGTCGCTCGATGTCGGAAACCCCACTCATCGCTCTGCTTCAGCTGCAGAAGGACAAAAGTCTTCCATTCGGCGTGCCTTCCGAGGCCGTCCCAGGAGGCTCGTTCCCGATCACTGGTAAATACCCAAACGGTGGGTCGTTGACGCAGCTCGATAAGCGGCGTTCACAGGGCTAGCGGGTCGTTAACTAGCTTGACTTTGCGTGCCTCAACCACGAATGACTTGTACAATGCATTAGAAGAAGAGTATCGTCTGCGCAGCCACGCTGAAATGTTCTGCCTGCGTCTGTATCGAGCGATCGCGTACGCTGACGCCGCCGCAGAGTTTGAGCAGGACGCTCAACTTGTATCGGCCATCACATCTGCGAAGTCACGCTTGAGGATGAGGATTTCTTTTCGCGGCCAATCAGCCTAATGGCGACTGCCGGGTAGATACCAGCGCTTGCTTGTTGGAAACGTTTAGCCTTTGTCAAGGCGACAGATGGCTAATCAACTTTCCGCAGTATACATGTATTTCAGTCCTAATGGGCTACTGACGAGGCAAAGCTGCGGTGAAGAAGCTGGCCTGTGCCGCTAACGTTGCTGAGTTTGATGCTCACATCTCGCGTCCAGTGTTCGACGATGTTCGCCGCAACTGACTGAGCCATTGACTGATATAAGAGTGTGACCGAATATCCGCGGATTTCATATGGATCAACAGGCGCCGGCCGTTGATATGGCCTTGGCTTCTCAAGGACGGTTCTGAGTGCAAGTGAACTGCCTTCATTACACAGCTGATGTGGCAAGGCATAATGTGCAAGTGAGGCGCGGACAAGCTGGTAACCATTAGCAGCAAGAAACAGTACGTACAGGACGTCGTTGAATTACAGGCCTTTCGCTGCGTTAAAACTACAAAAAATGATGTAAAGACAGTGCCGAGGTAGAGCAGATCAACTTTGAATGACTGTAGTCTGAGCAAACTTGATGCAAAAATTTTCAAACATTAATACGTTTCGATATCATATTGCAATTTGTCACTGCTTTCGCCGTTCCCATGCTGAAACCCATAACGGATCATTCTTGGAATTTATCAAGCTTGGAGGAGACATAAAAGGTAGCGATAGTGGAAGCAGTTTTAAAGTCAACCATGATTCAAATGCGGTGGAGTTCGCGAAAGGCCCATGCATGACGCAGATGTTCTATAGGATTGATGTGTGATTAGAGAAGGATAGATGTGGATCAGAGGTAACGCCAAGCATTGCACACAGGAAGTCGAAGGTGACAGCGAGAGATGTATCTGTTCGCGCTGCTCAGTCGTTTATCGGCTTAAGAATTGCTGAAATTTCTAACTTCTTCCACTGCCTTTACAGTCTCTTTCTTAAGAACAGTCGACGAAGGAAAAATGGAGGGGAGGTGGACAACAGGAAGACCAAGACAGATTATGCTGGATTTGATGATGACAGATGGATACAAAAAGCTCAAAGTAGAGGCTCAACATCGAGAGAAATGGCGACGTCGAACATGTGAACCTGCCTAAGAGGTTGAGAACTAGAAGAAGACGTGTATAGTCTCGGTTTCCTTTGCCTGGCCTAGCAGTTACTATGAGTCTATGACTGTATTTTCTATATTTCTATAGAGCCTGAAATCAACTCCTCTACAGCAATGCATGACTATTAAGTGACGGTCGCAATCTGACAACATTTCACCTATTTCTTTTTTCAATTCAACAGACATTAGACTCAATTTTACATATCAAGCTGAACACAAATTAACTTGCAAGTGCCTAGAAGTATTTATCTCTCCCTTTATTTTCTAACTATTTTACTGCGAATGAATTTGTTCTGCTCAAACTGTAAAGTTATTCAGTAGCGTCCTTCAGAAATCCTTCAAAGGCGCTGATTCATATTTTGGCCAACATAATCATGCACATTGAGTTTCGTAATAACATGTTAAATGTTAATATTTTTTCGCAGAAGACAAAGTGCAAAATCATCAGACAATAGCAGAAACATTGGATTTTCTAATGCATACAAAGGTAGGAAATATGACTGGCACATTTATTTTATATTGTCTGAAGCATCTAAATCTAAGAGAACGATGCATAATGCGTCAATTTTGTAATTCACAGATTTTATTTGTACAGGAATGTAAGTACAAAGATCTAAGCCCCTGCGGTGCTTCTCGGCTTAACTTTATGATTTCATTTAACAATACTAATTGTGACCAAAATGACATAGTGGCACATACATACAAGCATGAATATTTGCTTCCATATAGGTCTGAATAGGTTTATTTATTTTTATTTATTTGAATCAGTGTACAGCAAGAACCCAATAAAAGAAACATAACATACTAACATAACATTCCTTACTAAACTAAAAACTGTTCTTTTTGGGCGCGTTGGAGTCAGGAGCGCCTCTGAGTAGTTTCCTTGAAGGGGCGCTATATAAATTCCCGAATGAATGAATGAATGAATAAAACAATGTTCAGAAATGATAATTAGACAAGTTAAAGAAAGATTAGAATGCATTTAGATAATTGTAATAATAATCGCGATCTGATATACCATTTCTTCGATAGAAACTCCACCCAATCGGACATCGAACACTATTTCGAGATATCGGGAATTAACAAAGATCGCAGTAAATGAAATCGGCTCCTGAAGAAAAGGCCCTACCTCCGGGTTGTTGAGAACGCTACACTAAATAACAGCCGGTGGCTATTGAATCAGACAACAACACTTCAGAGCCGTTTTTACACTCCATATAATTCTTCGTTTACTGCAGATGATTACCTGCACAGTGCACGTACATACCACAATATATTATGAACGTAATGCACCTGTGTGTGCAAGTTGCTTTTATAATCTGTCTTTCCAGCATCCGACCTGACTAAGCAGGGTCAGCATGCCGAGACATGTCTAAGCCTTAGCATTTCCATTGCATTGAGTGCGAAAGGCTGCGTTCTGTGACTAACAGGTTTAGGTGCCCGAAAAATAACAGAAGGCTGAGCCCACGCACGTTTCATCATCATAGTGCCACCAGAATCAGTTATGACTTTGAAGTGATATGGTGATGTTTGTGTGTCCCTGTGACAACTCTGGCGATTGACTTTTGACTGAGTTCTACACGCTTAATTTTGGTGGATTCGAGGTTGAGGAAATGGAATTTATGGCAATCAAGCTTGGAGGAGACACTGATCACCGGACTTGCGATTGGTGCCTCGGTTAAACTCGCCTCCTTTTGATAAGTCCCTCAAATCACACTTTTTTGCTGTGGCTCTGCTGGAAGCGCCTCTGAGTAGGTCTTTTGAAGAGGCACTATATAACTTCTCGGAATGAATGAATGAATGTATTGACACATATTCTCAACCATCTTTGACAAGACAGATAGGTTGGAAACAGGTCGATAATTGGCAAAAAATTGGTTTAAATCAAGGCCAGGTTGCTTAACATATAACATTGCAACAGCCCGCTTCTGAGAAAGAGGGAGCGATCCCTCACCCAAAGCAGTGTTGCACAGTATCAGTAAAGAGGGCAACAGTTCGTCCACAAAATCCTTAGTTAGAAATAGTGGCAGCGGGTCGAGCTTGCACGACTACGATGGTGACGACACCATCAACTGGCGCAGGTCTTCCATGGCGATCAGTTCCAATTGTGACATCCATCCGTTGGAGAGAAGATCGGCAGTGGTGCATCATCGGAAGAACGACGGACTATGGCAATCTTTTTCGCATAAACTCCAGATAGTCCGTGGGGGTGGTTTCGTTGATGTAGAAAAGCAATGGGTAGAGTCGTCGAGGTTCTCCATGTCTCGTTCGATTGTCTTTTATCTTTCTCACAACCCCAATTCTCAACACCATCCGTGTTTACTTTCTGCCTGTCTGCCTGCTTAACGTTTAACACTTTAACGACGAGCATGAACCAAAAGTGACGCTGGAAACCAAACCAATGTAGCTAGGCGCTAAAGTATGACATATGGCGTAAGAAGCAAATCTGACGAGACACGCTTCACAGTCGATTTTTGATTGAGCGTGTTAAACTGAGCTGATTCCCATAACTTAGCTTCTTTAAACACTAAAAACATCCTATGGTTACTATTAAGATATGATAACGGTGCCATCGAATTGCCTCTAATGGACGTACTGGAAGAAGAAAATAATGCGATATTGCAAATCAGGTAATCATTGAACACCTGTGTTTTTCAGCGGACATCAATAGCTCGATAGAGGTAAACGCACTCTGGAAAATAGAAAAAGCAACGATGCGGAAAGAATTTAAGGTGAGTATATTTTCAACCTCTGGGTGATTTGCCTTTTATTGAGCAGTTTTGAAGTATGAAATGACCGGTTTGAGTTTCTTTTCTGGGCTTTCATCTTTCTTGTTTGAGTTTTCATTATCTGTAGGCAATACTAGGCATTGGTGCTGTAGTCTGCTGCAGATTCTTTCTCCTTGATGACAGGACTCGCGTTTTCCTCTTCCATTTTGCTCCCTTGTCGGTTCCTGACGTGGCATATAGAGGCGAGAGCGTTTTCCATCGCATGGCACCAGCTTGTATGATCTTGTGGATGATGTACAAGCATTCGTCCATGGGTCTCCTTCATCCCAGCTGCACTTTGCTGAGCGCATTCAATTCCTCTTTAATTCTCTCCACCTCTGCAGTCGGTCCTAAATACGGCCATGAGTTTAATAGCGCGCCTGCCACGCTATTCTCACATTTCTACCTTCATGTTTGAACAACTGCACTGGCTTCCTCTCTCTGCATGCATTAAATTCAAGATCCTTATTCTGGGTGTCAAGGCACAACGGGGTCTCGCCCCGAAATATCTAGCTGATGTAATACTCCGGCCTCTTTCGGCCTCCTCGCAACGTCCAGTCCGCTCTTCAAACAGACTTGATCCTCTAGTTCCTCATACTACTTCCTCAGCTATTGCTCAGTCCCCGTCCTCTGCTCTGCAATTTTACTGCAATGTAACCTTAAGTCGCTCCATTGCTCATGGTGGCCTCGCTTTTATCTACAATTAAGTTCTCACTAGACACCAAAGTCCATCCTCAGGCAGAAACGATGTGCATATTCTTAAGTGAAGTACATCCAACATCTATCGCCATCCTGTCTTAGTCGGTGAATTCTACAGTGATATACATATTCGTTTATTGACTGTGAGAATGCGGCCCATCTACGTCGAGGCTGGCCAAAGACTTATATTGTGCGGTAGTCTTAACTGCCCTGGATTGTATGGTCAATTGGTCATATCAAAAACGACATAGCCGATAGCTTCACCACCTACGGTCACGGTGAATTTCTTGATGTTCCGACGGGCTAACCTTATTGATGTTCAAGCTTTAATTGGTACTTAGCCGAAGTTTCTAGCAATTTTCATCTGCTGTTATTAATTAGTTTTAAATAGCCATCTTAGTCTACATAATATTTCTTGTATTTAGAGTGTTCCAATGGAGGCTGATCACCCAGTTGATTATGCATCATCCGTTGAACTGAAAGAGAAAAATAAATACAAGAATATACTTCCTTGTAAGTAAATATCTCGACAAAAAAATACATAAATTACCTTTTTGAACCAAATGCATTGGACTTGTCTCCTTAAAGCAGTTGGCCAGATACCTATTCAAATTGATATTGTCAATATGTATTGCATTGTATTGTATTTGCATAAGCCTTTCAGAAGCGCTCCAAGTGCGAGGTACTCCGAGAGAAAAGGAAGGTTTGAAGGTTAAAGAAAGAGGTAAAGATGTAACCAAAGAGGATTGTAGAGCGTAGAGAAGGAGGAAGTCAATTCCATAGAGAGGGACCTATGCAGGCAAAAGGATCTGAATTGAGCCATTGTGGTCCTAACACGGGGAACGAAGAGGTCGAGCTGGTCAGCGGATCTGAAAAGATGCAATGACGCGACAGAGATGGGATGGAGAATTTGGTGACATAGATATTTGGAGCATGGCCCAGTTGAGATTTGAGCACGAAAATTAAAACTCTAAATTGGATTCGTAGAAAGAGGTAGCCAATTAAGTTGTTCAGCTATAAATGTAGAGATTTGAGAGAATCAAGAGAATCGATGTATATTTAAAAGCCACTTAGTAACATTATCTCTGTGTATGTATATGTAAGATGGGATATTATTACGATTCCTATTCATGGGGAAAGACTAACTCTAGCTAAAGTTGTAAAGAAACTACTATAGAGTATTTATTAAGTGAATAATTAAAGTGACCTCCATGCAGTATATAACGTAATAAAAATAAATAGAAGGCAATGTGAAACCAATTAAACATACCTGTAAAATAGATGTGGTCGATTACATCTGAGACTCTGGTCTTACGCCGGGTCTCAAGATCCCGAGGACTATTTAAGCATTCCCCGGGCGTTCGTCTCGAAATGAACCACCTGGGTAAAGGCATGACGGACCAGTAAGCGTGATTTCGCCATAGTAGTCTAGAATCACGAACAATATGCGTAATTTCCACCATCCCTCTATAAGTTCACTTTCGGGGACGAAAGTTCAGGCTCTTTAGCAGGCTTTCCTTCACAGGCCCCCTTAAATTACCAGGACTGTACACGCTCAGCCTCAGGACTCGGAACTTGGGTCTATTGTCGATGTACTTTTTATCACAAAAAAATGAAGAGTCCGATTTGGGAGAATTTGTTTCTGTTTATGTTTGTCTTGACGAAAGCTAAACCTGATTTTTAAAAAGCATAGACACAATTCAGAGTCATTCGAGGTCATTTCAAGGTCATAAAAATAAATAAATCTAGCAAAAATCATGGCAAATAGACAGACCTCGAGAAAAATTATTTAAATCGGCTACTGTTTTTTTTTGTTTCTCGTCTTGATAAGGGCTACCTGTGAAAAGAAAAAGGCTACTAAACTTAAGACAATCAATGTTATTTTACGATCAAAACGCTCAAATTCATTAGAAATTATGGGCAATAGTTATAGCTCAGCCAAATATGATTTCATCTGGATTACTCATTTCTCGAATTGCTCATGCCAATAAGAAAACACGACTACGAAATCTAAGACCATTCAAGGTTATTTTAAGGTAAAAAAGATCATTTTCAGAAGAAATTCAGGGAAAATGGCCATAGCTAAGGCAAAAGTTGCTCTATTTTGATTATCCTTTTACTGGTGTGCTCAGACCGATATGGCTGCATTCGAGTAGACATACTACCAAAAAGCTAAATTAATGCAAGGCTATTTCAAACTCAAAAGGTCAAAATAAAGGGTAAATAGTCGTGGCTCACCCAAATGTTGTTCGATTTGGGTGAATCTTTTACTACCTTTTATAAGAAATATAACTAAAATCTAACACATTCCAATGTGATTCCGAAGTCAAAAGGTCAAATCAAGGACAAATGGCCATAAGTCAGTCACATGTTGTTATATTTTATTTTGATTATTCTTATACCTGCTTGCTCGGGGTGAAAAGGGATACATTCTAGAGGAAATAGTACTAAAATGCAAGCATAATTCAAGATTATTTCAAGTTCAAATGGTCAAAATCAAGAGTAAATGGCCATATTTGAGCCAAATATTGATTTATTTGCAATGCAATACAATACAACTGTGGTATGATTATGATAATGCCCTCTTTACAAAGTTCAGAAGTGCACATTGAAGCCGGGCAACTATTAAGAGCCGTAAATAGACTGGAAGAGGCAAGTTCTGTTTAGAGCCAAAGACAGTCTCGCTTAGAGAGTTGCGAACATGAGGAGGTAGAGAGTTCCAGATGGAGGGACCGGCAACTGTGAATGAACGCCGGCCAAAGACAAGACGTGTACCAGGAACAACATACTTTCCAGATGAAGCTGATCAAAGAGAGGAGCAGCCTTTAACAGAGTTGCAAGGTATGACCTAGGAAGATAAGCATGCTCTGTAAATGAGGAGTAATAAGATTGAAGTGGTTACGCTCAAATACAGGAAGCCAGTGTAGAGGCCGAAGAGCAGGTGTGATATGGTCTCGGTGAGAGAGTACAAGAGAGTACAAGTATAGTCTTGCAGCCTGATGCAGTATTCTGTTAGAGAAAGTAGTGTGTATTCAGGGAGACCATAGGTTACCGACTTGCGGTAGTCAAGTCGCGTCAGAATCAGTGTTTTCAGTTATGCTGAGTCAAGACTAGATCAAAGTTGTCGGATTCTTCTGGGGTGAAACAAGTACGCCCGATATATGGCAGCTTTGAGGTTTGAGGGAAAGCGTTGAGTCAAGGATGACTCCAAGATCTCGAACAGTAGCTGATGGAGGGAGTAGAGAAGAGGAAGTAAAGAGAGAGTTTAGCGTACTCAAGAAGCTTAGAGGAAATGTGAAACCAGATGAGCTCAGATTTGTCAGCGTTAAGTTTGAATCGCATAGACAGACTCCATATCATGAAGTCGTCAATGCAGGCACGAAGTCTCTTTGTGGCATTTGCAATCTCATTTGGTCGTAGATGTATATAGAGTTGGGTATCATCAGCATAGAGGTCTGTAATAGGTGTAGAGGAGCGGACTGACGCACTTTTATTAATCATAATAATAAAGTCGGGGTCATTCAGCACAAAGTGAGTTAGTCTCCCTCTACACCTACTACAGCTACAGGCGCATGCGCTAGTGCCAGCTAGTGCCACGAAGTACGCACTAACGCACGTGCTTACAGTGCTGAAAGGCTAAGAAATGAAACATTGCAAATGAAAAAAGTGAAATATTATTAAGTTACAAAATTATAATAACTTAGGTACTAGTTTTAATATTATGTAAACTAACAGTCTAACACCATCTAGTGGCTTAGATCTCATACCTTTCCTCACGCCCTTTCACCGTCAATGCCGCTGGTCTCTCATCTAATTCGCACACCCTCACGGTCTCACCTGCGGTATTCCTCAAAGTTCTTTTATCGGTCCTATGCGGTTTATTCTTTACACCTCCTCATTCATCAGACTCATTTCCTCCTCCTCTGTTGGTCACCTCTATGCCAACACACAACTCTTCATATCTTTCTCTCCTCACTCCCTTCCAGATGCACTAAATCACTTACGCAGCACCATCACCCTGATTTCATCATGGATGATTGGATGACCTCTAATCTGCTATGTCTTAACCCTTCAAAACAAAATTCCTCATTATCGAACTCCGCGAGCAATTAAACAAACTAGCCTATGCTCCCGACCTTTGTCCAACGGATCTCACTTCTCCCGTACCTTATTCTTCGCCTGTCCACAATCTTGCAATCATCTTCGATAAGAACCTTACCTTTTCCGACCACATCACCCATCTATCTCGCACCTGCTATATGCACTTCCGTGACCCACGTCGATTGCACCCAATACTTCATTACAAGACCGCGTGTACAATAGCCACTTCATATTTTCATTCCAAACTCGACTACTGTAACTCCCTTTTTTTAACAACATCGACTCTTCTCAAATGACACGCGTGAAAACAGTCGCCAAAACTTCCAAACACCACCACGCTGAGAAATTTTCGAAGATTTACATTTACATTTAGTGAATTTGTAGTAGTAGACTAAGGAACCGACTAACTTACTAAGCATAGTAGTGCAAGCACGTCAGTAACGTCATTATCTACAACAGCTCGTTTCGAATAATTTTTCAAGTAGGCCTATCATCGTTATTGTTGGCCCTTGTTGGTTTGAACTCTAAGACAATAATTTCAAGCAGCAGGTCACCCCTAAAACGTATGTCGACAGACCCTACTAAATTTTCCAAATGATGCTGCTCAAAGTCATATGCCATCATTAGACGAAACCTCCAGTTTTACGGTGCATCAATGGATATAACTACACCGTCTACACGGTGATGAAACGGATTGTTTTAACGTGCAGTGCTACACAAAATATGCAGCGATAACTTGAAAAGTTCATTGATGAAAGGATGTTTGATCAGTAATGACTGTTTAATCAATGTTCCCCAGGATGTATTCCCCAGAGTAACAAAATAATATAGTTTTGAGTTTTTGTTGACTTTATAATATTATATTAACTGTTATAATATTATAATGATTTTATATAATATAAGTGGGATCAAGGATCACTCTTCTTGAGACGAGGACGAAGAACTGCTTTCTTCTGAGAGTAAGGAAGTATGCCAATAGAGAGAGAAATGTTGATTAGGAAAGCTAGGATAATAGCAGAGAAGTAAGGTTGAGGTTTTAGAAGCTATGAAGGCACATGGTCAGGTTCACAGTATTTGGAGGTAGATTTCGTCAATGAGTCAGCAGGAGTCAGATGTGACAGGGTCAAAGGTTGATAGTGAGGTCGTAGTGAGGATAGGCAGCTCAGGAGTTTTGATTCGGGTATTTCTTACACCTGTTCTCTATGACCGATAAGGCTACCTAAGAGCAGACTTAGTAACAAATATGTGACATAATCCAAGGTTATTTAAAGGTCCAAAGGTCAAAATCAAGAGTAAATTGCCATGCTCAGTCAAATATTTTTCTATTTAGGTTACTCTTTTCTCGGTTTGCTGGCTCCGATAGGAGCTACCTTCGAGAAGGAACATGACTAAAAGCTAGCATAGTTTGAATGAGCAATTCAATCGCTTATGGCGCAACTTGGCTATCAAACAAGACATTCACAGAATAGGAAATCGCATGCATCGTCTTGTTACACTAACTAACGCTCTAGGTTCTTATCATCTTGATTACTGTGACTCACAGTAACCTAACCTAACCGGCATCGCAAAACAAGTTCATACAAAGTGCATATGCTTCACTTATGCTTCAGAGAGTGAAGGACATGATCTCCTGTACATAATATCCGGTGATGAACCCCAGGCTAGGACATCATCTCCCCAATGTCTAACTTTTCCATCAATCGATGATATCCAAGCATAATTATAGACTAGTTTCCGTAGGCTATATAGAGCCAAGTGAACAGTCGTCAAAAATTTTATGAAACAAATGTCGTGCCCAAGTCCACGCAGTGTGTCCTCGACGGATTTTTTCCATCTCGCCGATCATGGCAAAGTTGCAGCAAACGCGCCTGTAGCTGGTTGGTGTTGGGATTTACCCGCTTATTGGGAGGCTGACCTCAAGCATCCTGCAAGATCCCAGTGCTCGATGCCCTCGTCCTCCTGCAGTAGGGTGTCCCAGAAAAACCAAAGTCTTCAAATTTCAATGGCCAACCTTCAAAAAGTTTCTCATGGCTATTCTGATAAAAAATGCAAAGTTACAGCAAGATTGAAGATCATTTAGATGTGGCTCAAAGCCTTTTAAAATTTCGTATACCCCCATGCAATAGCCTGTGTGGAAATTTTACCAACATATCGGTTTTCAATGCATAACTTTCAAACGGGAAGAGATATTCAAAATTCCTTTGGTGAGGTTTCCTGGAAAGGTTTGCTCACAACATATGTTTAGTCTCATAAGGTTACTCTTGCATGACGCCATGTGATATGACGTCAAACTTTGACGTCACAGTTGACATTGCGTTGGATCAATGGTTCCTCTAAACGTGTTGTTCTTAAAAGGTTTATTTTTAGGTATCAAGTTATGGTTTTGGGAAATAAGGATTTGCATAAAATATTCTTGAAACCCCTTAGCAGTTTCTTCTTCCAAAGCACGTGAAATAACGTCACTCAACTTTTAAAGTTACCGCTCCTATCTCCAAAGCCAGAAGTCTTGGAAAGGAGATCTCGATGTCTGCAGACTAGGGTTATCGACTCAAGGGAATTTGATAATAATATTATATTTCACAGACCACGTGACCTCATTCACCTCGTTCCCAGTGAACTTTATATATATATATATCCACAGTGGCGGCTCTACAGGGGGGCCAGGGGGCACTTGCCCCCAACTGAGGTTGTGGCCCCCAGTGGCCCCCCAAATTTTATTCCGAAATATTATGAAATATGGTATCATTTAATTTTGATATTTTCAAAGGTATTACTTACTTGCTTAAGCATGAAGCATGATGAAATCCGATGTTATTTTATCTGTGGTGTTTTCACAAACATGACCTATTTACTTCCTGAGAGTTTTAATTATTTTCTTGTCGTATAAGCTACATTCCTGCTAGCCATCACTGACTCCCTATCCGCAAGTAGGCTATATTGAGTACAGGGTAGCTGCCCTGGTATGGCGACATCACCAGCTAAGGCTTCGCCCAATTTACCTCCTCGAGCAATGCTGTCTGACTTCGGGTATCCAAAATGCTTTACGGAAAAGGGAGTTCTTTGGTTTCGTTCGCTCATACTGCAACTATGAAGAATCGAGCCTTTTCAGTGGTAGGCCCAGTGGTTTGGAACGTCCTTCCTTTAGACCTACGCCTACACACTGAGACTCTATCTGAATCCTTCCTCAACAAACTTAAAACTGTACTACCTTGGTCTACCCTACCCAAACAGTGTGTTCATAAATGCTCAGGCTTTTTTCGGGCTCTGCTGCAGATAAAAACTCTGTGCATCGTTCTGAAGTGGACCCACAGACTGCATTTAGGCAACTTGTCTACATCCAGTTATTATATCATTCCAAACTAAATCAACAATTCTCTGACCATTCGCTTACTATTCACTGATCAACAAGCATTTTGCTGTTGGGATTCTAACACCTGTTCCTAACTAAATTTAATATGCTGATTCCAAATCCGGAAACCGTTTTTGTCTATCACGTCCAGTTTTTAAGTTATAAAGTTTCTCGGATTCTTTAAGTTTTATATGCCTACATTAACACTGCGCAACAAAAAAAAATATTTGTTGTTTGCTACTCAGAACTTTTTAACTGTTCTTGGCTAAATTTTGGGCGCTGATTTCAAATATGAAATCGAAATTTGTCTAGCACGTCAGGTTTATTAGGTACGCATAAGTGAGGTTCTACACAATTGCGGATTCTCAACTCATACTATCAGTGAAAACACAGTTTAAAAAATGTATGAGGCATTTGCTTTTGTGCTTGCTCTCAACTAAATTGTGGATGCTGATTTCAAATATGAAATTGAAATTTGGCTAGCACGTCAGGTTTTTGAGGTACGCGTCGCATAGTTCATACTGCAAATGTACCGCATTAATTTTCGGTTATGTATAACCTCACTGATGCGTACCTAAAAAACCTGACAAGCTAGCCAAATTTTGATTTCATATTTGAAATCAGCGTCCAAATTTTAACTAAGAACAAATGTGAAAGCAAATGCCTGGCATTGTGTGATACAGTTTTGATACTTTGCTTTCGCTTACAGTATAGGCCTATATGAGCTGAGAATTCGCAATTGTGTAGAACTTCACTGAAGCGTAGCTGAAAAACTAGACCTGCCATCCAAATTTCGATTTCATATTTGAAACCAGCATCCAAAATTTAGCTAAGAACAAGCACAAAATCCTATTCTTCATACATTTTTAATATGAGTTGAGAGTTCGCAATTGTGTAGAACCTCACCTATGCGTACCTAAAAATCCTGACGTGCTAGCCAAATTTCGATTTCATAATTGAAATCAGCGCCCCAAATTTAGCTAAGAACAGTTCTAAAGTTCTGAGCAGCAAACAAAAAATATTATTTTGTTGGTCAGTGTTATGATTGGTATACAATCTTTAACACCAAAACACAAGTCTTTTCTGATATTAGACATATCTACAAAGCAAATATGTCTGATATTCGTTTCAGAGAGCAGTTTATCAATGCTGTTAGTTGAATGTGTTCGTGCAGAGTCGATTATCATTGGTGCCTTTGTGGAACAGTTTGACTCTAGGCATGACAGTCTTAATAAAACTTGCATTTAATTAAAAGTGCATGTATTGTTTGTAGTTTCTAGGTTTTACTTTTTTTCTAGGTTTTTACTTTTAAACGATATATATATATATATATATAATATTCGGGATTTGTCCTTTTCGCTCGCCAGTCCCCACCAGACGGGGAAGCATAGTATTACATTGTTCTGGCTATGATGGTTGCGCGGGTGATCAGTTGTAGAGAATCTGCAGATGCACCATGGTTTTTGAGTGTTTTAAGGGCGAAGATTGAAGCAGAGCCACTTTTGACGACTTTGTTGATGTGTTCCGTGACTGAAAGTTTTTCATCGATGGTGACGCTGTTTCCATTTGTGTCTTAACTTGAGGCTGTTGATTAAACAATTCATGTAAACGAATATATATATATATATATATATATATATATATATATATATATATATATATATATATATATATATATGTAGCTCCAATACAGGTCTCTTGTCACCATTCTCACTTTTGACGAAAATAGACTGGCCCCTCCATCTGTTTCCCCGGCCCCTCCGTGGCCCCCCCTGTTGCAAAAGTCTAGAGCCGCCATATATATCCATAACCACCCACAAGTCTTGGAAAGGTGATCTTGGTGTCAACTGTAAGATTTTTGGCTACAAGAAATCCTGAAGACTCATGCTTGCCACTCTACGGTAATTACATTCCATGACCTGATTGGTTTGTAACAGAGTGAAGCGATCGTATGACCTTGGAAAGTCGTAGACAGTTTCCTGTAACAATTTTCTGTTAATCACAATAACAAATCTCATGTTTAGGAATGTGCCTTAATGCCTTCACCGAAGATAAATCACAATGCTATTGCTTGCAATTCCAGAGAAATGAAGGGCAACCACGCCTGGTCGTCAAGTGACCTTGAAGCTCAGATGTAGTGTAATGTAATTAGTAACTTATATAGCGCCGTTCATAGCAGTGACTAATCAGTTGTGCTCCCAGTGCGAGTATCCCGACAGAAGAAATAGGCTAAGTTTTGAAGAGGGAGAGAAGTAGGAATAGATCTAGAAGGAATGGAAACACGTAAAGAGGAGGGGAGGGAATTCCACAGGGCAGGCCCAATGGTGAGAAATGACCTAGCTTGCGCCAAAGTGGTCCTAATTCGCGGTACAAAGAGATCATGCTGGTCCAAGGAGAAGAAAGGTTGGAGAGAAGCTGCAGAATGAGTAAAGCGATCGTAATCAATAATGTTGAGTGTACAGTTTTTGGCGGCCCTTAAAATCATAAAAATTATTAGACATCAAGAAAACTATTCTAGCACTTGTAGTTTCGGAGAACCAAAGGTTAAACATTGCAGGTCAATGGACCCTGAACTGCAGTCTTGCACTCAGCATATGATGTTCATCATATTGAATGTTCAGTGTACTTCATTCGAATCCAAGACTCTGAAAAACATCATATACGCCAGGAATTTTTTTTTACATAACTTAGTAGTTCCAGTGAGGCCAAAGGTTAACCATTGCAGGTCGAGTGACCTTGAACTACAAAGTCATGCGATGGTTATACCAGGTTGTTTATAACTCTATTTTATTTCCTTGAGCCCAGTGGACCTATCTTGGACTGACACCTTCGTTTTAGTCTTCACCGATAACGAAATATTATGACGATGGATGTCAAATGACCTTGAAAATGAAGATCGTCCTACAATGTTAGAAATAGCATATTTGACTTCTCCCAGGAAAACCCTGTCATAGACACAAAAATCACTGCTCGATTGGTTTTAGTTCCTGAGATACTCTGGGATAAAATTTCTCAATGGTAAATTAATGCGTATGATTCAGCTATACAATGCTTAACTTAGAGTCGCTTGAGCCACGCCTAAATGTTAATCTAATTAGCTGTAACTTCGTACAATATAATAATATAGTCCTATAGAAACTTTCTAGAGGTTGGCCATCAAGATATATAAACTTTTGAAAAGTTTCTGTCATTTTGGGACACCCTATCCTGCAGCTCTCCTATAAGTACTCACCCACAGTGAAAGGTGGAAATGTAGATCCTGAGTGGCCGAGTGGGTTGGTAGCCCGCTCTCCACGCCGGCGGCCCGGGTTCGATTCCCGGTCGGTCGGTTTATCAGAGATTAATTTCTCGGATCTTTACTGCGGGTGGCTCGGTCGCAATATAAACGTGGAGTACGAGGTTGTACTCTGCCTCCGACACTAATCATCTTCGATATGAAAAGTGTCGTTAAGCCCAAGTACACACACACAAAGGTGGAAATGGCCTACGAAGATGCATTAAATATTTACTTCAAAGCAAGAGCGTTGACTCTGAGGAAATTATACTCCTTAACAAGATTTCTCTAAAGGTATATTAACTAAGGTGAGTTGCTTGTCATGGTGACAATAAGGACAATGAGCGTTGCTTGATGCGGTGCGATTAACCCAAAGACGCATAATTATAAGCAATGCAGAAATAGGCTAATTGCACATAAGAGCGATTTTGTCCTGGGCTAATGTCCTAAGCAAAATCGGGGTATTATGTCCGGGCATTGTGTCCGGGAGATTATGTCCTACAACCGCTTCAGAACCCCATGGGTCCCAGCATATCACCATAAACTGTAGTCGCTGTACTGGCTTCCCACTGAACGGAGAATCTAGTTTAAAATGCCTCCTACTTTACACGGTGATAGACGATATTGGAGAGCAAAATTTCTTTAAATTTGTGGGTAGGCTACTCCTCAGATTTCTATGTACTTCAGTCGCCCACTAGGGGCTGTGATTCTTGCTCTCTGAGGCATCACAAATTATCAGGCTTTCTCGGTTGTCGAACGTAAATTTCTTGTATTCGTTGCCTAACACTATGCACTCGCTTGATACTCTTATGTCACTAAATTCTGGGTCAAAATTGGTTAATCTGTCTTCCGGGCTCTGGGACCCAATGATACTTCATGAATTCCATTCAACAGTCTCCCTATGAGTTCGGATTTCGGGTTTCCTTTGAATCGACCATTGACTGATTATCCTTGTTCTTTACGGAACTGCTCCTAGTGTGCCTTACAGGACTGTTTATGATATTATATTGATTAGGCACATACGAAACATTGACTGTCTGAATAGATTACTGTATTCTTAAAAAAGTCACACCCACGGCCACCTCTCTGGGGTTGCATCTCATCTTCCTCCATGTTTAGACAAAGTCTGCTGCACGTTCTTATGCGATTTTATATGTCAAAGGATTTATCTTTTAGACAACCACAATCGAGTGACACTCAGTGCGATCGGCGATGATCCCTTAACGGATTACATCAACGCCAGTTTTATATCTGTGAGTAAAAACCATTCTTTCTTATACAGTATAAAGAATCACTACGTAATGATTCGTATAGCGAGATTTTCCCATATCTACCCAGTGGTAGACTCTGTCCCGGTGAGAAATAAGATTTCAGTTTTAGGAGATAACGTGAAATCTAAATGTCTGAATCAAATAGACAAAATTGTCCAATGTCTGCATGTATGTGTGCAGGTGACCCGTCAGAACAGCCCATGACAAATCGGCCCCGACAAAACGTGACCAACGAAACAGCCCTCGTCAAAATGACCTCGACAAAACAGCCCCGTCAAATAGGCACCCGTCATATCGGCGCCAGTCATATCGGTCCCCGCCAACCAATTGTGATTGTATCTCTTAAAGAAATTGTCTTCCCGGAAGAGATTATTCCAACGGAGAGGAACTATTTTATCTTCTAAACACTCTACTTCAAGAGCGAATTTATTCAGAAACAGATCCGCCGAGGGGAGATCGTAATTTTAATCATAAGCTACAAACCTTTAAAGCGCCACTCGAAAGCCAAACGTATAGCACCAGTTTATTCACGAGCTCTACGTCGTCAGTGGGGTTGCCCAAAAGAGTAGTCCGAAGGAGGTTCAAGTCCGGTTGCCATAGGGTCAGAGGGTGCAGAACAGATGCTAAAACGGGTGTCGTTACATTGCCCAAAAATTTTAACAACTTTTACTTGCATTTCAGACTTACAGACACATGAAGGTCATTGCTTCTCATGGTAAGTTTTTGTGTATTACGTATAACAGATAGCTAGGATATTCACACGGAATCTGATGACGCTTTTAAATATTACAGTTATAATAACTCTGGCAGATTTTGTGTGAGAAGCTAAGTTTCAGAGGAATAAAGAAACCCTCAAAGTCTCGACGCGCTGTGGGTCTTGTTAGACCTTAGCTCCGCGTCGCTTCTCTTTCCATCCTTCTTCATGATGCCAGGCAATATGTGCAGCGGCGCTGGTGGGGTTGGGTGTTCTCCATAAAGCCGATTGTGTGCCAGCCATATAGTGACGCCAACGTTAAAAGTTGGAGATAATGCCGGAAGAGACGCGTGGGAAGCGATGTTCTAAGAAAATAATTTCTTCATAATAGTGCAGTAGAAACAGAATAATCAAATGACAGGGTTACCATCAGGACAAACGATGTTTGTCGCACCGAATCTACTGCAGTCATACACACATACAGTACTGCGTGTGGACAAATTGAATTAAACTTTAAAGAAAATAAGCCGAACTAACAATCTATTCCGTGTGAATATCCTAGCTCTCCGTTATACGTAATACACATAATATTAGTGTTACTCGTAACACCTCGACTAAATCAGAACTTTCATTTCCTGGCTTTCAAAGCTGCGAACTTGTGAATCACTTTATCGAAATCAATGCCTTTCGCCAACTCAATTTCAATTGATCTTATCGCACCGACCGATTGCATCTCTTTCTCCCTAGTGTTAGATCTGCCTTGGGTCAGTGCCGGACATTTACTGTGACTCCACTTGGAATGGCCTCCCACTCTGGTAAGGGATAAGCTCATGGCTGGGATTCCCCCGTATCCTTTCGGTCTCTCTCTTTCCCTGGAGGTTCCGCGCTAAGAGCGCATCTACATAGACCATAGGCCTACTGCGAGAGGCACTTTAAATATGTTTAGATACGATACGATCGATGTAGGCTAGTAGTTCTATGAATATTGAGAGTGATCGCGTTACTATCTGCAGGTGGTGTATTCACACATCGATTCACTAACAAACTTCTTCCATCGCCCTTTGTTAATTACTTTATCTGTCAAAACTACCTTCTTACCTCCAACCTCTCCTTTCTTTCCACAATCCTTGATAGACTTGTCTCTCTCCAGTGTATCGATTGCTTACACTGGAATTCTCTGTCGTCGACACTTCAAGATGTAACACCTGTACTTCAGTTTAAGAAAAGCTTAATACGTTGATTAATTAATATAGGCCTACATTTTGTTTTATTTTGTGGTGAATAAACTACTTACTTACTTACTTACAGTTCCGCTTTACACAGATAACATAGCGCCTATACATGTCTAGTCCAATTTTCTTTCTATTCTGTTCGTATTTCACCTAAAGAATGAACTTTAAACCACGTATTGACATTGAAGCTTTACTTGCTGATCGCAGTGGACTGTACATTTAAATATGTCACACACCGTTGCTCTTAGAAAATTAAATATCTAATTAAATATGTGATTATAGTAAATTATGCCTTGAAATCTATTATAGGAAATTAGATGATCCTGTACAGTGTAAGCGGCACTTGTTGTTCATATGGTGTTGCCTTTGAATGCCTGTTGTTATGTTCTTTGATTTGTCTGATTCATCGATTACTATATGGTGTTCAATAAACGTCATGATTAACCTTTATTTTGATCGAGACCTAACTTCAGCTTACTACATAGACACACTACATATACGAACATCGTGTTTGAACGAATCCAAGCTTGTGTTTCCTACACAAACAGAGACAAGTTTATGAAAACATATCATATTACAAAGCTGGACCTGTAATTTCTCCCCGATCATCCTACAGTGTACACTTATAACAACAAACTCACAGTGCTAATGAAATTAGGCTTAAACTGTGTTTTAAAAAGCGAATGAAGCCAACTGTGGAATTCAATTAAATTAAAATGAAGTTTTCAAACTTTTGTAGGGCCGCAAAGCGCAACAGTCAACGATTTTTGGAGAATGATATGGGAACAAGACGTCACTATAATAGTCATGATCACCAGATGCATCGAAAACGGACGGGTAGGTCTTGCTGATTGAAGCTATAATTTTTTTTTATGACTTTTAATGAAATTTGATATCATGACTGTGGATCAACTGGCTTTCAGTTTTTATTTATGATTTCACCTTTTAGATACGTCATCAGAGAAGAAGTTAACAAAACCTATAATCTGAACTTTTGTGCATCCACTAGGCCTATAATAAGTTGGTTAACTGCGGGTTTAACGATAATATTCTTTTTATTATTTTAAAGTCTTTTATACTATAAGCTGATTATGTCAGTGCCGGCCTTAGGATATTTCGGGGCCTGTGCAGAGTGGGCTATTACTGTACGTGTGCCCATGACGCAAAATTGTTTCTCATTGCTAATCATTAATAATTTTAGGAGATTGTTAACAAGCACAAGTAGGCTAAATTTTCACTATACCAACGCACCTCTAACAGAATGATGTACAATGCTACTTCTTAAAATAAAAAGAACACTCCTTGCTTTCTGTGCTGCAAATTCTTTTATTCATTCACTATTAGTAGTATCTAGCGTTCCTGGCTTTCCTATTTGTTGTATGGTTTCCTTGAGATCATGATGATCTTCCAATAAAAAATAAATTACATGAACATGGAATGACGAATTTACTGTTAGCGGTAAATTTTGACAGACATAGCCTACGTATATATATAATGCATGTGTATGCTAAATAATAAACCAGAAAAAATAACATCCTTGAAAATTTAAAAGAAATAATACAAAATAATAAAGAAAAGTGCAGTAGGCCTACATAGTCGCGCACAAGTCCACGTTGCGCATAAGTCGACGTCTAAATTTTAGACCTTGGAAATGGAAAATTCTACGACTCGCGAATTAGTCTGCTTTTATGCATAGTCTGTAAAATTTATCTGGATATTTCACGGCTCTTTTAACCACTAACTAAACGTGGAAGAAATTATCTACCAGAATAACGAATAATTATAATCTTCGCGTATATTCGATTAATCCAGGAAATTATGCGTCACTTATCAAACAGCTTCTCTTTATAAACCCTTAAAATTATTATAAAGTATTTATGTAATTATTAACTTGATGCTAAGAGCATAGAATAAAAAAGTTTTCAGTACCGTGGTACCCACTGTCATCGCCACCTCATTGTTTTCATTTTTATGATCATGCCGGAAGTTCTCGTCACGAGGATTCAGGGATATAAAGGAAATTAAAATATTATAGCGCTTATAATTATATTGTTGAGACAAACTTAACTGTTGGTACCATTTCACTTTTATTTTATTGACAAAAGATAAGATGCATTCGAAACTATAATATTACCGGTATAATTAGGGTGTCCTATTCATGATAATTTTCTGTGACATTTTCGTACCCCCAAGTTGCGAGCCCCTTGCGAGCGCACGGTTCGCACAGCGGTAAGGCCGGTACTATTAATTATTATGCTCTTAAAATTGGAAAAAAGTACTACTTCAAGTTATGCAAAATCATCAGGTTCCTTGGATATAGTTTGAAACTGAAAGATATGTGCTCCATAGGATAGAATTAAAATGCAACAGTAAGAAATTCAGTCTAAATACCAGATAAATATTATTGCCACTTGAGGAAAGAGTGCACGACTCCAAAGAGAACGGATTGAAAAACACGTGTAGGCCTAACCCCGAGTTACACAATGACGAACACAGTGGCATTTAGAATTGTTTGAAATGAGAAGAAACCAGCAAACTGCAAGTAAAAAAACAAAAAAATTGCCAAGTAAAAAATTTGAAAAGTTTCATATGTACGCATAATTATGTGCACGTGTACCGTTGTATAACGTACATCAACAAACTATCAGAGGCACTGGCTCAACACATTTTATGTCAGTTTCGATGTAGCTCTAATCTTTCATCGTATTCAACAGATGTTCAGAAACGTTAAAGATCGTCAAACAAACAGGCATACACATACACAACTGCACATTATTTGCCTAAAAGGTGAATTTCACTTACTAACTTGTTGGTGGTGAGATTACGAATAAACGTCAACGGATCACGTGTTTCAAGCAAAGTCTCATTGATAGTGAGATCACAAATTTATCTGTAAGTAATGCTGCTTTATAGATTGACTAGACGTAGCTACCCGTCTTCGCACGGGTTATCTTCTGTACCTTAATAATCGTTCTCGCTTGATTTGCGTAGTTAACTTTGGCTGGTACTCACCAGGTACGCCCGTGCATTTAAATTTTCTCTATCCTATATATCGTTCCCGCTGTATTTGAAAATGTAAAATGTAAACCTTCGCTTTTTCTATAGCGACCGAATAATAGCCTGGACCCTGCTCATTTTTCAACCCTTCACCACCGCTCGCCCGTTTGAATGGACACCACGCCATTTAGTATCACCGTGCAAGGACCGTGCTATCCCAAGATTTAAATTTATGAAAATAAGCCAACATCGTGAAACGAACCGCGACCCGAACGCTCTGTATAATAGCATAGAGGCGTATGAGACTAAACATACGCTTGTCTTACCAATGTAGCTAGATGACGTCTTTGGCTTGTCGGAGAAGTCCAGAAATGCCTTGCGAATGCAGTATTATAGGCTGCCATGGGACCGTATGACGTTATGAGCAATCAGAAATGGCGACGTAATTTTGCAGCGGTAGTCTGATTCAAAATTTAAAATGTCCGTAAATCAGCGTTTAAAGTAAATTGCGAGCTGAAAATAGTCGCGTTTACCTACACATGCCCGTAATAATATTTTGTAAAAAATTTCAAATCGCTAAAGAGTTCCCTTTCGGAGCCTTTTTAGACTACAGACAAACAAACATACATACAAACAAACAAACGGAAGGACAAAGTAAACAGACTTAGACTTATAGTATAGATTTGGAGCAGCACACTTGTAATACGGATCGTAACAAATGTAACGTTGGTCATTTGCAGGTTTTACATTACATTACATTACATTTTGGAGACCGATTGGAGTAGGATATTATGTCAATATCACCAGCCACAAAAAAACAACAAAAACATATACGAGGAGTATGGATAAACAGTAGTAAAATATGTTCTAACCGGATACACTCCAGTTAGTGCACAAATATTAGCAAATATTAAACACATCCGAATTGAAGTCAGACCTGGATTTACCTCAAAGTCTCCCTCCAAAAGTATGAGATGGAAAAGGTGAAATGTCAATGAAAATGGGCGAATCTGACTGCGTTGCTGAAGTGAATAACACATCTTTAGGGCCTTTAGGGGCTAAAGTTTAGGCAGTAGCAACATAAAAGGCTCACGTAGGAAGGCTGTGTCTGAAACAAGATTGAATGAATTTCTTTGTTCACAACAATGAGAAGGCAATATAAAGGGCTGGAATCACTAAATTCTGTGATCCTGATCAAAGAGGGACCGGAAGCATTTAAAGGCATTTATAAGAGGGCCAGCCGTAATCTAAAATATACCTTTATCAACCAGAACCACTCAGCATACAGCATACAGAAGATGTGACCCAAATTAGTCAATATGGGAACAGAATCTTCAGTTCATTGGCCGCTCATGAGCGCAGAATGCTACAATATACCAATTAGTGTAGACTAATCTAATAGTGTAATCTAAAGAATTTCAGAGTAGTGAGGCAAAAACTGCAGTGAGGGAAAACTGTAGTGAGGAAAAACTATCGCGCTGAATGAAGTCACCCAGCAGGTCAAATTCAGCGGGTAATCACACTAAAGAGACACAAAACGAGAACTAGTAAAACGATAAAACTTATCCTGCAGTAGCAGAAATGTAGTTGCTAACTAGCTTGATCAGAGTTTAACACTTTAATGATGAGAGAGTACTAACGGCGACTGGGAAACCAATAAAGCTCGTCAATAAACTGCTAAGTAAAATTAGTAATATAATCTGTCTAAATTTTAAACAATAACAAATATCAGCAATATTTAAAACCAAGAAAACCCACACTGTTTCGCAGTGTTGACACAAACTTACGGTTTTATCAACTATATCTTGGGGTGAGTCCGGCTTTGCCTGTGTGACCAAGGTGTTAAAGGCTAAGCTAGGAAAATATCTCGTGTCGTAACGTTCAGTGCAACATTGACGAGCGCGGCTTCGGCGAGGCGCTTCGACGAACAAGGCTCCAGCAGCGAGCGAGGTTCCAGCGAGCGAGCGACATTTCAGCGCAGAAGGCTCCAGCCAGCAAGTCTACAGCACTTGAGGCGAGACTCTATAGCCAACGAGCGGTTGAGCAGGTGCCAGGGAAAGTGGACGTCGTTCCAGCGAAGAAGGCTCCAGTGGCAAGCGAGTCTTCAGAGGCGAGCGAGTCCTCCGTGTAGACAAGCGACGCTTCCTTGTAATTGTAATTGAACATTTGTATAGCGCCACTCAGAGAATCAGAGGCGCTCCGACCGGGGGCTCTAACAAATTAGATAGTCTTCAGGCGTTTCCGAAACAGAGAAAGAGAAAGGCTGAGGAGCCCAAGACGCAATTCATGCGGAAGATGGTCCCAACTGGAGGAGCCGACATAAGCAAAGCTTCAGATAGTAGAACGTAAAACGCCCGAAGTAAAGCCAAAATCCGATGCTAATCCAAGAGCTAACAGGTCGGCAGCCACACGTCGGAGCGCAAACTTACTAAAAAGGTAGATGACCGTTTAAAGCCAACGACGAACGAAGTAATCGAACGTGGTTTATAACGCTTATTTAACGACGACGCCATATGGAAGAAGATTGCCCTTTTATTTGTACTTTTATTTCTGTTCTTATATGACCAGCCGTTTTGCATCAGTATTATCTTATTATCCCAAAATATCTATTCATCACATAATATAATTATGTAATAAACTACCATATACTTTTTCAACAGTTCCGTAGCAGCCACCTCCCATATCTGTGCATTTATATAAAAGAGTAGTCTTTCTGTTTCAGCAAAAATGCGAACAATACTGGCCAGATGTTAATCAAACGAAAATATGTGGTCTACTGAAAGTCGGAAATGTGGAAGAGGAGTCTTTTGCTGACCATGTTATACGGAAACTGAGACTTACTGGAGTAAGTGGGTATATTTATATTATATTAAACGTGAATATTTCTTCGTCGCAGATGAAGCCATTATTTTAGCCAAGTAGGCTATGAAAACGAACCATCAGACAGTGACAATAACTCAGTGCATATTTTAACGGATTTGGAATACTGGGACAATGTCCAGAGGAGGCGCCAGACATTTTTTTAACCAGGGCATAGCTAAGTCAGTCATACAAGTAACCAGCGCAGGAGCGGTTTATGCCCAAATAAATGTTCGGCAGGGCAAACATTCTGGCTGGGCAACGCTTGCCCTGGTGTAATGTCGCCACTTATTCTATCGGTTTTGCTCCTATTCTATCGGTGTTGTTCCTTCTCTCTCGGTTTTGTTCCTATTCTATCGGTGTTGTTCCTTCTCTCTCGGTTTTGTTCCTATTCTATCGGTGTTGCTCCTATTCTATCGGTTTTCTTCCTGTTCTATGTCAATGTGTGCTACTCGACTTTCAATATTGGAAACTAACATTAAAAGTAGAGTATTACCTGGGACAAATCATCAAAACTACTGGGGCAAATCCTAAAACTACTGGGGCAAATCCTAAAACTCCTGGGACATTTGTCCCAGTAGTTATACAGTTAAAATATGCACTGCAATAACTAAGTAGTGAATAAAGACTAGAAATACTTTATAGAAACTGTACGGACAACTCAAGGCTAGCAAATCCCCTTCTCAAAGGAGCAGCTCAATAATATACTCTCAGACCAGGATTTAAAAATCTTTAAGGAAGCCCAAATATACCTCACTGTGTGGCTCGAAACCGGTCTGGCACTTTCGCGCCAGTTAGAGGACTTAAATCTTCCATATCCAGCTATCACACTACTCCACTGTTACTCACCATTAGATCGATTCCTACGACGTTTAGTTAAAAATACGAGGACTGCCTCCTTAACTTTGAAACACTGGAAGAGCTTTACTCAAAAGATTCGTTGTCGAATCCAACGTTCTAACGTGTACACTCAACATAGAAAATGCTCATGGTACTCGATAAAATAAAGGACGCCGATGCTAGGGTAATCACAAGCCTTCTCTATTTTAATAAATTTTAATTTATGAATTTACAATAATGGCGTTAGCTTTAATGGCACAGCGGCGCTATAGCCTGAGACACAACGTCAGAAATCGGAAGTATGTGGACTGTTTACCATGGCAATGGCGGCGCCCAGCAATAATATAATCTCTTCGAACGGGTCTTTAAAAATAAGCTGGGAATCGATGAGAAACGCTCGCAGCGATAAGACGTTTTGGAACTCTTGAAACGCGAATAGTTTCGAGTAATTCCTCGAATAATTTCTTACCGTAAATAGCAGCTGGATTGATGAAACTAAGTTTTTGATGCAACAGAAGCTGGATTGAAGAAAATAATTGTTTTCGTAAGTTGAAGTTGGACCCATGAGAATAGTTCTTTGCCTAAATAAAAGTTCCATTGATGAAAATATTTTTGGGGTAAAATAGAAGTTGGGTCATTTTTTTCATGAAATGAAAGCTGGATTGATTAAAAACATTTCTTCATGAAATGGAAGCGGGATTGATTATAGTTATCATGGACATTATGTAGACTGCTTACTTACCAACGTGAAGTTAGGCATTGAAAACATTCAAATAATTTACCAACCTAAACTACGGGATAACCTTTATGTTGATACATGTTGTTCGATGTGCTGTGAAATACTCATTTCACTCAACTTCGAAGGGTATTAAAGGACGACAGTAACAAATACAATGGCAATGAATTATTTCGACTATATTGATCACATGAGATGCCCAAACGGTTGAACATGGATATACTAGCTATATAAATTGCTATCCATCATTGCATATTTTTTGCAGATTGTAGTAAGAATTTAAAATATAAAGATAACAGAAGGATAAGTTACTTTTCAGCGAACGGAGTCAAAAGTTATTCGTCAGTGTCATTTTCTGGGTTGGCCAGATCATGACGTGCCAACTCATGCGTATAATTTGCTGAAATTTCGACGCAAGGTTTTAAAATATTCACAGGACAACAAAGCCATTGTAATACATTGCAGGTAAGATGCAACGTGCGTAATTAAATGCATCCGTATTTTAATTATTCTTAAATGCATAGATTTCATAGTATCATGTTATCGAAACTACTCTAACTGTAAATATTGTATGAAAACTGAACTAAATTTCTAAGAACTAAATTTCTAATCAATCCCGCTGCAGAAACAGATCTAATAAGCCGTCAAGTCATCTCATCTTTTTTAATAGACGCTTATACATGAAAAAGTAAATCGATTATCCAAGGTAAGGTTCGGTTTCGGGTTGAAATTCATAAGTCAGGCAGATAAACGGACATACGTCTGCGGTGGACGGTACAATAGACTAGGCCAACATTTATGTTTTTACTACTGAAGAAGAGACCTGGACAGACATTACGCTATCTTGCAATAATATTGCAACTGAATACTGAATAGCGAATTTCACGAACCTTCTGAGATATTATGTCATCAGTCACAATGGCAATGACGTGTTCATAGAATTTGAGAAAATGCCATTGCCATTGGCACTCAGCAGACGGGATGAATGGCAAAGATTATTAGCCGTCCTATAATAATTATGTTCGCATTCAATGTCTGCAGGCCTGTGGCGTGATCGAAAAGATCGAGTTCTTGGGCTGGGCACATAAAAATGACGCCCTCGCGTGATATTGAAGTTAGAAACTGTTAGTAGACATCTAATTAGTTTAGACTTCTTTCTTTGAGTAAGTTTGATGAAATTCGGCTCGTCTAGCGCCATTAACCAGTAAGCAGACGCTCGGTTCTGAATAAAAACTAAAATCAAGGGCGAAGGAATGCACTGACACGCAAAGAAGAAGGCAGGCATAATTATCTTTCCCGGTGTAAGGGAATGCGACGCGGTGCAGAGACTTTGCATTTTACCTCAACAAGGATTCAAGAGTCAGTAAAAAGTTTGATTATGAAAGCATTTCAGTGTAACTGCGACCTTCTGTCACACTGCTGAAATGTATCAGTAAGAAATCACGTGTGCAACTGTGCAAGTGCTGTAACCTGTAACGTGTGGTTTTTTTACCCAAGAAAAATCATATTAGTTGATGCATTAGCGCAATTGGTAACACTAGTCAACAAGCATGTTGCTACTGGGATTCGTTCACCTGTACCTGACTAACAAATCCGAAAACCGTTTTCGTCTATCGCGTCCAGTTTTTTTTTAGTTATAATAAGGTTCTGCAGCTGAGTTGGATGAAGAAGAACCTCGCCTGTTGACTCAGGAAACCCTGAACGATCTCGGGAGAGACTTGTCATTATCAATGTGGAAAGCAGAAGTGCTATAGGGTTAAGCATGAAGCAATGGAATCTGCTACAGAAAGACACACAAATTTGATGTTTTTCGTAATCGTCATACCAATCTGGAAGGTGGCATTTGTTTCTGTGCTGTTGTTGATGGTCTCATGCATGGGCCGGGATATGAACATGAGAAGCATTCGTTTTGGTTGTCCAGAACTTCTTGGTAATCAAAGAGCAAAGATTTATGCTAAGCCTGTAGAGAACATTCTGGGGGCATATGAGTTTTTGGGTGTTAGGATGTCACTCAAGATGCATTTCTACACTTTCCACCCAATCTGGGCGATATCAGCGATGAGCTTGGGGAAAGGTTCCATCAAGATAGAAAGGTAATAGAAAGTGGATATCAGAGGAAGTTAAATCATACATGTAGTATGATGAGAGACAATTGTTGTTTCTTGAAATTAGAGACGGATGTGCCTTACAAGCGCAAAAGCAAATGCCTTAAATATTTTCTAACGTTTTCCTTTCATTTAAAGTGTGATTTGAGAAGGACGTAATTGTTCATCAAAATGTCTGTTGTATGCTCTTTTTTATTTGTTTTAACAGTAAAAGCATTGACATCATTTTTGGGTGACATATCTCATACTGTAAATGTCCTTGCAGTAATTCGAAATTGTGTAGAACCTCACTGGTGCATATCTGAAAACCTGACGTGCTAGTTGTGACGAATAGCGGTTGTAGGCATAATTAGTGGTTGGGCCCTGAAAGAGCCATTAGAGCCTTTGCACCTGCAGATAGGTGCTTATGAGTGCGCGCCTAGTTGTGGGCTATTTATGTAGGCCCATAACTGACCAATTACTGACTAGGGCAGGTGGTCCACCGGAAGTGTGGGGCAGGCGGGAACGAACTAAGGTTGATTGAGGAGTTAATGTTGAGCTGTTTTCAGAGGAAGACGGGTTCGAGGCTTGGCTCTACGATGTTACGTCTCGACGGACTGACGCTAACCAACTTGTGTATTATAGAGTAAATAGTTGACAGTAACTGTTGTAAGATTTACGTTAATGTACTTAATTGACCCTTTGTTGGTTGAAATAAAATTTCGAAAGATCTTCACACTAGTCAAATTTTGATTTCATATTTGAACACAGCCTTCGAACTTTAGCCAAGAACAATGCCAAAAGCAAATGCCTGAAACATTTTTAATACTTTGCTTTCGTATATAGTATGAGTTGAGAATTCGCAATTGTATAGAACCTCACTGATTCATACCTGAAGAACCTGACGTGCTAGCTACATTTCGATTTCATAATTGAAATCAGCGTCCAAAACTTAGTTAAGAACATTTATCATTCGTAGGATGGGGACATGAACGATACATTGATGAAGGAGTGGGGTAATTTTTTACCCCAAAGAAAATTTTAATATCTCAGTTCATAGGCAAGGTACAATAAAAAAAATGAAGTATCGATTTTAATAGTTCCAAGGTCAAGGAATCGATTTATCGTAGTGGCAATAGTGTGAAAATACTACTATCCCAGATGGAAATCCCAGATGGGGACCAATATGGCCGCTTAAACACAAAAATATAAATACCTCAGCTAAAAGGTAAGCTACAATGAGAAATCATTATCGATTTATTTTAAGATTTTCAAGGTCAAGGAGTCGATTTATCGTAGTGGCAATAGTGTGCGAATGTTACCACTCAAGATGGCAGCCATATTGACCGCCAAAAGAAAATAATGTATATCTCAGTTCATAGGTAAGCAACAATGACAAATGAAGGTTCAAATTTAATATTTCCAAGGTCAAGAAGTCGATTTATCGCAGTGGTAATAGTGTGCGAGTGTAATAATTCCAAAGATGACGGGGTAGGCTATATGGCCGCGAAAACACACAAACTATAATATCTCATTTCGGTGTGACATTGCGCGCGTTACAAATTTAATTATAATAATAATTACAAAAATAGGTGTGCTACAATGACAAATGAAGTGTCTAATGTAATAATTCAAGGTCCATGATTCAATTTATGGCAGTGGCAATAGTGTGCTAGTGTTACTATCAAAGATGGCGGCCGAGGAAACACAACAATAATGTATACACTACCTCATATTTTTCTTTCGGCGGCCATATTAGCCGCCATCTTAGACACTAACAATCCCACACTATTGACACTACGAGAAATCGATTCCCAGACTTGAAAATATTAGATTAGACAGTCCATTTGTCAATGTAGCTTACGTATGAGCTGAGATACGAATAGTTTTCTTTTGGCGGTCATATTGTCACCACGAGAAACCGATTCTCTGACTTGAAAATATTAAATTCGACACTGCATGTGTTATTGTATCTTACTAATGACCTGAAATTTACATCTTAATGTGCTTTGGCGCGGCCAATATGGCCGCCATCTTGTAAAGTTGCACTCACACAATCTATTTCGGCTCCCAAAAAGCGAATCAGGTACCTTGAGAATATTACATTCGACACTTGATTTGTTATTCTAGTCTACTTATGAGCTGAGATATGCATATGTTTTTGTGTTTTTTATGCGGCCATATTGGCCTCCATTTTGGAAAGTAAACTCTCCAACAATTATCGCAACTATTAAAATTCAATTGAACGGTAGACTCAGCACTTTATTTCCGATTGCAGGTTGCTTACGAGCTAATGTCTTTCAAAAACACATTTTAATTTTTTAAAAGTCACGACGTTCAGGACGACGTGGGGTATTGGGGTAAAGTTTTACCCCATGACACTTTAGACTCAAAAATCTATTTCCCACAACATGGTATATGATGGTTTTGGTGTCAGAATATGTCATTGGTCGAAACTTATAAGCACAAGGAACGTTAAATTATACCTACCTAGAATTGTTCCGCAATCAACATCCAGACACTACTGGGGTAATTATTTTCCCACACCGTCCTATGAAGATTATAAAGTTCTCCGTAGCAAAAAATATTTTGTTCTTGCCCAGTGTATAAACTGTCGAGGTCAAGTGACGGAAGACTCCAGCTTGCCATCTTCATTAAGTTCCTCCTTAGTTAAACCATTCGCTTACCGTAGTCCAGTATATGATTTGTAGGTAGGCCTATTAAACAGAGTTCGCTAGTGTAGGCGGGCAAACATAGTTTAACTAAGACATACATTCTGCTCATAAAGAAGCAACGTCAAATTGGGAAAGTGATGATTCAGTCACAGTACAAAGGGCAATTCCCAGGATCCGATGTATGCTAATAAGAAAGCAGTATACCCTGCAGCCGATCAAGTCGATCGATCAAGTCGATCGTAAACTCTGTCGAGTCGAGTCGATCGAAAAATCGTCGACTCGATCGACTCCCCAGTCGTTGTTTCCTTGATTCGACTCGACTCGACTCTTAAATATTTTACTTACCATTTTTTCGGCTACGTCACAAAATGACAAACTAAATGATATAATGACGTAACTCTGTGTAAACACACAACTACCGTATGAACCCAATATGAAGTTTAGTGCAAATAACCTCTTGGCCGTTTCTTATTTGTGGAAGTTATAGAGATACATTTTCATGGCCGGTAAAACACGACAAATCTACTCAATCATCTCAAGTATCACTCCCACCTACTTTTTTTACAAAGAAGTCTGCGCTCTAGACAGTGATAGGAAGAGGTGTAGGCTATAGAAGGAAACTCGCGAAGACAATCAAACCCGTGTGATATTAGCATACAGTAAAATTATCAGATTCAACTGTGCCAATGGCTATGTTGTGCTTTTCAATGTGTTTGGTGATTTTTGCGGGCCTTACAACGTCTCTGGTTCTTTCCAGGTGCCATTATATAGAAATATTTCTATATGTGGTGTATGTAATAAAAGTGTTTCAAATGGCCGTGCTGCTGAAGCAATACGAGATTGAGATAATACATTGAGAGATAGGGTGTTCTTGTACAATTATCGTAAGTGTAATTTATTTGTTAGTTTTCAAAGTGAAAACAGTAATTAAAACAGGTAGCAGATCACTCTGGAATGGCTACTCCTCATTATCAGAATTGATGAATTGATGAATTTTTAGCATCAAGGTTATGTGTATCCATAAAGCTGAATGCACCCCATTCTTCAAAGCCTAGCCTATCGCAGCTCTAGACAAATTGTGTAACGCGTCTTTATATGCACAGCTTCTGCGATTGTATGCAATTTCACGTAGCCTTATTGTAACTATAAGTAGTGACTAAAATAAAAGTCCAGTAACTATAACTATGACTACAACGAAAAAATAATACTACCTATAACTGTAACTATAACTAAAAACAAAACATTAGCTATAACTGTAACTGTAACTAAACTAAATCTGTAAGAAGTACAGTACCCCACTGGTCAGAGAATTGATGTATAGATTAGTCCGTAAAATAGTGAGAAAAACAAAATAGGCACAGACTATATTACGCTGGCTGTAGGTAATAGGTAGCCCAATTGCCGAAGAATTGGGTATAGGGTCTTAAAAAGAATCACCTTTTTAACGCTATGCAATTTCGTTTATGAAGTTTGTATTATTAAAGGCAAAACAATCACTAGACCGAGCTGTCACCAGGACACATAAACATCATCGTATCACGTCCCTCCTTAAATGACTCCACTGGCTGAAAATCCATGAGCACATCCACTTTAAAGTTCTATCGCGCTACTTACAACTCCCTACAATATTCCCAGCCATACTACCTTCGAGAACTCTTAACCACCAAGCCGCCCCGCTCCGTCCGATCCTCCTCCTATCTCACTCTCACCTGTCCTCCAGTCCTACTCGCCTCAAGTACTCCAATCGATCCCACACTACACCCCAACTCTGGAACAAACTTCCTAATAAATTCTGCATGTCCTCAGTTCCTCCACCAATACTGCCCGCTCACCTACCTTAACTGCCTAAGGCTTCTCTACTTATCATCCCACAAGATCTCCATTCCAATTTTAAGTCTCCCTTCTTCAAGAATTCCTACCCTAATTCATCCCATCCTCTGGCTTCCAAGCTCGTCCTCAACGAGGCTCGCCTTAGCAGCCGCTCTGCCTCCTTTCTCTGGGCTCTTTGGTAATCGGACTCTGACCTCCACTGGACATCTATCTCTGGACAACCCCTCTGATATGACGCAGCACTCTTGAATAGGCTGGTGTCCTGTCCTTAGTTTTACGAATAACTATAATAATATTATAGTTATATTTATACATCGCATTAAAAGGCGCTATCGTAAAACTAAGCACAGGAAAAGAGACGAGTTACGAGTTATAGATAACTCGTAACACGTTTCTTTTCCTGTGCGAATAGCCCGACACGATGCATATGTAATGTAATGTAATGTAATGTAATTAGCAAATTCTATTGCGCCGGTGTCTAATGCACAAGGCATCAACCGATGGCACACCAAAACCAAGCCGTAATCAGGTCAACATCCAAAAAATCAGTCCGTAAGAGACAGAGAGACAGCCCACGGTGGATAAGCAATTTGAAAGAGGTAAGTTTTCAGCCGCGAACGAAATGACCCAAACGACTGAGCACAGCGTACAGACACAGGAAGAGAGTTCCAAAAAGTAGGTCCAGATACTGAAAAAGCTCGTTTGCCAAGAACAGTTCTTGATTTTGGTATGACCAGGCAAAGATGATCAGATGACCTCATTGAATAATGACCCAATGGGGAATAAGAACTGATTTTAAATATTGTGGTTGGCCAGAATTTAAAGTTTTATATACTATGAGCCCCAATTTGAAACGAATTCTCTGCTGAACAGGAAGCCAATGCAAAGATTTAAGCACAGGGGTTATATGTTCATATTTGGATGTATTAGTTATGGCTCTAGCCAGAGAGTTCTGAACCCTTTGCAGTTTAAGCAAGTTAGACTTATTGATTCCAGTAAGAAGTGAATTACAGTAATCCAGTCGACTGGAAACCAATGCATTTGCCAGAGATATTCTTGCAGACATTGGCACAAAACGCCTAATTCTGCGTATGTCACGAATGAACATGTAGGATGACTTACAAATACTGTTTACATGGCCACTGAGAGACATGGTAGAATTAAAAACAACACCTAAGTTACGTGCAGCATCGGCCAAATGAACAATTGAGTCACCCAGTTTCAATGACTTAAGCCCATCAAATTTTTAAGTTGCTGTGGAGTGCCCAGTAGCAGAAATTCAGTCTTTGATGGGTTAAGGAGGAGTTTATTGGATGCCATCCAGGACTGTACCTCATCAAAGACAGCAGACAACAGCTGTACAGATGAGTTACATGACAGACTGTCAAATGAAATGTAAATTTGAGTATCATCAGCATAGAAATGATATCTCAGCGAATGATTATATAATTATCAAGCAATGCTCCTAATGGTGTGGTGTATAATGTAAACAAAAGAGGGCCAAGCACAGATCCCTGTGGTACACCACATGTCAACAAAGCATCAGATGAATAATTACCATTTAAATACACTGACTGAGTGCGTGGACTAAGATAAGTACTAAACCAATTTAGTGCAGGGCCAGAGATCCCAAACCAGTTCTCAAGACGATGAAGAAGAATAGAATGATCCACAGTATCAAAAGCAGCAGACAAGTCAAGAAGAACAAGTGCTGTCACCTTACCACCATCCATTGAGCAAATGATGTCATTATGAACAGTAAGAAGTGCAGATTCTGTTGAGTGAAACTTACGATAGGCAGACTGAAAAGGGGAGATTAGGGAGTTTGATGACAGGTGAGTTTGCATGCGATTCATGACTATCCGTTCAAGGATTTTAGATATAAAATTCAAGGTTGAGATAGGCCTATAGTTTGATAGCTCATCAGGATCAAGAGACGGTTTCTTAAGTAGCGGATGAACTATGGCATGAGCAAAAGCAGATGGGAAGGAGCCCTCAAGCAATGAGAAATTGATAATCGATGTAATGGTGGGGCCAAGGACATCAAAGCACTCTTTCAGAAACCAAGTAGGAATAATGTCAAGGAGACCGGTTTTGTTAGGTGAGGAAAAGACAAGTGTTCGAACCTCTTCCAGAGTAGTTGGCAGAAAGTAGTCCATGACAGGAGGTGTACAATTTGGATGGAGGAATTTGTCCAATGCAAAGGAACTGACCAATTTAAGACGTATACCAGAAATTTTGTCTGCAAAAAGTTCAAGAATTTACTTGCAAGATCATGGGCAGCTAAGCACATAGTAGGGGAAATATGCAACTTCTCCCGATGTAACAATTTATTTAAGGCCAGCCACAAAGATTTTGGTGATGTAGAACTTTCAGCAATTAAATTGGTTAAATATTCAGATTTGGCAGATGAAACAAGTTTTCGAACACGTGTGCACTGTTGCTTAAATTTAATGTGATCAGAAGGCAAACGAGAGTGGTGCCACCAACGCTCCAGTTGACTTCTGCGACGCCTAGCCTCAGAAATGGCAGAATTGAACCAAGGCTGTGGTGTGCGCTCAACAACCCTCTTAATTTTAAAAGGAATTTGCTTATCAAGCAGGTCACTTAGAGTGGACTGGAACTGCACAGCCAGCTCATTAGCTGTTTGTGCAGGAGTTAGCAACAAAGCAGATGCCAAGATATCATTCTTTAGCTTAGTTAAATCAATTTTATGCCAAGGGCGAAATTTAACGATTTTATAATTTGGAGGTGGTTTAAAAGGGAAGTCAAATTTTTGAGAAAATGGCAACATGATCTGAAAAATATGACTCTACAGAAGTAACAGAATGAAGTGATTTAGAATCAGAACGAGTTATTAGGACATCCAAAGTGTGACCCTTATTGTGTGTAGGAAAGGTAATGAGCTGTTGCATGTCAAACCCTTCCAACATATCAAGAAATGCCAAAGAGCAGTGATTAGCCACATGTACATGAATATTGAAGTCACCCATAATAACTATTTCAGAAGGAGAGGAAATCAAGTACTCAAGTAGGGACTGAAATTCACTAAAAAAGTCAGTCAAAGAGAAGAATGGTGGGCGATAGATGTTAACAAACAATACTTGCTTGTTACCAGAATTTAGAGTAGCAGCCAAGACCTCAAATGACTTGGGCTTTGGAATGGGCAAACTGAACTTATGCAATGAGAGATATGATTTGAAAAGAAAAGCAAGCCCTCCACCCTTACCACTAGACCGAGGTTCATTCAGGATAGAAAAGGTTGGAGGAGTTAGATCAGAAATGAATGCTGCTGTATCATTGGGTTGTAGCCAGGTCTCATTCAAAGCAAGTATGTGTAAAGAATGCTGGCGAAGAAAATTATGTAAGACTGCAGCCTTATTTTGAAGAGAACAAATGTTTAATTGACCAATACCCAGACTCTGAATTCTAACCGGACCAGGGTTTTTTTCAATGTCACCAGCCAAAAGAAATAGCAGAAGCAGATATAAAGACAACCCACGACATTTAGTTGAAGATGATCTGCGCAAACCTGCACGAAGAACAGGATAAGAAATATAGTTACTTGAACTATACAAGAGAACATATGACCGAACCGAAAGAGCAACACCTGGAACCAGATAAAATGAATGGGCCTGAGCCAAGTTTGTAAATAGACCAGACCGCAGTGATGCATTGGTAAAATCAGTGACAGAGTTGTCTCGACCAGATTTGGCAAAGAGCAGAAAGATGAACAACATACAAAGTAAAACCAGGCAACATGAAGAGGCAGCCATAGTGAATGTCAAAAAATTAATACTAAGAGGTTCTTGTCTTATCACTCAAACTGAAATCTAAAATCTCAGTAACGAACAGGTGTTCCAGTTCAGGCTTCACTTTTCAACCGAAAATCTCTAAAAGCGACCAAGATCTCCAAAGTGCTTCAGAAACTATTCTGAAGTTGTTGACATTTCTCATGAAAATCCAAGTCTTCTTGTCTAGCAGAGTTGTTTGGATATTGTCTTATGTGAATTAGCTGATATAAATGAAGAATAAAGAATATGCCGATTCCACGTTAACTTTGAGTTTCTGGAGAGTAATCTTGATTTGAAGTGTTAGTCCATCACAGTTAAAATCACTGTAACCGACTGAAAACTCTGGAATCAGTTAAAATCCAGAGGTTCAGATTCCGAAGCCATCTGAGGTTCACGACATCTAATGCAGTTGAAATTACTTGAATATTCGAAGATTCCTGACTATTGACCGCAGTAGAAATATCCGATTTTAAATTTGAAGTGTTAGTCCATCACAGTTAAAATCACTGTAACCGACTGAAAACTCTGGAATCAGTTGAAATCAGTTGAAATCCAGAAGTTCAGATTCCGAAGCCATCTGAGGTTCACGACATCTAATGCAGTTGAAATTACTTGAATATTCGAAGATTCCTGACTATTCACCGCAGCAGAAATATCCGATTTTAAATTTGAAGTGTTAGTCCATCATAGTTAAAATCACTGTAACCGACTGAAAACTCTGGAATCAGTTGAAATCCAGAGGTTCAGATTCCGAAGCCATCTGAGGTTCACGACATATAATAAAGTTGAAATTACTGGGATAATCGAAGATTTCTGACTTATCACCGTAGTGAACATTTGACCTCGCAGTTTAGCTGAAAAACTTTACAACGTTCACAGCGTCATAATGTCAAGCGAAAATCCCCCAAACTCGTCTACTTGCGGCAAGATTACACAGTGCATTTCGGCTGAAAACCTTTTCAACGTCTTAGGCCAAAAACGGTGAACGAATGAGCGATAATAGAAGATCAAAAGTTTTCAAAAAGTTTGATAAATTCCGAACGTAAATAAACCACACGAAGGATTTAAAACTTTTTCAGCAAAACATTTGCTCAAGAAACAAAATATACCGACAGTTTAACTGTTTAAAACGATGAATTTTACATCAAATCATAACAAAATTAAAAATAACATCCATCGTACGCTGCCTCCCTGCCTATATCAATGCATACATAATATGTATGCATTCATAATAAATATATCCGAAATAAATAAATATACATATATAGGTATAAATATGTGACAAATGAAGTTATAGATAACTCGTAACTCGTCTCTTTTCCTGTGCTTAGTTTTACGATGCATACATAATAATATGTATGCATTCATAATAAATATATCCGAAATAAATAAATATAGCCTACATATATAGGTATAAATATGTGACAAATGAAGTAAAGAAATTGCGTGGAATATAGATTATAGATAACTGGTGTAAACCAACACTTTTTGAACTGCAGCGCTGGTGTAGGAAGAACTGGTACCTACATTGCAATTGACAACCTCTTGTGTGAAGCCGAAGACTCCTCTCGAGTAGATGTCTTAAAGTGTCTTCAGGATTTAAGACAGCAGAGAATGCACTTGATCCAGACAGAAGTAAGTATTACGTCGACTCGTGCAAGCTGATGGGCTGATCGTTTTCAGCCCCATGTCAATGACTTTATTATGAATTGTTACTTGCTTCGCAGTCGAGTACTGGCAATGTTGTTTACTTAAGTAGGCCTAGTCTAAGCTGCAAAAGTACATCTAATCTAACCCATAGACTATTATATATTATGATCTAATTAAGTTGTATTGATCCGTTGAGTAGTGCAAATAAGCCTAAAGAAACGTAACATAATAACGTATTTAATTAATTAATTCATTCATTATTCATTCAGAGGACAAAGGCGTTCCCAGCCCAACTCCAGTGATAAAGAACAGTTTTTAGATTCTTGTAAAGGGTGCTTGCAGAGTCTCTAGCTAAAAGAAAGGGAGGCACGAGTTTCATCAAAGGGAACATCAAGTTCACCTCGAGAAGCAGAACGAAGATTTTTGCTGGCAGCCAAACCCGAGGAGGGGCAACAAAACTGGCGCAAGTATTACTGGGGCAGTGGCGTATCAATGGGGGGGGGACAGCCGCCCCCGGGCGCATCACCAGAGAGGCGCAAAATTAGCTTTTCAGTGGTACACAGTACTATGACAAGAACGATTAAAAGTAAACAAGAAAATTAAAAGAGGGCGCAGTCATCAACACTTGCCCCTGGGCGCTGAAACCATTCGTTACACCACTGGACTGGGGCGCTCCCTAACTGGCAACGCAAGACCGAGACCGAAATCCTAAATTGAATGCGCTTGGAAAAGTGAGGTACAGTCTTTGAAGTGCGTCGACCGAGGTACTCAAAAGGCACGTTTCAAGTAGCTGTACAACAGTGTACATATATAGGCCTACATATATACCTGCATGCAAGCACACATGCATACATAATAGGCTACATAAATGCATACATGCACGTCTACTAGTCTACTTATCAGGACTTTATTGTAAATCTGCCTCTTTGCAAAAATTGTCTGTAATATCACAAAGACAAACGCCATATTTATGTATGATAAAAAATTGGAAAAGGTATTTTCCAACTAATGAGATGAACTATTTTGAAACTATTTAATATGTTAAAATATCTCATTTACTATATATTGAAGACTAAAATTTCGGACTTATTACAGGAACAGTACATATTTGTGTACTTGGTGATTGTCGAGGCATATTTGGCTGGAGAAACTACACTGTCCTGTTCAGATTTTAAAACCAAATGCGTGTCTCAAAATAATCTTAACCCGAGACTCGAAAAAGAATATCAGGTAACTACATTTTATTATTTTTCTTTATATTTCTCTCTAGATGCATAATTTGCTTTCTGTTGTGCAGTGTGATGTAAATAAATATAATGCAAAGAATTGTTAGCCAGCTGATAAACTGAAAAACTAACGTAACAACGATGAAACAATAAACCGGAGGTTCAGATAATTAATATTTGACCGCGTGATTTCGCCTAAGTTTAGTTCACTAGTTTCTATTATTTTAAAGAGTCACAATGTTGCGCAAACGTAACACTATTTGACATTCGAGGCATGCTTGCTATTGCATGATTGCAAAACTAGTATCTTATCAAAAGTTTTGCATCCCTATCAATTCCAAATTTGGAAATTGTGCTCGCCTTTTTTGCATTTAAGCTTAGTATTGATTGCACCTGCACTTAGGCAAATATGAAAACCAAATCGCTGCAGTGATTAGGGCGCTTTGAATTAAGGCTTTTTCGGTAGGCTAGTATTGCAACTAGAAAAACTGAAGCAAAATGGCTATTGTTTTTCACATCACTTTTTGAACAGGCTTTAGAGAAAATGAAGACGTACTTAACAGATGATGACAAATATGACGCACTGCTGCCCGTCAATTTGAAAAAAAATCGGGACGTGGCCACAGTACCAGGTACTTTCCTTTGTATAATCTTACTTCCATTTTGATGGAAGAAAGAGTTTTCTTAGTCTTCTTCCTGCTTGAACCACTTGCTCTCGACGTGTTTCCTTCTGCTTCTTCTTCTGCTTCTTTTTCTTCCACTTCAGTTTCTAGTATTCTCTTAGAGACTCTTTATGTTTCTTATTCTTCTCGTATTCATAGTTTCCAAATTCGTCGTGTTTTCTGAAATCCCAATCCTCTTGTAAAACAAATACAGATACTGCTACTGTAGTACTATTACTACTAACACTGCTAATCTCACCACTGTCGCTTCTACTACTGTTAGTATTTCAGCCTATTTTTTAGTGTTACTTTAGCCTCGTGTACAATAAACCCTAAGATAGCGAGGAGCAGAGCCAGCAAGACAGCTTCGCATGAGGGAGCAGATCTTGAATTGGATGCGCTGGCGGATGGGGAGCCAGTGAAGGGAGTCACGGATAAAATAGGAGATAATTATGGTCAAACTTTGCAATGCCCCCTATGAGGCGGGCGGCAGCGTTAAGGATGGCCTGAACTTTAGATGTATTCGTAGAGGAGAGACCAATGTACACCGCATTCCCATAATCAATCCTGGAACAGATCAATGCATGGACCAAAGTCGGTATAGCGTGCAGTGGGAGCCAGAAGACTCACCATAAGAGATTCCGTCGAGTGAAATTTCCTAAATCCAGATTGAAGAGGAGGCATTAGAGAGTGTAGGTCAAGGTAGTGGACCAGTTGCAGAGACACACATTTCTCAAGAAGCTTCGAGAGGAAAGACAAGTTTGAGATAGGGCGGTAATTTGAAGGGGAGCCAGGGTCAAGACCTTGTCTCTTGATGGCAGGGAAAACCCTTTTATGCAATGCAGGTACGTAGCCCTGGGCCAGCGAAGAGTTACATAGTATTACCAAAACCGGAACAAGTTCATCTAAAAATTCCTTAACTAAGAATGGAGGAAGTAAGTCAAGTTCGCATGACTTCAAAGAAGAGTCCATAATGAGTTGATGGATGGCATCAGGTTGAAGAGGCTTTCACGAAGAGAGAACAGCTGCAGTGGAGAAGACAGGAGGAGGGAGTTTTCCGTGGATTTGCGAGTAGAATCAATCTTAGCCTGTATAAAGTTGAGGTTATCGTCTGCCGTGAACGGAGTCTGAGGTGGGGAGGTGGGGACAGTAGAACGGCCCAGGACGTCCGCAATCGCCGCCCAGAGCCGACGTGGATTTCTTCTCTCCCGGTCAATCAACAACTCCCAATACGAAGTCTCTTTCAGCCGAAACTCACGATACATGTCTCGGAGATGGTTAATCCAGATGAGGCGGTCAGACGGGTCACTTGTGCGACGGTATCTACGCTCAAGGCGTCTAACATTCCGACGAAGCATACGACAATGTTGTATGCCATGGCTGTAACGGTCTGACTCGAGTTCGATGTTGACGTAGCGGGAGAAGGTCATCGATGAAGGGTCGTATCGCCGAGTTGTAGAGAGCGAAGAGGACCTCAGACGGTCGATCGGCCAGAGGCGAGAGGTCACCACAGAGAGGACTGCTGAGGAGGCCATCACGAAACGCCTTACGATCAAGGCGCCTCAACCACGGGAGTGGCGGAGAGCGAAGGTAGGCTGGGCGCAGAGGAGTGGCACGGTGTAGCGTAGAAGACGGTGATCGGAAATGGACGGCGGTTCAACAGTTAGATTTGAGATGCTACGCGGGATGTCACGCGTGATGGTGACATCCAGCCACCCAATTCATGGGTAGGCGCTGCGACATGTTGAGTTAATCCAAATTGTGAGCGAAGATCAAGAAAACGTGTGGTTTCTCGAAGGGAGGTGTTCTCAAGATGGATGTTAAGATCCCCAGTAATGAGTAGCTGGGAGTTGAATTTGTCGCAGACCTCTAGAAGGGAGGAAATTTCGGAGAAGAAGGCGGCAGTGAGAGGTACGGAGCCAGGGCGGTAGACAGCAAGAAGCGGTCCTCTGTACGTAATACAGGAGAACGCGGGAGATTTTAAGGAAGTCGACTCAATTCAAGAGAGATCTTTTTGACACGAAGGTGATCACGAAAGTAAACTACGATGCCCTCGTAGTTTTGTCCCAGCGGATCCTTTGTAGGAGAAACTGGCCGTGGGGCATCAATAGATGAGTATTCAGGTGGAGCAGAGCGGCGTACCGAGACATCTGCAGCGGTGGAATGCCAGGACTCTGTCACTACAAGTATATCCAACGAATGTAGAGAGATTTAGTTAGATACTTCCATGTATTTGTGTCCTAAAGAATGAGCGTTAAGCGAGCCAAACTTCAGTCCATCTGAGCTGCTTTGTATGGTTGGTAGCAAAGGAGATGGCAGTAGTGACGGCGATCGAGGAGGTGACGAAGCTCCAGTGATGCCAGCCTCAACCCGTTGAGGGGGAGGCGACGAGGGATAGCCGAGCAGTAGCGGCTCCCGTCCGTCGGTCAGTAACGGCGAGTCATGTCTCTGCCATCCTGGACGCCAGAGGCAAAGGGAGAAGAGAGTCTTCCGCGTAGTGCGACTGATTGTGTACGAGCGAATTGTGGCTGAGTCGTAAACAAAGCTCAAAATGGCGGCCGAAGGGTTGGTCGGCGACTGGGATAGTCTTTCCATTTCGAGCGATTAAATCGACAAAAGTCAGATACAGAGCATTTGTCATTCTACGCAGGTCAAAGTAAAAATTACAGCCACTACTGAAAGTAAGCACCTGACGAAAACCAATTTCTATAATTTACAAACAAAACTCGGGTCGGAAAACAACCACACGCCTAGGCGCAAACCAAAGATGTGTGTACTATAGAATTTAGCCGAATAAAAATAAAACTACACTTCATGCAAAAATATGCCCAATATTTAAAAAAATCGCTGTAGGCCTATTATGTGAAACTTACTTAGCATGGCAGTTTTTACTATCATAGTCAGCAGAGTCTCTCTCTTCACTTCCGTCAGGATGAGGTTGTTACAAGATGGTTCCATTTCGTTCTGCCTCTGATAGTATCCAGGGCCGCTCTCATGTCCATGTCTTGTTCTGCAATATATAATATATGTCTCACGTTTCCTATCCATGTCTTTGTTTGCCTTCCTCGACTCCGTGTTCCCTCCACGTGGCAAAATGATGCCCGTGCAGGTAATCGCTTGTCACCCATTCTTACTACATGTCAAAACCATGTCAGCCTTCTTTTTAAAATCTAGTCTACTAGTGTTTCCTTCTGTCCAAACTTCTTCCGGATTGCTTCAGTGCGAATTCTATCTCTCTGATCCTCCCCGCTATTCTTCTTAGCCAACTCTGATAACGAAACCTTCTGTCAAGCTGTCTAGTTACAACAAAATCTTTAAGTTTTTGTTTGTATCTATGTGCTGAAATCTTCGCATTGTTTTGTTCATCAAAATATCTCTTAAATTTGGACTCATCTGATAGTTTAAAAATATCCAACGCTGGCCACACACAGTTTTTAGTCAGTTCTGTTTTCCAAAGTCATCATTTCCATCCAGTTCATCTGATTATCTCTCGCTGGTTATATTTAAAACTAGAACTGTTCATATTGAACGAGTTTATTCAGTTGCTGTTCCTATATGATGGAACTCTGTCTCTGTCTCTATCCGTTCTTTCAGTCGCCTATGCAATTTTGGTCTCAGTTTAAAACTTCCTTTTCTATAAGTCTGCTCTTGTGTCTTAGTACATTGTTCTTCGCGACACTGACCTGATTACGGTCTGGTTTTGGTGCGCCATCGGTTGATGTCTCATGCACTACACATCTCCTGTTTGAATTTGCTAATTCATAATTATATTCATTTGTATTCGAAACACTAATTGCGCGTGGATTAAGTAGACCTGAATCTGAGGTCTTCATTTTGCTCGTCTACTTTTCTCAGATCTCTGTCCGTAATAGATTACTTGCAGCATTAGTTTTTTTAACTTCTGAAATGAGTTTAAATCTTTCTCGTCTTGTTATGGTCTAAGTATTTTCCATATTTATGCATTTTAATATTTTACTTGATCTTACCAACATACAACAAAAGGACTGCAATTTTTCAGTGAAGCATGGTTATAGGCCTGTATTATAATATCTTTCTCTAGAGTCTAGAAGGCTCGACTTATCCAATACGGCTAGACTTGATCAAGACCAATCGTTGGCTGATAAACGGAGAAAATGCACTTGGTCCATTCTATTCAATCCTTGCTTGATTTTGCAACACATCTTGACTGCAATAAGTTTATGTTAATGTACAGGTTTATGTTTCTAAATTACATATCACCAAAATTGTATTTACGTGTATTGTAGGAAGTCGTGATCGAGTGTTCATCCTCACGAGAGAGAAAGACAGAAACGATTACATAAATGCTGTTTTCTGCCAAGTAAGTTTCACATCGACTAACACTGAGGGGAGCACTTACAGTACTCGGCAAGTGACCGAGGACAAAAGAGATTAACTATTCGTACTAATCGCCGCAAAATGGATAGCAACAGCAACTGGTGGTGGTTATAGGGTTGCCAGATGTCCGGCAAAAGGACGACATGTCCTCCTTTTTTGCTTTCTGTCCTTTGTCCGGCAGGCAAAGCTAAAATCTTGGAAATATCCGGGTTATTCTGTGCTTGTTTTGTTTGGCTATTGGCTCTTAATCCAGTTTTTATCGACTTTACACGAGCACGTTATCCCTACGTTCCCGCGGACCCTACCAGGCTAACAATCCAATCTACTTACTTATTATTTTTAGTGCAACTCTATTTCTTCCAGGCGTTTCCACTGCATGATCTGAGTAACGTTACAAACAATATATCTATGGAATGTCTATGAGTCTCTATGATCAAAGTGCTAATTTTATATTTCCAAAGCTCTTTCTCACAGTTATTTAAAATTTGCCATTATTTCTTCTGGATTCCTGGGCACTCTTTCATTCATTCATTCTGAGAATTTATATAGCGCCTCTTCAAGATATCTACTCAGAGGTGCTCTCTGCCTTAGCCTATTATGATGACAAGTGTCATTAGGAACGAAAATATTGCACCAGTTAGCAAAATAAAGCACAGTAAGCTAGAATAGTCACCACTGGTGGGCCAACGCACACGCGTGGAACCGACCAACGGATTCCCGTCGACAGCTGAAGATGGCGCGGATGTTCGGAGTCTCTGAGTCAAGTTGCGTCGATAGAGAAGAGCGGTCACAGGTGACATCGTTCGCAAACACGGTGACGATGCAGTTAGGCCTACAGATGGTGTCGTGGCTGAGCTGGAAGCCGCTAAAAAGGTGTTAAACACTGTCCACTTCTCACAACACAAGATGACACACTGCAAAGCATACAAAGATAAAACGTGATACGTAAAGTCTGGACAAGTAATTAGTTGAAACGTGAACAGCGATCAGTAAGTTCCTACTTTCAGCGGTTGAGCTAAGTCGTCATGCACCTCACAAGGGCCTTGAGAAATAAACGTGTTACGGTAACCGCCCGCTCCTCATTGTTTGAATTAATATTTGGGCTGGCAAATAATATTCCGACTGTTAAATTGAAGCACAATGTGCATCACTTCCGGGCTGAGCTCATTGCCTGCATAGCGTATGTTCGAACGGTTGAATGACACTGGGAGAAACAGGATTTAATTCTGCGAATCCTTCACCGTGCTCATGTGCCACTCAAATTTGGTGACACAATTTCTTTCATTCCCTTTTCCTTCTTATATTCCTTCCTATTAAGATTATATCATTGAAATCAGTTGAACAACAAACTAAGTAGAGCGTCATTTTACATGAACAAACAACTGGCTAAAAATTTGGTGGACTTCTATCTCGGAGGCCCTATCCGGCAGAACCCTTAGAACATGTTGTGGCGAGGTGTGAGTAAAGGTACCGCGGAGAAGCGGGAAAAAGTCGGCTTCTTTGAGAGTCCTTCCACTTGTTCTTCAAATGAACTCAGCTATACAATTTATGCAATAACAGTACAATTTATGCTGAAAATGGGTTAGTTAGGGAGAAAACTAGTCGCCCGCACCCATATGCAGACGCATAGAAAATGAAATCGATATGGCTGCTGCTTGGAGCTAGATTAAGGAACTGCTGGTTCGGCCGTTCGACTTCAGCTAAAGCCGCCATAACCCTGATGGAGGCATTCGTATGCGGCAAAGTTTACTCTAGCAATGTCATCTATGCAGGACTAATTCTTTCTGATACAATCTGTTTTAAAATCTTCGATTCGGCTTTTCGAAGGTATACCTATGTTTAAACATAAAGGCCTATCCATCCAGTTTCATATTGTATTGACTGCACTAGTTGACTATGCACAGTTTAAGATCTTGAGGCTTATGCGTTATTGTCATGCATGCATCATATTAAATCATTAGAGTCGAATACATAGTGACGTAATTCGTGGTCAGAAACGAAATTCTTGTTATATTGAAAGAGGGTTAGGTGCACGTCTGTGCATTCTATACTACTGCGAAATTGCTTTTACTATACTTTAGTAAACTTCTGAATTCAAATAACATTAAGTCGAAGTCACACATCGCTCTATTGACTGTTAAATTGCGTAATAAAAAAAACATGAAATGTTTGTGAAAATAACTGCCGGTGTGGATACTATTCACATTACAACTTAAAACCAAGTTAAATTTTATGTTATTTTCCTCTTCAGAGCCACCGATTTAAAGAAGCGTACATCCAAACACAGCTACCTTTGCCAGACACCATTGTGGACTTCTGGAATATGTTTGCGGATTACAACTGCCAGTTTGTGGTTGTGCTGGATGATACCATTGTATGACCATTTTAAGAATTTGCATCTAACACTAAATTAATCGCTCCTAGCAGTAATAAGCCGAAGCGACTTGTTGCCAATTTAAACAATGAATACTCATATTTGCTAATTGCTTTACATTAAACCTATGGCAGTCGGATACAGAAATAGATGAGGTAGGCCTATAGAATTTTATTTTAAGCTTGGACGTAAAGTTTTATTATGAACATTAAACAATAAAACATAATAAATTTAACCTCTATTACAAATGCTTGTACTAAAACATTAAACAATAAAACATAATAAATTTAACCTCTATTACAAATGCTTGTACTAAAAGTAAAATTAACTAAACGATTAAATATTTATAGAATCCAGATTTCATTCCAACTCTTCAAGTGCCCTTAGCCTTCCAGCACCTGACGATTTATTACAAAGCTGAAAAACCAATAATGGGAGGAAAATCATACGATTTGCGTCTGGTGTCAAAACGAAAATCGCAGAAATCTTCTCCAGCTGATGAAACGATTTACATGAATGCTGTAAGTAATACCAAAGTGAACACCATGTGATTCAGTGATTATACAGTTTTAGAGTAGCTTTACAAATTTTCTCGAAAGTCAAAGGAGGTGATGTTGGCTAGGTCGACAATCTAAGCAGGTTTCATAAGAACTGGATCAGTGTAGTATGTATTATAATTATGAGTGTAAGCACGCATGCATGCGTACATTAATTTATATGCTTTTCTTTGTTTGTATGTATGAATGTTTGTTTGTGTTTATGCATTATTTGTTTGGGTGGAGCTTAAGACATATGAAACAGTTCTTAATTTTTGAAAGCTTTACTCATCTAAAGTGTTCCTGTAAGCTTAAGCCTTTTAGAATATGTTGAGTAAAAACTGTTTATACTTAGAGGTAGCTCAAGTGTCACAAAGTTGATGAATTTCGTGAAATTAACTGACTTATCAGATGTGTGTTGTGATCTTACTGGGGGAAGGTAGGGCTTTAGTCTATTTCTTACTGCCCTGCCAAAGTCTGTTTTCTGCTCTCTGGGTCTGCCTTACGATGGTCTTCAACAGCCTTTACCAGGAACTGTACCTGAGATTCAGCTCGTGCTATCAGTCCGCTAAACTCTTGAATCAGTGCAATTGAACGTTCGGCGTGATCGCTGATCACTATTAGTGCCGTAACCGTGTCTGCAGCCTGCTTTAAGTCATCATGTTGGCTGCTGACAGCCTGTCATTTTGGTAGATTACTTTGATAGATCTCGCACGATAGATCTCGCACGTTTGGAGAATTACTGTTTGCTGTATCGGCTTTTCGGATTTTTCTGTTAACTCTGCCACGGATATGCTACGTTTTGACGGTTTTGGTTGCGAGTCTCAGCTTCTCCGTGGCTGGAACGGTCCACGGCCTACAGCTCGAGGACGAAAGGTTTCAGCTGACAGGAAAGCCTCATACTGACCTACTTACGCCGTCATCATCGGTCAACTTTCAACCAAGAGGAATAATGGCTTTGGAGAGGAGCCAGTTGTCAATCGTGGATACGATATCAACCGTTCGACGCCCAACCGATGCCTGTGCAGGACAATCTGATGTGGTTCAAGAGATCTCCGAACGACATTTCATCATCCGACATTTCATCATGCGTGCTGCAGAAACTCTGAACTGGGGCGATCTATAACTAGTTGGGAATCTGTTGGTTGGGCTTAGTGTGTTTGCGCGAGCCTGCCACTAGAGACTCTTCTAGTGAGCAATGCTATCCATCTGACAAATACCCTGTACAAAATGACATTTAACATCACGAGACTAGCACAGACATATTTTTTAAAAATTTTGTCTCTTAGGCGCTTTTGCGCAAGATTCCTATTTTGCTTATAAATGACAGTTTAGTCAAAAAATAATAATAATAATAATAATAATTAATAATAATAATAATAACAATAATAACAATAATAATAATAATAATAATAATAATAATAATAATAATAATAATAATAATAATAATAATAATAATAATAATAATGTTGAACATCGGACAAAAAAATAGTAATAATCATAATATAGATACCAAGAGCCAAGACATCTTAACTCAACCTTCCAAGAGCAAACTTCTTGTGCAGGGTAGGTTCACATTGAACCCTTCACAGGTCGACGCCAAGGTCAAAGTGCCAGTGACGTTCCCGGCCATGCATTGCACCACAATTGCGTATCGCAAGCACCGGACTTCTAACGGTGACTGGGCGTTAAGTCTGGCATGGAGAGAGCGCACTTGATTCTGGTTGCTTTTCTAATTGAGAGGACATGGGACAAGGAACAGAGCCCATCGTTGTTCAACAAGTGAGGTTCGCAACAGCTAAGCCTCACCGTGGGACGAATTTAAGCCTCAGCGGTGTAACGACAACAGATTTCGCTGGATGTCTTTGCTGCTGGGGCCGCTAAGGTGGCAAATGTGGAGCATCACGACCACGAAATCGAAGTTCGATAGTACAACTCATTTGGTCGCATAGTGGATAGATGGCCCTACAACGTTTTACTGAGAACTCCTTCTATATTTAGACCGCACATAAGCAAACAAATGTTCCGGTTCCAGGTACAGGATGACACTATGTGTGCACCTGTGCCTCGGTGTGCTCAGAGAGCTTGCTGCTGGAACATTTTTGAGAGGCATCCTATTTGTAACCTACTCTGATGAGCAGGTATTCAAACTCCGCGCTTTTCCCCCGTACCACACAGTGCCGGTGTAGGAGGCAGAGTGGACTCTAGGTAATATTTTGTACTCTAGAGTCCATGGTACCTATAGGCACCGTGGACTCTAGAGTACAGCATCCCCAAACACGACAGTAGGAGGCAGGGTGGACTCTAGGCACATTTTGTACTCTAGAGTCCATTATACCTATAGGCACCGTGGACTCTAGAGTGCAATTAAATTAAATTAATCGTAATCGTAATCTCCAAACTTTATATAGCGCCACTCGAAAGCCAAACGCAGGAAACCAGCTTATTCACGAGCGCTGCGTCTAGTCAGAGGGGTTGTCCAAAAGAGTAGTCCGGTTTCCAGAGGATCAGAGAGGGCACAGCAGATGTTAAGGTGGGTGCCTTTTAGGTCGAGGATTGGAATGTACAAGAAGAAACGATAGTTTTAAACAACATTTTATAAACTTGTTATTGCACGAGCGGGACGCGTGACGCTTATTATTTTATCGAACATACCATTGAACAAGAAATGCCTCATTTAGCAACCCTCATCAAGCTGCTAATGAGTGTTGCATGTCGTGTTTCGAATTGTTATCATTATCCATTGTTTATAATATGTTAGTTTATTTTTAATATTATTATGAAATTAAAATTGTATTAACGTTTAGGCCTAATGCAGAAGTAAACTCTAAACCCGAAGTAGCTAAATCGGAAGTTTGCAATAATAAGAGTTCTGAGGAAACTAGAGTAGGCCTACACAATGCCTGGGCTAGTGTGGAATCTAGAGTACAAATCACCTGCATAAAGTACGTTGTGCCTAGGAATAATTTAGCCTCTACACTATGATTAGATGAATAATTGCTTCATTTTCGATAAACTTAATTATAAAAGTTCATAAGGTATTTAATTGATGTCTTGTATGTTTGTTATTAAAAACATATAGCTACTGTCAATTTCGCTACCATTTTAGAGTCTTTAATTTTTTAAATACACAATTTCTATGGCCAAACTAGAGTATGCAAAGCTTGAAGTCGTGTGGATCTAGGGTACAAATTACCTATGTACAGAGAGTACGCTGTACCTAAGTATAATGTACTCTAGAGTACGTTTTGCCTAGGTATAGATGTACTCTAGAGTACGTTGTGCCTAGGTATGATGTACTCTCTAGAGTACGTTTTGCCTAGGTAAGGTGTACTCTAGAGTACGTTGTGCCTAGGTATGATGTACTCTAGAGTACGTTGTACGCTGTACCTAAGTATAATGTACTCTAGAGTACGTTGTGCCTAGGTATGATGTACTCCAGAGTATGTTGTGCCTAGGTATGATGTACTCTAGAGTATGTTGTGCCTAGGTATGATGTACTCTAGAGTACGTTGTGCCTAGGTATGATGTACTCTAGAGTACGTTGTTCCTAGGTATTATGTACTCTAGAGTACGTTTTGCCTAGGTATGGTGTACTCTAGAATACGTTGTGCCTAGGTATGATGTTCTCTAGAGTACGTTTTGCCTAGGTAAGGTGTACTCTAGGAGTACGTTGTGCCTAGGTATTATGTACTCTAAGAGTACGTTGTGCCTAGGTATGATGTACTACACCAGTGATATTTTACTTCTCAAAATAATTCCTAATTCAGTTTTAATTCAGTTCTGTGTCCTTGAATTTTACTTCTAATTCTAATTTTACTTCGCAAATAATTTTACTTATCATTCCTATTTTAGTTCTCAATTAATTTTACTTCTTATTTTAGTTTTCCAAATAATTATTAATTTCAGTGCAGTAAAAAGTATTTCAACGTTAGGCCCTACTACTTGCACGTATAAGATATCTTTGTTCAATTTCAAGAACACTCTCATTTCCAGAGATTTTTCATGCGATTTCTTCGTCCATCAGTCAAGATTCCACATACAAAAAAATTCTTTCCACAAAGGCCTGTGAGGCTGGAGCCGACAAAAGATCCTCTGCAATGGTGCAATTTTGCTGTACGAAGTTTGCCTTTCCTTCCAGGAAGCAAGAGGATTCCTAGTATCATTCTCCCTTATGTCTGCCAAATAACGATCCATCTGAGTTGTTACACAGTCTTGGCTGCTGCTGCTGCTGCTACTGGACAATGTTGATGTTGTTTGTGACTTTAGTTTCATGTTGAGAAATTTAAATTGCAGGTGAAACTGTGCTTTGACGTTTACAAGTAATCTCCTATTTTCGGGACCTACAGCGACACTGGCATTTCTGCTGCATTGTTAGACTTACGTTAACCTTTGCTTCATCTCAACTTAAGGGCCACAAGAAGTAAAATTATTTTACTTCTGAAAATAATTCCTAATTTCATTCATAATTTTAGTTCTGCAAATAATTCATAATTTAATTCCTAATTTCGTTTTTGAAGCCAAAATAATTCCTACTTTTACTTCTAATTTTCGTTAACGAAATCCTTTATTTTTACTTCTAATTTTAGTTTTCGTTAATGAAAATATCACTGCTCTACACTAGGATTCGCTTCACCTCCGATAAATTAAATTATAAAATGTTCATAAAGTATTTAATTGTTTTTTATATTTAATATTAAAAATCAGTTACTGTTAATTTCGCTACCATTTTAAAGTCTTTAATTTTTTTAATACGTTACTTCTATAGTAGGGTGTCTTAGCATATAGTAAAAAAATAGTTTTTCTATTTCTCTCGCTCTCACCCCTCCAAGTTGTTAGGTTCATAGAAATAAAATTTTATAAAAAATTTAATTAAAATCGGATAATATTTAGAGGTGGCCCTCGAGCCGTGAAGTTTAGAAAATTAATGATACTTGGTACAATGGGAAGTATATAATGCTACATGATAATTAATCGCCAGTTGTAGTACTAATCATTTGTATTGCTTATCTAGCAAATTCTCTACTATCTACCTGTATATATAGGGTCTATATATATGGTATATATATACCCCTACATAATTACGTGTGTTAAAATTAATGACTAATTTCCCGGAATATGTTGCCATAAAAGTCTTTTCGCTGCAGTCCAGAAATTTACGTCGATGGTCGGAGACAACTTGAAGGAGGAATTCTAGTTGCTCCTCCCTGGCAGTCAACTTCTTAATGAGGGCCACGCCTCGCTTAGCCCTGTCATTGACGACTGCCAACCCGCTGATGATGCGCAATTCCCCCGGAATGTTTCCTCTTCATCGCATTCAGACGAATCCATGGCAAGGAAAGTCTGAGGAAGGCCAACTATAGAAGAGTGTTTATCGCGCAGAACTACTCCAGGCCCCGGTGCCCATAATGCAGCAGATTTAACTTTTGGTCGCTTTGGTGGATGTCACTGGGTGATCCGGGGCTGGGTAGTCCATGGTGGCTAACATCAGTCTCTTCATCTCCACAGACACTCTGGAATCAAAAAGAGCCAGTCCGACCAGCTCCTCAGAAAAGTACCATAGATGAAGTCCAAGCTTTTTGCTTGTTGTGCTGAAAATGGCTTCATGTGGGTATTTTAGGAGTTCAATCATGAGTCGGAAGTCGTTCAGAGGTGCTTCAACTCCGATTGGGGCAGTAATCCAGGTCTTGAGGTGGATGATAACTGCAAAAGTTGCCCGATCACGAATTCCTCTCTTCTCTGAAGCAGTCATTTGGAACTGGTCACGAAAGAGCCAGATTTTAATCGCATGTATAACCTTGGTCATCCATCTGGCACAATGCATGGTGCCTGGCACCTGCAAATGAACACGTCATGCCTCCAACATCGCTTATATAGAAGAACTTCAGGGCCAGTAGATGCACCACTTGTCCCTTCGAATGTCGCCCAAACCACTGGCTCTGCCATATGATGGTGACATGCCAAGAAGAGCAAATCTCTTCCAAGCCTCTGCTCTATAATCGCGCAAGCACCAGAAATGCCACCATCATTGTCAGCCTTTGGCAGGACAGTATTTGTGTCAAAGCACAACCCCGCAACACGATCCATAATGCCCCATTCCTCCAAAGACATGATGACGTCAGTGGCTTGGGCCTCGGTAGTTCCGGATGGAAGTCTCGGAACACCGAGTAGCTGCTTCACTCCAACACCTGATATAAGAATTGGAAGACGATCGATATGCTCTGTGGAAGTTAGATCTTCCATTAGCTTCCCATCCCAATGTGTTGTCAACTGTCAAATGTACAGTTACAGTGAACTCTGATTTTAGCTTGTTCGACTTGGTGGAATGAAGTTTGGTCATGGAGCAATGAATTGTACTCCTGCTAATATTCAAATCAGTAACGTTCTGCCAAAGGCTAGATGCAACTTCACTGACAATGAAGGTGGCACTTCTGGATGAGACGCTGGTTCTGTCGAGTGCTAGACATTATGTTTAACCGTTCTCTCTTTGGGGATGGGCCATCGCCGGAAGCACAAGAAGGATGGTAATCTTCCTTCTCTTCTGCAGTACTAGATGATGATGATGATGATGATGATGATGATGATGATGATGATGATGATGATGATGATGATGATGATGATGATGATGATGATGATGATGAAGTAGTAGCCTGCTTCGCTCCTTCTTTAGATTGAAATTGGCAAATTAATAGGACAATCTGTCCCTCTCTTAATGATTCGAACTATGTAGCATAATAATAAACAATAGGCCTACATTGCTAAAACTTTGACATCAAAGGGCCACCTCTAAATGTTATCCGATTTCCACCAAATTTTTTGTAAAATTGTTTTTCCATGAACCTAACAACTTGAAAGGGTGAGAGATTAAAAATTTAAACTTTCATTTTTAAGAGACTACAGTGTCGAATCTGGGCTACTTAATGTTCTCGACAGTACGTTGAGCCTAGAGTACACCTTACCTGAAGAGAGTACGTTATGCCTGGATGTCGGCTAGGCATTTCGTACTCTAGAGTCCGAGGTTCCTGTAGGCGCGGTGGACTCTAGAGTACGTTGTGCCTAGGTATGATGTACTCTAGAGTACGCTGTGCCTAGGTATGATGTACTCTAGAGTACGTTTTAGCCTAGAGTCCACCTTACCTGCCACACCGGTTTACAAGTTTGGTGTAAGAGGTGGAGATGCATTAGGAAGAAGAGGACAGTGAGGCACTGATGGGTTCGTCTACCCATTTAGGCGGGTGATACCATGCTAGGCTTTCTCTCGACTGGTGTGCTTCGGCTGAAAAGTGTGGATACGACTACAGTGGACACGGAGCTGCAATAAAAGGGCAATGTAGTCAACATTGACCTGCAACGACATGCAAACTCATCTGTGTTGATGTCTGATGTCTTTCATATGGGCGATCACAGAGTGACTTTCTTTCAACAGATGTACCAGGAATCAACAGCAATGCTACAAGCGTGACACAAATGGTGCAACTGGTCACAAATGCCACAACAAAGAATGACGCTGTGCCCGTTAGGCCGTTGTACCTCACCAACAAGCGGTACGTGGATGCTGCCGCTAATAGTTGCATATTACTGCCAACGACGTGGGCCGATGTTGCCATGACCAGATTACATTTGTTCATGCGCGGCCATAGTGACAGTTGGCTTCCCACGACCGCAACAACGTCAGATAGTGGCGCTGCGAGTGTGAAACTAGTGTACAAGGTAGTTAATGACGCCATAACAAATTGTAACTCAACCGCAGTCCTTCATTCCAACGGCCTGCATGTCTTCAAATCTGGAACCAGTTTGCTGCTGTTGTCGCCATCAAAGTGTCATCTGGGACAGAGACCATCTGAAACCATTCATAATCAAGGAGTAGTTGAATTTCTTATCAGGGAGAGCTCAGAAATACAGTATTTGTCGATTAAGCTTATTTGTTACCTTAAAATTTTTTCTTTTAATCAACAGCCGGGTTTATACAGCTCTGCTCTAACACCAATTATTGTAGGCGATTTTAGAGCTGTTGATCACGGTCATGTAACTCTTCTCACCTTTTACGAAGTGAATATGGTCGTCGACATCATTGACCATGGCATTCCTTTAAAGCGAATTGAATGGAAGGTCGTTCTACGTTGTGGGTCGCCTTCGGCTGTGGTCGGGCAAATAATTTTTGGGTGCATTCAATGATTCAAAGAGTTGCTTTTGGTTCCATACAGTCTGTCTGTTTCATGGTCTCGCATCGTCTCCCACAAATTTCAAAATTAGGGCCCATACTTTATATCCTCTATACTCTTGGTTGAAACTAGACCCTTGTTAGGGGTTGCGGCCCATCAGTTCGTTAATATTACTCAAGCCTACGGTCATGGCCCTGCTGCTTAATGGGAAAATATGTTTCAAAGATTGAAGTGGCTTTGTGATGGTTGAATCTCTGAAAATACATATACCTAACGGATCCTAACCTGCATCACCGCGTCCTTTCTATATCTTTCCTCATTACCATGCGTGATGTGACCATGTGTGACCTTAGACTAGGAACTGAGCTTCACTCTTGCGGGAGATTCGCACGATCCGCTGCTCGCTTGTAACTCGGCTACCAAGAATTGGTGCACGCCTTCGTTATGCATTAGATTGATACGGGTATTACCATAATCAACACAGTGCATGAGCGTGCGTGCAGTCCTTATACAACCCAAAAGCTTTCCTGCGATAATCTTTTAGAGTATTAAATGCTCCGGTTCTGCTCATCGACGGTATAGGCTACGAACTTTATGTGGGAGGAATAGGAATTGCGCTGGTTACCTGTGCAGTAGGGTTTGTCTTAAAAAAATTAAGTTTCAAAATTAATATCTGCCAGGTTGCTTTTGTGTCCAGCTAGGAGAGCGATTTGAACCTGGAATTAGGTTTGTGTATGGCGATTTGGACCTGGGATTAGGTTTGTGTATGCTGGAAAGTGAGGATTCGAACCTATGAAAGGTCAAATGTCCCAGCTTATCCACTTCTGTACTACTCAAATGCTTGTGAAGCGCGTCCAATTCGTCTTTGTATATCTTTATCGTTGCTACCATCTGCGTTTATTAGCCCTCCGAGGTAGATGAATTTTTCCACTTGCTCAATAGCTTCTCCTTGGATGCTGATCTGTATTGGTGTCTCTATGGTCTTTTCAATTACCATACATACCATTATAAGCTATTAACTCCAGGTATAAAAAGATCAAAGCAAGACACAACAGGGAAAAGTTATTTACTTCAGGATAGTGTCAAGGACCTGGGAGCAAATACTGCCCATTTCGTTTCTTAATGACCAGGCTTTAGAGGGGGTTAGGCCTAACCGAAAGGCCCACAATGTTTTGAATGCAATCAGTATGGGCATACTCATATCCTATTACCCAACTAACACGCTTCTCCTACTTTCAACTCCGGAGTATCAGGGCAATTCGCAGATCTATCTCCTCATCCGCCTTGACTTCAATAGTCCATTCATTTATCCGCTCCAGAATTGACTACTGAAATTCTGTTCTTATAGGCCTTTCCAAGGTCACTCTGTCCCCTATTCAGTCAGTTCTAAATGCTGCTGCCAGATTGATTGCTCGCCGTCCTAAATTCTCTCATATCTCCTCGTTTATGATCAATCAATTCCTCGCACAGCCCGAATTCAGTTCAAAGTTCTAGCCCTTAAGTCCAAATTTGGCATTGCTTCTAAATATCTTAGGGATCACATTCGCTCCTCTCTTTCTTCAGTTTCTCATCGACCTCTCCGCTCCTTGGTCAGGCATACTATTTTTGTTCCACGAGTTAGAACCAAAATAGCGCAAACTAGGTCTTTTGCCACTATTGGGCCCTCCCGATGGAATGCCCTTCCCTTCTCTTTACGTGTTACCATTCTTTCTGGGTCTCTTCCTACTGCCTTCTCCTTCCTCAAAACCTTCTTCTTCTCTAGGGGTTCTCGTAGGCCTACTGGGAGCGCCACTGAATGGCCACTGCTGTTTGTGGCGCTATATAAGTTAATAGATAAAATACAATACAATATTCGACCGCAATGTGATCAATTTAAGTCTTTGAAAAAGGTTAGTGCTAAACAAAATAAGAATTCTGTCGGCACAAATTTTGCGGCATTTTAAGCCCAGGCCAGCCTTCCTGCTTCATCAATCATCAGTGCATTTATCCGTTTCTGATTGCATTAGTTTCGATTGCCAGTATTTATAGAAGTTCCCTTCCTTATTACGAACCTTGTTCCATTTTTGAATTCTAGTTCTGAATGTAATATTTTCAATGTTGAATTATGAATATTGATCCTTGTATATAACAGAATCTTGTTTGCAACTTGACATTTTGCAATGTTGTAGGCCTATCGAATGGTGAGTTTTTAAAAATCTGTAATTAAGAATGTATTGAACCAGCTATACCTGCGGTTGGCTATGGCCCATCTAATTTTGTTTTTTGACCGCTGTGCATCTGCCGACGTTTATCAATCCAGATCAGGTGATTTAGCCTGAGACGGTTAGATGACGACCAGTTATAATAATTATCATTGTTACAATACGCCATATTACATTGTCTGTTAAAAAATATTTGTTGGAGGTGCGATGTTTCCTCTTTTTAATCTCAACATCATTGTTTTAAGTTCCAGCGTCTGCATTATCTTATCATGGATGTTATGCCGACGCACGGAAAAATGGATTTCCCATATTATTTAAAAACACGACACATCTGTCTATTCAACTATGCATGGATCGATGCAGAGTTAATTTTGGATTGTACGTCGGTTTACAGGTTCGTTTGTGAATTGCAACAAAATTCATGTCTGTAAATTTCTAAATATTCCACTTTTAGTATCTAGTAGTAGTATTTAGATGCAAAAATTTCACATGATTGTTATATCTTCGATGAAGAAGCCGGTTAACGGTCACAGAAATGGTAATCCAGTAGTTTAGGTTGGTAAATTATTTTATATCGTCAAGTTAAATGGAAGCTGGATTAAGCGAAAAAATTGTTTCACTAACTCGAAGTGGGATTGATGAAACCATTTCTGTCTTTAAATAGAAGTTGGATTGATCGGAATAATTTTTACCGTAAATAGAAATTGGTTTGATGAAACTAAGTTTTTGATGCAATAGAAGCTGGAATGATGAAAATAATTGTTTCCTGAAGTAGAAGCCGGACCCATGAGAATAGTTCTTTGCTTAAATAAAAGTTCGATTGATGAAAAATATTTTTTGTTAAATAGAAGTTGGATAATTTTTTTCACGAAATGGAAGCTGGATCGATGAAAAATTTCTCGATGAAATGAAAGCGGGATTGATGATAGTTATTATGGACATAAGTAGACTGCTTACTTACCAACGTGAAGTACGGCATTGAAGACATTCAAATAATTTACCAACCTAAACTACGGGATAACCCACAGAAATACAACAACAAAATGTATTAAGTTAACAGGCTAAGTCAGCCGTACAATTAGTAACAGTATTCAGAGTCCAACGATAATAGACAGCATCGCACTCCAAGTTATAAGTTGCTGAATTAGTACTGGTCAATCAGAGAAGTCTTATATATACACACTTGAATGCAATCTAAGAGCGTAGTTCCCGTATGCAAGAATCAATAGAGTTCCACAACTGCGGTCGTTTATTCTGACCGAGAAACATCTAGCATTATTTTAGTCTGCCTTTTCCTGTTCTGTAGTTTTGTCTATGTCTGGTATTATAATCATGTAGGCTACATCAGTAATCCTTGTCAAGTATGCGCTAAATAAAGCTGAGGGAGTGCCACTGTGGTGCCGGTACAATAACATTGCAAGTTGAAGTTTATACATGTCATAAATTGTTAAAAGGTTTAAGGACTTAAACAGGTGGCAACTCTCTGCTATATAATGAGCTCCACTGATAACTCTTATTGCCCTTTTTTGGAGGATGTATATAGGTTTAAGCAACTATTCTGATACCCACCTGCCCACGCCACAGTACAATAATTTAAGTAAGGCATTAGAAGGTTAGGGTATAATAACTTGAGAGAGTGAGCTGGTAAAGACCCCTTAAGTCTGTGAATGATCCCCACAGTTTTGGCTATACTTTGTTCTTCACATGCTCCACATGCTCCTTCCATGTAAGGTTCTCGTCAATGATAACCTTCAGAAATTTGACTTTGGAGACTCTGCACAATTGAACGTTATCGATAGTAAAAGTGGGGTCAAATGTATTCGGTATCCTTGACTTTTTGCTTTTAAATAAAGCATATTTTGACATCTTTATGTTTAGCGATAACATGTTCACTTGGAACCAGCAAGATAATTTACTAAGCTCCGAATTCATAATTTGGAATAGTTGATAGTAGTTTTTTCCCATTATAAAAGCCGAAGTATCACCTGCAAAAAGTACCGGTGGTAGGGTGGGGGAGCAGGTTGTGATGTCATTTATGTAGATGAGAAATAATAAAGGACCCACATTTGAACCTTGTGGAACACCGCAGAGTATGGGTGCAAGACTACAGAGAACCCCTGCATAGGAAATCTGTTGATATCTATCCTTCAGATTGGATCTAAACCATACAAGAGCAATCCCGCGAATACCATAATGGTATAGCTTGGCAAGTAAGATGTCATGATTTAAAGTATCGAATGCTTTTAACAAGTCTAAAAAACACCGAGAGTACAACTACTTTCATCCATAGCTTGGGAAATATTGTCTAGGACTTCAATAATCGCTAAGTTGGTATAGTGGTTCTTCCTGAATCCAAATTGTTTTTCATAAAGAATTTGGTTAACTGAGAGAAAATCATAATTATACTCGCTTGAGCATAGCTTTCTCCAGTATCTTAGAAAAGCAGGTTAATTTAGAAATGGGACGATAGTTCTTCATTTCAAGACAGTCTCCAGTTTTAAATATAGGGGGGATAATGGCAGTTTTCATATTAAGGGGAACAATGCATGTTAAGAAAGATTGATTGACTAAATGGGTAAACGGTAGTGATACATACTTGGCAATGCGTTTTATAATATCAACTGGTAAATCGAGTGAACCAGTGGCTTTGGTATTTTTCAAACTAGCTATGATGGCCTGGATTTCGGCCTCATTGGTAGGGACTAAAAATATGGTGTGACTATTCATTTCTTTGAGGTAACTGTCATAGGAAGTAGAGTAGGTAGGGATTTCAGCGGCCATTTTTAGTCCCAGAGTAGCGAAAAACTCATTAAAAGCATTGGCGATTGATGTGGGGTCGTCTAGAAGTTTATCGTTAATTCGTATAGGGGACCTAATCCCTGGGGGCTCATTTTGATGTAAAGCTTCTTTAATAACCCCCCAAATTTCCTTAAGGTTGTCCTTACAGACTTCTAGTCTATTGATATAGTATTGTTTCTCACAATTACGTAATATATTTGTGAGTTTATTTTTAGAGGTGCTATATTTCTTATAGCAGTCAGTAGACCCTCTCCTTAGATAATTTTTACACATTTTGTTTTTTTTTTACATGATTTTAATAGAGATTTGGAAAGCCATGGTTTAGTTTTTGTTTTAAACCTTCTAGGCCTAATTAGCTTCAATGGAAAACAGTAATTATACAGTGAGTTAAGTTTATCATTTAAGGAGGTCGATTGCATTTTAGTTTTTCAAGATACTCATTTTTTCAGTAATAAAAATAATAATATTCGTTTATTGAAGAATCACTACGTTGACGCACCGCAACCAATTACCGAAAACAGTAATACCAATTACAAATTAATTAAATTAAATTAAATTAAATTAATGGATTTAAATCACTGTTCCAGCAGGGGCTACATAGTCATCTGGGCATCATTAGACTCCTAAATAATATCCTAGGAATGAAATTTTTGTAATTTTTGGGCGGCAATTGAAAGTCATGTGGTCTAGGTCGAATGTCATGATGACTGATATTAGGAGGAAAGGATTGTTCTCAAAGTTAAGAACATCTTACCAAGTTTCATTCTAGATCTGGGCATAGAAGTTATTGAAAGGAATGAAAGCTTGCTCATGTTTAGGCCTACTCAATACATGTTTAGGTTTAGGAAGTAGCTCTAATTTTCAGTCAAAGATGACAAAGATAGGCAAATGGTCACTCATATCAGCATACAGTATACCAGAATATTCATTATATTTTAAGGTATTGGAAAATATATTATCAATCAAGGTGGAGGAGTGGCCAGTAAATCTAGTAGGCATAGTTATTAATGGGCGGAAGTAGGCAGAAACATGTTGTTTAAAAACTCATTGGTCGGAAGATGAGAATCCCGATTGAGTAGATTGAGATTAAAGTCCCCACAAATGTAACATGGTTTCTTAGATCTAGCCAATGAGTTCGTTAAAGTTACTAGATCATGGTTAAATATAGCAATGTCTGTATTCGGAGGTCTATAGATAGATCCGACCACGATGGTAGAATTTGAAGATAGGGAGATGCTGACCATTAAATATTCAGCTTCACTGTCAAATGTAAAATTAGTACAAACATTTTGAGCCAGAAGACCATCGTCAACAAGAATTGCAACCCCACCCCTCTGCCCACCGGTCGAGATTTTGCGAAAGTTTTATATCCTGGATACCTAATCTGATCCTCAGTATCAAAGGTAGACCAGGTTTCTGTGAGTGCAATGACGTGAAATTTGCTTTTTATGTTCTTAATGTAGCTCCAAAGTCAGACTCACACCTCAACGTGGTGAGGGGTGGCAACAGTCAGTAGGTGAGTGCCTGCTGAGGCTATGCCATCAGTGGTGAAGGTCTTGGCCGAAGTACCACCTTAGGGCGCTACGCGAGGTGAACAGGCTCAGCAGGAACCCTGAAAAAGCTGGCAAACGTGGGCGGCATCGCCGCCTTTGATACCACATGTGGATATCAGAGCCAGTCTTAAGCCTGGAACTCTCTTTAAGGGAGAAGCGCGAAGGTCGAACGGATGGGTGCAGATACTCCGTTCGTAAAGAAAAATACGAATGAAATCCAATGCAAGCATTGGACTCCTAAAGGGCCTCGGCCCATGGATCCGATGCAAGCGTTGACACCTACGGCCTTCGGCCCATGGATCCCTGATGATGATGATGATGATGATGATGATGATGATGATGATGATGATGATGATGATGATGAATGTAGGTCCAAAGATGAGTTTGATTTTTATTATAACTGCGGATACTAAGATGGAAAATTTTGATGTTGTTTTGAAGGGTGCTACTATGAACCATTTAATTAAATCCTTCCTCTGAATAATATTATTTTAGATGCAGTTCTAGTTAAAGGATTGAACAAGTTGATCAAGGTCATCATTCCCTGATCATGCAGTTGCTTGGTGGCTTGCCATTCTTCAAAGTCAGCATAAATAGCAATAATCTCTGCATTCGAAGGCATCCTCAAGTAAATTTCAGAATCGTCAGCCTCGACCTGGATTCGTTCCCATCATGGTCGTGGGCGGCTGAGCACTGACTCGTAATGCTCATTCAATCTTGTTAGTTTTGGCTCTTTAGAGTATAGGCATGCGCCACTCGTAGGCTGATGATCCTATGGCAAGTCACACGGAGCTGCCTGAAGTTATTCCAAGCATGAACTTGGCCTACACTGGCTAGACTTTCTTCTGCTATCTTTACCTTCTCGTCGGCCTACTGCTTCTTGTCTACCGCCACAAACTTCTTGTACGCCATGCTGAGAGCTTTTTGCTTCCGTGGCAGCAGATTTTGGGTTACGTTATTAACGCATTCTATCTTTACCTAGAGAATTGAGTCGCCATCCGGTGGGAGTTTGCTTTGAAAACTCTGCTGGTATATGATCACAGATTAATGAACGGTTTTAGAATCCAGCCCTCTCTGTAGGCCTACCCGATCATCCTCCTGTTTGGCTTTCTCCCACCGCCCAGTCACGATTCATATTCTCCAACTGATCCATGTGCTACACTGCACCTCGCCTCTGGAACGAGTTTCCCTTCGAATTCTGCATATTCTCACTTAATCCACCAACACCGCCGCACACCTACCGTCATCTGCTTCACGCTCCTCTATTCATCACTTCTAAGGCTTTCCATTCCAAACTTAAGTCCATTCTCTTCGAGAATTCATATGATAATCCATTTAAACCTTCAAAGCTTCCTCGTCCTCAACAATAAGTTTCTTCTTCCTCCTTTTCTTGTCTCTCTGGCAGCGGACTCTGATCTTGACTGGAGTCTCTGAAAGTATAGTCTGTTTGTGTTTAATATAATTATGTGGTAAAGTTCATACGAAATGGAGCGTTATCTAAGCCCAGGCAAGCAGAAGTGAAAGAGTGGAGCAAGGAAGAAGAAGTAGACGAGGCTATGACACAACTGGATGAGGAAAAGTCCGGCCCTGAGTATTGGGCGAAATAGTTGAAAGTTTAGAAGAGAAAAGTAAAGGAAGTGCATAAGCGAAAAGGGAAAGAATGGAAAGGGAAACGGAGTAGACGAGAAGGCAGATGGAAGAACAACAAGGTGAATGGAAAGAAAGACGAAGAAATGGGAATGTAAATGGAAAAGACAGATGAAATGAAGAATTGAGAGTGCAAATGGACAAGAGTGATTAAGAAGTGAGCGGAACAAGAAAGAGTGAAAGAGAAGTGATGAATCTCCTGTTATTAAAATGAATAAATAGGGGAAACTGTGAAGCACGTATTATCGAAACTTGTCAAATGACTTGTGATATTATTGAGTTTAATGTACAAACATAACTTCATAGACCCCCCGCTTTGACTCAAGCGAAAAGAAGATGGCTGTTGCCAACCGAGGCTATTAATAAGTCCAGAGGTACTATATTGCTTTCCCAAAAAAGTTAAAGGATTGAGCTCTAATGTTTATGTTCTATGTCCTTTAGACGTTAATGCTATACATTTAACTTCAAAGTACTCAATAATAATAATAATAATATTGATGTTATGCCTGCATGTGCAAACAAAATCCTCGAGATAGTTTTGGGGGCTTCCTAAGCCTCTCAGAACGTCGCTCAGGTACCGTGGATGCTGCTCCCGATGGTTGATGCTGATTGTCCTAAGGAGTGTAGCCTACTCTGGTAGCTCTCCATGCCTCTCAGGACGATGCTCCTGTACTGCAGGTTCTTTTCAGACGGTCGATTGTTCTAAGGAGTGTAGTGTACTCTGGTGTGTTGTTCTGCGACATTCTTTTTGCTGTTGAAGTTTTGACAATTCGTGAAACCTCGTTCCGTTGACAACTGTATGGATTGCCCTGATTCTTGTCCATCCATTCCCAAACATCCAGTGTTTCTGGCCACCGTCTGCGGATGTGATCAACATGCACTCTAATGACGGATCCCGTCTCTGACTGCACGTTACAAGAAACTGTTCCAGTAAGCGCGACAATATCACGTGGAGTCCATTTTGCCCAGAATCAACATTTCTGTGTTCATCAATTCATATCAGAGATTTATATAGCAACGCTTCCAGATTATCTACTCAGGAGCGCTACCGCCTAAAGAGAAAAAACAGTCTTGGGATTAGAATGAACGTGGCCGCTAGGGTTCTAGGCATTAGGCGTAGTGCCACAGGGAACCCATTCCAAATTGCAGAGCAGGCAACAGAAAAGGCACGGCACTGCATTATAGAAGTCCGTGACCGGGGGAGGGGCGATAGCGCATTAGATAACACACTGGCATAGAGAGCGAGAGGTACCAAGATCGAGATCCGTAGGCGGACATGCTTTGTAGGCTGCTATTAGCGCCGTGTATTGCAGGCTGTCTGTTCTGTTAGTTACACAGTTAGTAGTTAAGATTTATGTCTTCTGTCAATTTTGTTTTCTTGTGTATTGTTTAGTTGTCATAACATGTAAATGTACAGCGCAGTGCGTTTGTCAGGCGCTTAATTAAAGAAAATATATTATTATTATTATTTTTTCCCGAGGTATCAAGGATCCCTCAGGATTTATGAAAAATTGCTATAAGGAGCAGAAAATTTGTCTGGAGGGTCAGGCCTCGTGTTCAGGGTTTGCAGGAAAAGTGCCGTTGAATGCGAACAAGTTATAGCGTTGGACGCAAACAGACAGACGCTGGAAAAGAAATGATGTCTCGTGTCTGTCGCCACCAGTGAAAGACATACGACGGCCTAGTTCACTAATGAAGTCCAGAGCCGAAGGATTGAACGGGCCCAAAGTCTCGATGGCCACGGGCTGAAACAGATGAGATGTAGGAAGCCCTGGTACATCTGAATCTTACGGTTGGCCGCCTGCACTGAAGCAGGCCCGACCGAACCGACTCAGATGCAAGAGGCCGCACAGGTGTGGACGACCGTTGCGTCCCAAGCCAGATACTTCCCTCCCATCCACGGTATGAGGGTGGCTCCATCAGGTCTTTTACCATCCGATCGAAACAGGCCCGCTGGTTCCTTGGTACTGGGGACGTCCGCCTTGAGCAGGGCGCGCCATATGATGTCATTAATGGCATGGTGACGCAGAGAGCGCCCAGATGCCCTCCTACACACAAAGCCGAGATGGCCCTCCGAACCGACAAAGTCACCACACTGGCACCTATAGGGGCACACAAAGCCAAGCCAAGGCGTAGGCCAACCGCCACCCGGACTGCCTCGTTGTCGAGGACCAGGCCACACGCGGCAATTGGGAGCGCCATCATCCAGTCCGCCGAATGTGGGCTGCTTATCGCGACGAGCCTGGCCCGATCCACCACCCCAACAGAGATACGGTCGATGTCGGTCCTATCTCTCTCAATTAAGGGCCGGTAGGGAGCACATTGTGGTCGGCAAGGTGTCCCGCCGCGCACTCAGTAACTCAGTCATAAACTGATCCGGCATCGCCGGGCAAGCCGCGAGAATGGCTGCCTGGAGCCCGAGAGTCGATGCGGCTGAAGCCAAGTAGGCGGATGAAGCCAGCGAAACGACTCTACGTAAGCCGAGGCCACCAACTCTGATGGGAAGCGCGGCCTGCAACCACTGGATGTCATTCAGGGTGCAGTTTACAATTGACTCAAGGCCCGATCGCATCAGCCCGTCCAGCGTCCAGAGGGCGGGATGGTCAGAGCAAGGGGGCAACGGAGGAGGTAACTCAGCTTCGACGCGCCAAAATCAAGGCGTTCTGTGATGGTAACTGGCGAAGTCTCTCCAGAGCCCGTTGAAGCGTGTCACAATGGGCAACCAAGGCCACATCCAGCGCCCCACCCGTGAAAAGTGGGGCCCCCAGTAATGTCAACATATCAGCCTCAACTCTGCTATATCCAGACGGCTGAAAGACCTCACATTTACTGGAATTCAGATGGAGACCCATAGATGGACCAAGCCCCACAACTGTCGATACATCCCTGGTCACAATGTCCAGATCACCCCCGAGTGTCAGATCGTCAAGGAATCCGATCTTAAGGCTAGAGCCGAGCGAACGCAACGTGGGCTGCAGTGGTAAACTGAAAAGCAGGGGCCCAGAGGATCCCCCTGTTGCGGGCCCATCTCTGATGACAGAGAGAGATGACCAAATCCGAGGACGGACGGGGCCGAGTATGCCTGATGGACGAAAGGGTAGATTTCAGGAATGGCCTGAAAGACCGAGTCCAGCATGACGTCGCGCCTTAAGGTATTGAAAGCATTGGTGAAATCTAATTTCACCAAAACCTGATCGCTGCGCATACCATTGACGAATCGACGCGTCGCATGAACAGCGGCCTCACAGCCACCGGGCACCCCAATACCCAACTGGAGCGGAGCGAAGTGAGATGAAAGCCTAGTCACTGCATATTTGTTGGCGCATTTGGCCGCCAGCCTTCTCCAAACATAACCAACTGCTATTGGCCTCAAAACACCTGAGATTTTGCTGAGGGCAATCATGTTACCTCCAAACAATATGGGTCTGACCTCGGGCGGACACTCACCACGCAGGAACAGGTTCACAAAATCGGTTAGGGCGTCGACAAGCTGCAGCGTCGGTTCATTATGTCGTACCAGGTCCAGAAGGTGCCCAGGTCTGAAGCCATCAGGGCCCCGACTGAACCGACCGGGAAGGAGCGAACCGCCTCCAACACCTCACCCACAGACACCTGCTACGCCACCGTTGATGCCGGGTCAGGTAAACCTCTGTGAGCTTCAGGGCAGGGGTCGTGTGGATGTTTCTCCTGCAGTAACTTAAGGTTTTGCTCGTTGGGGGCTGCTGGCTGGCCCCCTCGCACAGAATGCGGACCGCGGCCCTAATATTGCCATCTTCCAATTTGGAATTGACAGCGGCCAGAAGGGCCTCCGATTGACTCAAGCGGCCCGTACGACCGATAGCGGTCGGGTGATCGTCCTCCTCCTGTGTGGGGTCCAGCTGCCATTTGTAGGTCCTGTCCTTGAGAGTTTTTGTCATGCTGCGTCTCTTTCCAGCCCTGATTGGTTGGACAAAGATGGTGGGTGCAAAGTCGAGCAAGCTCTGCCATACCGAAGGAGACCGGGTGTCCTGCATATGTCTTGTAAGGTGGCAGTGAGGGCTTGAGCGCAAGCCTGGCGGGCTCCCTTGCATATATGCTTGAGGAGGGGCCCCTTGCCCTTCGGGTGCGCCATACCCTCACCTGGGTCCCCGTCAGCACTCGTCCCCCGCGAATCTGGCAGAACCTCAGGAACATCGTCGGGCGCCAGTGACCGGTCGTCACCACGAGCCCCGTCAGCCCCATCGCTGGCCCTCTCCCCCCGGGTGATCCCGTTTCCGTCCCGTACCTCCAGTGGTGGCTGGTTTGAGCCGGGGCATGGGTTGTTTCTGGGGCCATGCAAATGAACCAGGCCGTCTTTCTGATGGAGTTGTCTAGAAGCCAGACAGTGGCTGCAATTGCCCTTAGCCTTAGTTAGTTTGACTCGCTGAGACATCACATTAGTATGGCCTATTTAATCCTACTTAATCCTATTTAATCGCTCCTAGTCTGTTATTAATTTCTGCGTAAACTAAATTATAACCCTTAAAACTGACCTATCGAAATAGTTCGGAGTCCGTTGTCTCAGAAGAAAGAACTAATAAATGGAAAAAATGAATTTATGTGGCCTATCTATTTCTACTCAGTACGAACTAATATAGTACCGGTAACTCTGAACACTGACATACCGAAAATGTGTCTCAGAAGACAGAACCAACAAACCGAAAGAAATGATTTTCCGGCGACTAAAACAGGACGAAAGTCAACCGCTCGGAATACGGAGTGTAAAAGTTCACTCAAAAGCTAGTTGGAAAGAAACATTTACGAACACCGTGTTATGGTCAGAACCAAGTTTACGTTAAACACGAGCCTAATTAAAACCAGGTGTGCGAATGTTCATTCTATACGAAGAAAGGATCATGAGAGAGGCAGGATTTGATGATGAGACGGAAGGAGTGAGGATAGCTGGAAAGGTTGTCCACAACTTAAGGTATGCGGATGACACAACACTGTTGGCGGGGAAAAGGAAGTACTGAAAAACAACATCAGGAAACTAAGGCTTGAAAGTGAGAAAGCAGGATTGTACTTCAACATAAAAGAGACTAAAATTATGACCACAGAGAACTGGAGAACCTTCGAAGTAGATGGAGAAGAGATTGAGTATCGAGCTTCTGTTTCCTGGGAGCTACAATAGATAGGGAGGGGGATGCGAGAGAGGATACACCGAAGAATTACTCTGGGAAAAGAAGCAATGCAGGGATTGGAAAAGATAGAAGGATAAAGCGCTGAGCCTGGAAACGAAAACAAGAATTGTTGAAGCAATGATAATACCAGTGGTGCTGTACGGGTGCGAGGCATGGACAAAACCAAAGCACTAGAGAAGAAAATCGAAGCATGTGAAATGTGGATTTGGAGGAAAATGCTGAGGGTCCCCTGGACTGAGAAGAGAACAAATGAACATATACTGGAAGAGATAGGACACTTAAGAGGAGAGATGACATTGAGACAAAGAGCGGCGAGACAAAAAGTGATGTATTTTGGCCATGTGATGCGGGCGGACAGCATGGAAAAGGAGATGATGCTGGCGTGTGGGGAGGGAAGACGAGGAAGAGGACGACCAAGAAAGAGATGGATGGATGAGATACACGAGACGATGATGATGAACATTCCGGAGCTGAGAGAGGCGACGAGAGATCGGAACACATGGAGAAGGCTGACTATGACGGTTGCTAGGATTCAGCGGAATCGACGGCACAAGGTGAAGGTGTGCGAATGTAAACAGACCGCCCCTGAACGGGTGGGCGTGTCTATAGACTGTGAAATGTGGACGAACAAGGCGACTAAATGCATGAACCAAAACCAACCAAATGAATGAGAAATTTTGTTTCGAAAACAACCCTCTCTACCACGGAAGTGATTAAAACAAACCAATGTTTCCAGAAAGACTGGAAATAATAGTGAAACGGTGAAAACGAGTTAAAATCCTGTGCGACAGAAAACAGACGTGTTTCCCAGACGAGGCCATTCCAGAAATTATTATTATTATTATTAAGAAGCTCAACCTGCCTAGAAGAGCGGAGAGAGCCACGGCACTGGACTCTCAGGGTGGAGCAGCAGAGCTCCTCCTGCAAGTAAACAGAGGCCACACCGGCGACGCTGCGCCAAACCAAGGCAGAGATCCCGCAAGTGATCCGCTGATGGAAGGGGAGCCAATGCAAGACATCCCGCATGTATTTAGTGACATGGCAGTGATGCGACGAATAAGACGTGCCGTGCCGCCTTGCGTAAGACCTGATCCAAACACCCAACCCGAGCCGCCGGAAGATCCACTTAGAGGGCGCGGCAATAATCAAGACGGGAAACAACAATGGAGAGGATAAGCGTTAATTCAGCGTTAAAGGTTAAGAAACAGAAGACCACTTTAAGCTAACGCGGCTGGTAGTTACAATCGCGGCATAGCGGGTTGATATGCCGCGTGAAGGTTAGTTCTTGGTCCAATGTGGCACCAAGGTCCCGGACAGAGGATGAGAAAGCAAACTGCGAGAACTCATAGGCAAGGGCCTGCAAAACAATCTTGACTAGCTGCCGGCACGTGCCAAGCCAAATAAACTGAGTTTTAGATGAGTTAAGCCGCAGGAGATTTTTAGGAAATCCAGGCCTCCATTGCCCGGTCCATGCCCCGGACTTAGGAAATGGCTGCTAAACGCGGGACAATACAAATATGCCCGTAGGTCATCCGCATAAGATTGGCTCGTCACATAACCAGAGGCCAATAAAGGACCAAGACCAGCAGTTTAAATAATAATATAGAAGAGGGCCCTGCACAGATCCCTGGGGAAGGCCAAACGGGGCAGGAACGCATGAAGTCCTAGTAGACCCGTTGACCACAGAGAAGGATCGGTCATTGGGGAAGGAAGCAAGGCATTCAAGAAGGTTTCCAGATAGACCAAATGAAGTACATAGGCGCCTAAGAAGGATATCTTGATCGGCGATATCAAGCGCCGCGCTTACGTCAAATAGTGCTAAGAGGGTGACCTGTGACCTACCAATATCTAGCTGTCTATGCAATTTATATAGCGCCCCTTCAAGTTAACTATTCAGAGACGCTCCTGACCGTGGCCCGGTCAAAAAGGAAAGCCTTAAGTAATCTATAAAAAGAGCAAGAGAGGTCTCGCGGGAGAGAACGCAGGTCAGAGGGGAGGCTATTCCAAAGAGATGAACCCATGATCGAGAAAGCCCGACGCTGTCTAGTAAAGTCACCACTAGAGTCCGAGCGCAGAGATCGGCGACCAGAGCAGGCCGACGTTAAAGTAAAAAACTCCCGGAGATGGACAGGTGCTCTGCCCAAGACATAGTGCCAACTGGAGGTACTTTGGCAACCATGTCTTTGTACCCGTACCCAGATTTCGAAGGAGGATGGAGGACACCATGACCAGCGATGAGAAATAGAGGCTGATTATAGAATACCGTGTAAGGAAGGACGAGATGCTATAATTATTTGCTCATAAATAAGATTGGAGGAACTGCTGCCTCGGCAGACGCTGCTTTCTCATTAACCGCTCATTTTGGCCGTCCTGGAGTCCGGTTCACCTCTCATTAGACCCCTTGATGAGGCGCTATGTTAATATTCGAATCAATGAATGAATAATATAACGAATAATAATAATAATAAATAATAATAATTATAATAATAATGATAATAATTAATAATAATAATAATAATAATAATAATAATAATAATAATAATAATAATAATAATAATAATAATAATAATAATAATAATAATGATAAAATCTCCCGGAATTAGACATGTGGAAAAGGTGCTTTCAATTGTAATCAACGAATTTCTGTGTATCTGATATTGAAATGTAAAGCAATTGATATGCGCTTCGGCGTGAAACTCCGATTCAGTGTCCGCGCTGTAGTCGGGAGCGCCTCTGAGTAGAAATCTTGAAGGGGCGCTATATAAATATCTGAAATGAAATGAAAAATGAAAAAATATGACTTTCAAATTTTGCTATTAGTGTGAGTTATGTTGTGGTTATATTATGATTGTACTATCAAGTGCCAGACAGCTCGTATAAAGCAACATAATCGTTATAATTGTAGTACGGACAGGAATGCTACTGTGGAAATAGTTCTTATTCAAACAAGGGACCTTCTGATAAGTGTGGCACAGATTGTCCAGCTCAACCCACGCTTTGCAACTGTCCTGGAGCTCCACCTGATCGATGTGGAGGCGCTAATGCCAATGACGTTTATTCAGGTAGGCCTACAATTTAAACTAACCTTAAAGAAGAAGAAGAAGACGACGACGAAGAAGAAGAAGAATATTCTTTATTGAAACCAATTGCAAACCGCACTTTGGTGTACAAAAACTCAAGCATACCATTGACATTAAAGATGATTAAGCTATACAGTTCGTCATTATGATCTATATTATGGGCCTCAAATAGATTATCTAAGCCTAACTCATAATCCATTAAACTAAAATCATAGAACATCCTTATATCCGTTGACTCATATTTATATCCACAATATCACTTCATTACATTACAGAATAAAACGAATACACTAAGTTTCGATTATTTTCACTGGTTGACGTTGAGTCATGCCTAGATTATTGTTTGGTTTATTATTTGCAGAGATTGAATGAACAATTCTGACTATTCAGTCTCATTGTGCACGAGTGTTGATGAGAGTACGCTGCACGCACTTATGGACTGTTGTTGTTGCACAGTCGGTACAAATTCTGTTAATGTTAATGGTGTCGTAGCGAGTGCACTGCATTTGACCCTATAGGTAACCAAATTGAAAGTGATGAGGAAACTTTGATTGCGAGAGAGACCCATCCTAAGCGCCTTTGTAACGGCATGTGCCGTGTTACGGCGCTGTAGAAATTGTCATATTCATCATATTCATCATCATCCTAGTGTTGTAGTGAATGCTAGTGCACCAATGGAACAGTTCTTTCACCCAGTGGATGAATACCCCGAAAATTCCTTTGTACTAAATAACCCCGACATTGACCCTGACATTAACTACTACAACTGTGTAAAGCTGTACACCAGTAGATACGTATGTGCTGACGAAATCCGTACAAAATTCGACCAAAGTGAACAATCCTTCTCTATATTGCATCTTAATTTTGTACAAGTCTAAAGAACAAGGTGTCCGAAGTAGATGTCCTATTATGTATGGTCCAGCCAACAATACTAGCACTAACTGAAACCTGGTTGGACACTGACACAGCCAGCACTATCCATATGCCAGGCTACAAATTCGTATAAAAATGTAAAACTAACGAAAGAGGAAGAGGAGTGGGTATCTTTACTAAAAATGATACTGAATTCCACTTGATGGAAACCGAATGGGCATTATCTAAACCTGGTGCTTACGAAAGCTTATTTGTAAAAATTAAGCAAAAGCTGGGAAAGAACCAAATATATGGTGTTATATACTAGAGGTCTGCGGGTAGAGCGTTTTTGCTACCCGACCCGTACCCGTAACCCATAAACGTTACCCGTACCCGTACCCGACCCGTACTCAAAATTACTACCCGATCCGACCCGTACCCGCGGGTCGGTTCGTACCCGTACGTACCCGCCATTTATTAGTTGGCCTTCCCATTGAGTCCCAGTCTCTACCAGGTCAATAGGCTTCATAGTTATCATGTAGTAGAAATCACAATAGGCTGATGTGGTGGTGATGATGATGATGATGATGCTGTTGATGATGACTATTATAATGCTACTGCTGCTGCTGATGATGACGATAATGATGATGTTGATGATGATGATAATAATAATAGTGCTTGTAGAAGTAGTAGTTGTAGTAGTTGTACTTGTAGTAGCAGTAGTAGTAGTAGCAGCAGCAGCAGCAGCAGCAGCAGTAGTTGTAGTAGTAGTAGTGGCACTTTGTAACTGTAATTTGGACATCTATCAATGAATGTCCAGTTCACTAAGACGCACGGACATAGGTCAGCACGAGGACATGGTACTTAGACAGAATACCGCCAGTTATAGTAAGTCTTTGTACTCAGTAGTACACGTAACCCCAAAATTTCATATCGGTACGGGTAAAACCGGGTATACCCGTACCCGTGATGCTCCTACCCGTACCCGGCCCGACCAGTGAAATGCCTACCCGACCCGTACCCGACCCGCGGGTACGGGTCGGGACGGGTAAACACGCGGGTACGGGTATACCCGCAGACCCCTATTATATACAGACCACCGGGTGGTGGCCTTGACTTGTTTAATCATGAACTTGACATATTATTATCACATTTAAATGTATCTCGGACAAAATTAATGATGAGATTGTCCTAGCCGGAGACTATAATGTAGACTTACTAAAAATTAATACGCATATGCCTAGTAGCACCCGTATCCAGTTTACATTGAAGCAAATCATCATCTATGTCCATTTCTTTCCACCATCCATCAGTTCTCTGCCCCCACTGACAGTGCTCCCACAAAGAAGTTCTGAACATCATCAACTGAATAAACCACTCAGTAGGGCTCTGTTTCGCTTTACCCTGGGTTCTTTGGAACGACACACTTTCTGGATGTGGTTTGGATTTCCACATCTCATGCAATCGTTTCCAAATGCTGGACATGCTCTGGGTTTATGTGTACCTCCACATTTTGAGCTGGCATTATCATTGGAGCGGACATTATTTATCCTAGCCGTAATTCTCCTCTAACCTTGGATGGACCGCAGTTGAGTCTTTGTCGCTTCTGCTGCTCAACAGATGAGAAGAGCCACCTGTAGGTCAAGATCTGGCTCGCGCAGTAAACCATCCTGAAGACGACCATCCGAACATCGGAAAAACCACACGGTCACGAATCAAGCTGCCGGTCTGATCGCCGAAATCAAAGTCGTCTGGCTTTTGGTCTGACCCTGACGCCTTCGTGAAATTCTGGAATGTCTGTTTCCAGGTTTCCACGACTCCTCCAAGTTGATACTGTCCATATTAAGCGGATGAGGTTGCTTGAAAATTTCCATTGTTCCGTAGCACGTGTCGATGTTTTATCACTCTCCAGTCTCCACGTTCACGTTCAATTTCAACTTTTATTCACGACGCCATGTTATGTTACGGCTGTATAACGTTAATAAGTTAACACTTTTATTAATTATCAAATGTGTATATTCTTTAAGTGCAAATACGCGTGTTATTGCTATTATCGGTGATGTCCAAGTCCATAAACCAAAATGCCGATCTCTCGTCTACAGTGCGACCACTCTCCATTTTCTGAAATCCCAAGCTCTTGCCAGAAAAACCCAAGATTGGCCAAGGATGTACCAACAAATTACCAGTTACTGAAAAGGAAAAGGTTATGATGAAATATGAAATGCGTTTTAGCAATCGCAATCATTCACAAAAACGCCCAGCTTAGAACTGGCAAAGAAAAAAACCGGAGATAACATTGAAATAACAAATTACAATGTTTACACGTAACAATAATAATAAACGTCTTTCACTGAGCGAGATTTTTCTAATCTGATTCGCTGTCACTGTTGAAAAGTACGGTAAAAACTAGTCTGTAGACCGTAGAAAAAATCCCAAGATTGCTATGCAAAATCCCCAGATACCAAGTCGACCCCCAAAATCCGGACACTGGGGCTTCTTCGGTGAATTCTCCCAGCTTTGAGGAGATGGCGACCAGGGCGGATGGCGGGTTGCTTCGGGCAGTGGTCCAGAACGAGTTCCACGTCCTACGTGGCCTATTCCCGCCGGTGGCCGAGAGACGCTACAATCTTTCTGCCCAGAAGGCACCCGTTTGAGCTGCCAGTCAAATACAATAAAAACTTCATAGCCTACCTAGAGCCCTCTATGCTAGTGTTCAATGACTAAGTCCATTCCTCATTTGAACATTATGGTCAACTGCGCCATGAGTAAAGCTAAATACCTATTATTTCTCTAAACTCTATTACATTGTACCTGATTGCGGTGTGCCAATCAGAGTTGTCTTTCTCAATAAAAAAATATAATTATTATTAGGTAGGGGAGACTGGGGTTGAATGTAACAAATTTCGAATTTCACATGTTTTTGGGTATTTATAACAAGGATAACTGTAGTCTGTTTGCATCAAACTATAGCCTAACATGTTAGTTATATAATGGAAAATTATTAAATGGTTTGTATAACAAATATAGCCGAGACCATCCAAATAGTGAGCATCGTCGGGTGTTACAACCTACCCCAGTAACGGGGTAAGTTGTAACATAAGCAGGGGCATGTTGTAACAATATTCGGAAAGAAAGTTTTAAAAAAATCTAATTTGTTCTTTGCCAAATTGTAACAGGAAAAGTATTGTAGTTACACCTTAAAACTAATCCACCATGTTAGATGTGTTCGTTGCACAGTGTTGGACACTTTAGTAGGCCTATAGTTTCTTGTAAATAAAGAGAAATTGTGCAAATAACGGCTGTTGCAAGTTACTCCGTTGTAACGTAAACATGAAAAAACATAAACATAGTCAGATTGCGACATTGTTGGTTATTACTGAAATGTGCAGTATCGAGTTAGGCTTAGACCTAGGCCTGCTGTAGACTAGTATCTATGCTGTAGGTCTATGAGCATCTTTTATAGATGCTATTTGCAATGGTCACAAACATACGAGTCTGGACGATCTGCATCAGTGCATGCTTTATGAGCCCAATTGCCACATACAGTGCACCTGAACCACCATTCTCCGCCCTTGCCAAACTCCCCACATACAAAGCATCTATCATTTGCTGAGGTAAGGTCTTCTGTAGATCTCCTTACTGCGCTATACATTTTCTTGGATTTATATGCATTTATGTCATCGTCTTCATCGGTGGTGTCCTCGCATAACATTGCAGTTAGTTCATCATCGTTGTCATCACTGTCATCTGTTTCAGACTGGAGAGTTATTTCCATTATAGCCTTACGCACTTCTGAGGGGGTCAATTTCTTCATCTTCAGTTTAACAGTTTCTGCACTTGACTCTGCTTTGGCACTTGACTTTCCTTTTGCACTGAATGCACCAGACTTTCCTTTGACGTTGACGGCACTTGACTTTCCTTTGGCACTGACTGCAGAGGACTTTCCTTTGGCACTGACTGCAGAGGACTTTCCTTTGGCACTGACTGCAGAGGACTTTCCTTTGACCCCGACGGCACTTGACTTTCCTTTGGCACTGACTGCAGAGGACTTTCCTTTGACCCCGACGGCATTTGACTTTCCTTTGGCACTGACTGCAGAGGACTTTTCATTGGCACTGACTGCAGAGGACTTTCCTTTGACCCCGACGGCACTTGACTTTCCTTTGACACTGACTGCAGAGGACTTTTCATTGGCACTGACTGCAGAGGACTTTCCTTTGACCCCGACGGCACTTGACTTTCCTTTGACACTGACTGCAGAGGACTTATCATTGGCACTGACTGCAGAGGACTTTCCTTTGACCCCGACGGCACTTGACTTTCCTTTGACACTGACTGCAGAGGACTTTTCATTGGCACTGACTGCAGAGGACTTTCCTTTGACCCCGACGGCACTTGACTTTCCTTTGGCACTGACTGCAGAGGACTTTCCTTTGACCCCGACGGCACTTGACTTTCCTTTGACACTGACTGCAGAGGACTTTTCATTGGCACTGACTGCAGAGGACTTTCCTTTGACCCCGACGGCACTTGACTTTCCTTTGACACTGACTGCAGAGGACTTATCATTGGCACTGACTGCAGAGGACTTTCCTTTGACCCCGACGGCACTTGACTTTCCTTTGACACTGACTGCAGAGGACTTTTCATTGGCACTGACTGCAGAGGACTTTCCTTTGACCCCGACGGCACTTGACTTTCCTTTGGCACTGACTGCAGAGGACTTTTCATTGGCACTGACTGCAGAGGACTTTCCTTTGACCCCGACGGCACTTGACTTTCCTTTGGCACTGACTGCAGAGGACTTTTCATTGGCACTGACTGCAGAGGACTTTCCTTTGACCCCGACGGCACTTGACTTTCCTTTGGCACTGACTGCAGAGGACTTTTCATTGGCACTGACTGCAGAGGACTTTCCTTTGACCCCGACGGCACTTGACTTTCCTTTGGCACTGACCGCATTTGCTTTTTGCTTTTTAGGCCTACTGCTACTACATTCTTGTTCTAATTGCAGTTTTTCTGGTGTGTCAGTCAGTATGGCTGCATGTCTCTTCCTAGCACCTGTTCTGCTTGCCTTCCTTGCTGATGCTTGTGGATGAGGACGAACCCTTTCTGGCAAAAATATCTGTAGCTCACTTATTCCAGGCAACCCTGATAATGAAGGGGAGAGTTCGGCATTGTACTTTTCTGACGCATACGCCATCTGAACTTCGACGTGATCGGTCACAGCGGATGTCGACAGAACTTCATCGATGTGATCGGTCACAGCGGATGTCGACAGAACTTCATCGATGTGATCGGTCACAGCAGACGCAGATGATGTGGACGCTGGCAGAGGACGATCGGTTGTTAATGATGGCGCGAACTCGTGTTCATCAAAGATGTCGTTGTTGAATGGCGCAATTCCAGAAACTTGAAAGCCTTTAATTATATTCATAGGCGTAGTCGCTTTCGGTAAAGCCTCTGCGACGAGTCCCGGAATATCATTATGGTCATACTTTTTCCAGGGTGATTTCTCATCCAGGACTCTTGTGCACAACTTAGATATCGCTTGAAGGGACCGTATACGCTGCGGTCTAAAGGCTGGAGCTTATGGGAGGTATGCGGTGGAAAGGATAGCATAATGATGCCATTTTCTTTAGCATAGTCGATAGCGTCGATGGAGAGATGTGACGAATGATTGTCCAAAAGCAATAGTGCAGGTCTTTCTTTTGAGGCTTTACAAAATTTCACAAAGTGAATCAGAAACTGACAAAACTCTTTCTCCTTCATCCAACCGGACTTATTCGCTGCACCAGCACTCCCAACAGGTCCATCTCTAATGAAATGGTCATAGAAATTAACTCTCGGAAAGATGAATAGAGGAGGTGTTGCATTTCCAATAGCATTCACTGCGAGTGCTATGGTAACTAGCGTACCTCGTTCACCAGAGGTTATCGCACCCATTTGCTTCAATCCCTTCTCTGCTACAACCTTTGAAGGCTTCAATACTGTTGTAACTCCAGTTTCATCCATGTTCCAAATGTCATTGCTATCAAATTTAAAACGATCCATGACTTCAGCTAATTTGTCGTAAAATGATGCAACAACAGTTTTATTGAAACCAATTGCTCTGGAAATGCTTGTGGCTTCTGGAGTACGAACAGAAATTGTAGGATTTCTCTTTAGAAAGCCCGTGAACCAATCGGAACCTGCCATTTCACACTTAAGCCAGTTTTCTGGAAAGCTTTTATTGTATGTCACAGCACACTGAAATGCAAGCTTTCTCACCTCTCTGGGTGAAAGACCAAAGTAAATGGATGAAGCATTTTTTATGTACTCTGTCAGAATAACCTCTTCGGCATCTGAAAAGACCTGTCTATTTTTTCCATATCCGACGCGTGCGTTAGCGATTTCGCCGCCATTTCGGGACTGCTTCTTTAGAAATCTATACAGCGTCACATGACAGATTTCCAGATCCTTGGCTACAGAGCGACATGACTCATTTCCATTCCTTACTCTGTCTGCTCCTTCTTGCAATGTTTGCAGAGGGGTCATGCCTTTCGTGCTCTTACGCTTGTAGTTCCTCATTCTTTATATATAGATAGACTGTACCCTACAATAATGAATAAGCCTACAATTTCTTATTCATAAACCTGCAATAATCATAGACCTACTAATAGGACTAGTCTATCAGTTATAATGGATCCGGCTTAAAGATCCACTGGGGTTTGTTGTAACATACATTTGGGGCAGGTTGTAACATGTTACAACTAACCCCAGCCGATTTGTTACAACCAACCCCGCTAGTACATGGATCTAGTTATTATATAATATCTTTGGAAATCATCAACTTCCGATAATATCGCTCACACAGACGCTGCTTGAATGACAAACCTTCTAATAATGGCAATCAGTATAAATGTAAAGCGCAAATACAGTGTGCCATGAGAAAAATAAGAAAAAATGCTGAAACTCACTTTCATGCAAAAATGTTTTGTTTGATTAATACTAAATTTATTTGTGAAAGTTATACGCCGAAATTTCGTTGGCGCTGGTTTGTCGACTGGATCAGTATAAGCTGGTTCACTGCTCTCCAGTAACGGCGCTCTGATGTTTGTTACATTCAACCCGTGTTACTTTCGACCCCGGTCTCCCCTACAGTCCATAATAATGTAGGCCTACAGTTCATGACCGTGTGTGTTTCGCGGTTTCACTATAGTAGCTTCCATCGATTAGTGCATTGTGCATTACCATTTCAACGCCACAGAAGTAATTCGATTGCATTATATTTATTAAATCACAACGTGTTTTGGCTCTGCAAGGTGAATGTTTTCAGTTAAGGCATATTGGTTAATATTAGCATGTTGATTATTGTACATGTATTAGGATACTGATAATACGAATGATCTGAACTATAATTATGGCCTCTAGTCTAGTCAACCATCTAGCAGCCGATCATATTTGTGGGGCGCGGTGGTGTAGGGGTATGTTCGGTGCCTTGCAGCCTGAGGGTTGCGGGTTCGAATCCACCTCCAGGGGGTATGTTTGGTGCCTTGCAGCCGGAGGGTTGTGAGCTCGAATCCACCTCAAGCCGCCGCGTAGGGACCCTGGGCAAGTCCTTCACTCGCAATTGCTCATGCGCTTCGGCGTGAAACTCCGATTCAGTGTCCGCGCTGTGGTCGGGAGCGCTTCTGAGTAGAAATCTTGAAGGGGCGCTATATAAATATCTGAAATGAATGAATGAATGAATATCTATAGGTATCCCTAACCAGCTGAACTTCGGTCCCTTCAGGGTTCCCTTTTGTGACTCATGGAATAGCCTACTTGTTCATAGTACAGCCAGATGTTACTTTGTCAATATTTGCACCAATAAATATTTGGTTGATTGACGGCTAATATGAAATAAAATTTGAGTGATCTTTACGAAGGCCAACTGTCGAGTTGTTTATAAGACTACTCGAGAAAGGTAAACTGAAATCGGCCTCTAGTTAAATTTAAGGGTTTGGTGCTATAACTAGGTTTATGTAACTTCATAGTTTTCGGCAAAAGGAGTTTGAATGTTTTGCTATCTTCAAAAACTTGCCGTTTAATGCAGGAAATAGATAATGAGAAAATTTAAAAAATATGACGTGCAACTATTTGCAATTGGTCAGAAACTCAGTTCCACACGACCTGCCTTTGCCAATTACTTAATTAAAACTACTACATTTCATTTTACAGCTATCAAGCTAAAAGTTACAGCGTAAATGCACCTCTATGTAAGCAGCATTTTAAGCCAACTTGCCCGATTTTCGGGGAAGTCTACTTACCTCGTTATTGCACCAAACCCTTCAATTTATTTTCTCTGTAATGTAATAGATATCTAATGTTTAAGCCTGTCAAAATTTGGTCTTAATATGAGGACAAGATAATGATTGCTAGAGTTCCAGTAACGGGTGCAACAGTGACGTCGGGCTGCATTTTTTCAAGGCCATCCACGCCATATCATAATTATCTTTGTGTAGCGATTATCGAATGTGTATTAAATTCTCATCCTACTTAGGCCTATTGTCGCTCTTTTAATACGCAAACCGTATCACACAATAATCGGTCACCATGTGATACGACAGCCGATTGTGCAACGCGATAACCGATTTTTTAAGCATTCTCCTACAATAAAGCCAACATTGTAGATATGGGAGTAGGCCTAATCACTAAACTACCACTGTCACAAATTTTATATTTGCTGAGTGAGCGAATGATAACGGAATTTTTATGCAGCAGTGTATGAAAATACGGTAGGCTAATTCTGAAGTATTCACCTTATATAGCCTGTTGTGAAGGTTTCAGCCTCTCTCAGGCCGATATACGGCAAAGGATATTCACCTAGGACAAAGCATGACAGTTTGAAGACAACAGTTTTACCATTGATGCTCGTAGCTAAGTTAACACCTTAACGACGAGATTGTCCTAGAAGTGACTGGGAAACCAATGAAGCTCATTGCTAAAGTGTGAAAATGAAACGGCATAAATACAACGTAAGAAATAAAAATTACCATTCTTTCTTATTTTGTCAGCTTGTCAAAGTGGCTATTACGGAGAATTATGCAGTCATCAATGTCACTGTCTGCATGGAGCAAACTGCACGATGGAAAACGGAACGTGTCCACCAGGTGGTTGCGCATCCGGCTGGACGGGAATGTCTTGCAACATCAGAAGTAGGTTACCATGGTAGTTCATAATCGTAATCATACTCGTAAACTTCGAATTTCTACAGCACTGCTCGAAATCTAAGTGCAGAGCGCCAGCTTATTCACGAGCGCTGCTTCATATCAGAGGGGCTGTCCAGATATAAATGTCCAGTGGAGGTCCTAGTCCAGGGTTGCCAGATGCTATGTCTGGACCGATTAATCGGCCATATTCATAATCGGGCCTATTATTATTAGAGCAATCGGTTGTTGTACTTGGGCTTAACGACACTTTTTCATATCGAAGATGATTAGTGTCGGAGGCAGAGTACAACCTCGTACTCCACGTTTATATTGCGACCGAGCCACCCGCAGTAAATATCCAAGAAATTAATCTCTGATAAACCGACTGACCGGGAATCGAACCCGGGCCGCCGGCATGGTGAGCGGGCTACAAACCCACTCGGCCACTCAGGATCTCTAGAGCAATCGGTGTAATCGGTATCGGCAATAATATTCGGTGCTCTGTTAAAAAGGTATTTCTTAGGTTTGGCGGCCAGATGGCAGATGATTTAACAATACCATGTACTGGCGGCCCGTCGTCCACCTACTGACGTCCCGCTCCGGTCCGTGAAAATGCTTAAATAAATTGATATTTTTATCACGGCGAGTGCAAGCAGCAAAGCACATTTGTGATAGTAGGTTTATATTTCGGAACCGAACATGTTGACTAAACAAATGATTAAATAATCGGTCTTATAATCGGTTTCGGGTATTTTGATAACCCGGGGTTATCAAAACCCGGTTACGGTATCGGCATAATCGGCAGGACCCATATTAAAGCTGTAGGCCCTACCGAAATCACGCACGACTTTACGCAGCCAATGAACTAATAATTAATATGGATGTTTGTGCACGAGCATAACGGCTCGTCTTCACCCTTGGACGATAATAGGCCTATTGCTAATTCTGAGTTTTCGGACGCGCAACCACCTGGTGGACACGTTCCGTCTTCCATCGTGCAGTTTGCTCCATGCAGACAGTGACATTGATAACCCCGGGTTATCAAAATGATACCTCTAGACCTCCAAAACCCGATTACGGTATCGGCATAATCGGCAAAGCGTGATTTCGGTAGGGACTACAGCTTTAATATGGGACCCCTTGAAATAGACAAGGACACCAATAGTACAAAATCGACCAATTATGAACATGGATCCATATAATAGCCCTAGCCTCCGAAAATTTCTTGAATTCAAAAAGAAATTTATTGTGCAGTTGGTAAGTAGACAATTATTCTTGATTACTGTTATCAATCCAACTTCTGTTTAGGCAAAGAATTGTTTAATAAATCCAACATCTGTTTAAGCAAAGAATTATTTTCATCAATCCAACTTCCACCTTAAATTGAGAGATTAAAATAGCTTTTACCAATCTAAGCTACGGCTTAACCGCAATTTATGCACAACTCATGGCTAATTGGCTATGAAGGTATCATCGACTGACACTAGGTTTCGATGATACCTAGTTACAGTGATAGTCCCCTTCAACTCCGCCAGCGCGGAGGTGAGGGCGGCCAAGGCTGACGTGGCCTCCTTCGTGCGGTTAGGCGATACGATATCCATATTCCGCGCAGTCTGTTTCCACCGTTGGAACGACGCTGAGAGATTAATGATCGCACGACTTTACGCTGCCAACGAAGAACGATCGCAATTGTGTCCCTCGAATATTATACCGACGTGAAGATAAATATGGCTTTCCATCTTTATACTTAACTGACTTACCTACTAAAAATGATTTTCAGTTTATTGCCCATTATCATTCCCATTCTTTGTACCTAGACCTGCTACATTGGTATTCTGATACAATAATCCATTGACAATACAAAATTGAGATTTTCACGTGCCCATTCAAACCAAATTTTTAATGACACAACTGTCCGTTTCTGTTTTGCAAGCAACAACGGATCAACAGTAGGAGTTATTTGTTGTTCACCAATTCTGCATTCATGCCTTCATTGCCTTCCTCTTATCCGAAAGGTAAAAATTGTTCGCAACAATTTATACCGACGTCAACGGCCTTTGTTACCGTTCATGGCTTCTCTTCCTACTAGGTTGCCCTTTCCCAATCTCTTTCTGCCGATATATATTGTTGGATGTCCTCAAATCGTCTTTCACTAAACTTTTCCAAGACTCAGTTGATCTGGCGGGGCAATTCGCCATCAGCTAATTAAACATGATTATGCTTTACTTATCTAGCGATTCCTTCAATTTTTCCTTTTCTCGACAAATGTCCGTGACCTGGGTGTTACTCTAGACTCTCTAGAGTCTAGACAGTACTCTTTCCTTCTTTGCACATTAATTTTCTCTAAAATCTCTAGATCTAGCTACTATCACTTGCGGCGTCTACTTGCCGTTCGCATTTACCCAAACAAGGGCGTACGGCCACTTTAAAATTTGTAAAAGGAAAAAATTTAATAAGCAAAAATAGAGTGCCAAAACACGTCTACAAAACAGCTTAACCCCTTTTTTATAATGTAGATGTAGCACTGTAGGCAAAATATATTTAGCTGTAATTAGCATAACATTAGGATAATATAGAAGGAAATGTAGGCCTACTTCTAGACGTGTTTTTGGCACTCTATTTTTGCTGACAGCCGTCTGTAAATATCTAAAACATATTTAGGCATGTTTTCATCGCTCATCCAACTTCTACTTCTAATAAAAAATACTGTAATCGCTCATCCAACATCTAGTTTTACTGCAATAATTTAGTATCAAAATCTTTTTCAGCGTTCATCCAGTTTCCGTGTCTGCTATAAATATGCTCATCCAACTTCTAATGTTACTGCAATAATTCAGCATAAATAATATTATCATGTTTTCATCGGTCATCCAACTTCTAGTTTTATAATAACATTATATTTATACACATGCTATGCGGGTTTGGATTTGGGTATATGCGTGCCGTTCGACGATCTGTCTCTTCGCCGATTTTTTCTTCCATGGTTCATGCCTTCATCTCTTCCCGTAATGACTATAATACTGTAACCCGCTGCTCATCGGCCTACCAAAACTCCGCCTGGCGCCGCTCCAATCGGTACTTAATGCAGCAGCCCGTTTGATTGCCGGTGTCACGAAATAGAGTATCCCACATACATGAGTATCCCCCTTAACAAAATGAAGTATTCGGTTTAGTCTGCATTTTGGAGGTTTCTAAGTGTGTTCAGTCGTACTGTTTGGATTTATTGTACACATAAAATATTTTAAGTTGCGTATCTTTTTAGTGTACGTCGACCTGAAATTAATTTACATCGTTTTTGGTGATTTTGACTGGATTTCATCCTGGCTATCGTGATGCGTATGACTATGGGGGATAGAATGGTTTATCCCCCCCCGGATACTCTAAACCGGTTCATTCCATTCGGGGAGGGGGATATGCTTTAGGGGATAGAATATCTCGAGACACCGGACTCCTCATTTCTCTCATATTTCGACCTTCATTGGATTCCCTTAACTGCTCATATTCAGTTTAAAATTCTTTTTCTTACCTGTAAAACGTTTTCTCCACTTCCTTAGGCGACAATCTCGTCTCCATAGTCACTATTACTTGCGACCCACTGATCGTATATATAGGGCAGTGGCCATTATGAAGTCACGTTCGAAACCAGGGTCTTCGTCCCTACCATCCCGTCTATGTTTCTATATCTGTCTACCGTTACATATTTCTCTTTTAGGCCTACCCTTTGCATTTACCCGTCTATTTTCAACTAGTCTCCTTTAGTATCTCTCTAGCTCTCAAGGCAACATGTTTTCTTATGCTCAATTTTAAAAAATCTCATCATCACATTTTTTATTTTATTATTGCAGCGTATTTAATTTCTAGAAAACGTGTTTTCTTGGCATTTTCTTCTCAGTAGATATTCCAGGCCAGTTATTTCTTCAATGATCACTGATTTTGCTAGCTTTCTACTACTAAAGCATCTATCTTTCCAATGAAAAATTCACTCACAATAGGTATGTAATGTAATGTAATGTAATTAGCAACTTCTATTGCGCCGGTGTCTAATGCACAAGGCATCAACCGATGGCGCATCAAAACAATCCGTAATCAGGTCAACATCCAGATGATCAGTCTGTAAGAGACAGAGAGGCAGCCTAAGGTGGATAAGCAATTTGAAAGAGGTAAGTTTTCAGCCGAGAACAAAAACGACACAAGCGACTGAGCACAGCGCACAGATACAGGAAGAGAGTTCCAAAAGGCAGGCCCAGCAACCGAAAAGCTCGTTCACCGAGAACAGTTCGTGATTTAGGTATGACCAGACAAAGACAATCAGATGACCTCATTGAATAATGATGAGTCAGGGAGGAATAAGAACCGATTTTAAATATTGTGGTTGGCTAGAGTTCAAAGTTTTATAAACTATGAGCCCCAGTTTGAAACGAATTCTTTCATGAACAGGAAGCCAATGCAGAGATTTAAGCAGAGGGGTTATATGTTCATATTTGGATGTATTAGTTATGGCTCTAGCCAAAGAGTTCTGAACCCTCTGCAGCTTCAGTATGTTTGATTTATTGATACCAGTAAGGAAGTGAGTTACAATAGTCTAGGCGACTGGAAACCAATGCATTTTCCAGAGAAATTCTTGCAGACCTGGGCACATGACGCCTAATTCTGTGTATATCACGAATGAACATATAGGATGACTTACAAATACTGTTTACATGGCCAGTGAGAGACATGGTAGAATTTGAAACAACGCCTAAGTTGCGTGCAGCATCGGCCAGCTCAACAATTGAGTCACCCAGTTTCAATGACTTAAACCCATCAAATTTCTTAAGTTGCTGTGGAGTGCCAAGTAACAGAAATTCAGTCTTTGATGGGTTAAGAAGGAGTTTATTGGATGCCATCCAGGACTGTACTTCATCAAAGACAGCAGACAACAGCTGTACAGATGAGTCACATGACAGACTGTCAAATGAAATGTAAATTTGAGTATCATCAGCATAGAAATGGTATTTCAGCGAATGATTATCAAGCAATGCTCCTAATGGTGTGGTGTATAATGTAAACAAAAGAGGGCGAAGCACTGATCCCTGTGGTACACCGCATGTCAACAAAGCATCAGATGAATAATTACCATTTAAATACACTGATTGCGTGCGTGGACTAAGATAAGTACTAAACCAATCTAGTGCAGGGCCAGAGATCCCAAACCAGTTCTCGAGACGATGAAGAAGAATAGAATGATCTACAGTATCAAAAGCAGCAGACAAGTCAAGAAGAACAAGTGCTGTCACCATACCACCATCCATTGAGCAAATGATGTCATTATGAACTGTAAGAAGTGCAGATTCTGTTGAGTGAAACTTACGATAGGCAGACTGAAAAGGGGAGATTAGGGAGTTTGATGACAGGTGAGTTTGCATGCGATTCATGACTATCCGTTCAAGGATTTTAGATATAAAATTCAAGGTTGAGATAGGCCTATAATTTGACAGATCATCAGGATCAAGAGAAGGTTTCTTAAGCAACGGGTGAACTATGGCATGAGCAAAAGTAGATGGGAAAGATCCCTCATGCAATGAGAAATTGATAATTGATGTAATGGTGGGACCCAGGACATCAAAGCACTCTTTAAGAAACCAAGTAGGAATGGTGTCAAGGAGACCGGTTTTGTTAGGCGAGGAAAAGATAAGTGTTCGAACCTCTCCCACAGTAGTTGGCAGAAAGTAGTCCATGATAGGAGGTGTACAATTTGGATAGAGGAATTTGTCCAGCGCAAAGGAACTAATCAATTTAAGTCGTATACCAGGAATTTTGTCTGCAAAAAAGTTCAAGAATTTCCTTGCAACGTCATGGGCAGCTAAGCACATAGTAGGAGCCAAATGTAACTTCTCCCGATGTAACAATTTATTTAAGGCCAACCACAAAGATTTTGGTGATGCAGAACTTTCAGCAATTAAATTAGTCAAATATTCAGATTTGGCAGATGAAACAAGTTTTCGAACATGTTTACACTGTTGCTTAAACTTAATGTGATCAGAAGGCAGACGAGAGTGGTGCCACCAACGCTCCAATTGACTTCTTCGACGCCTAGCCTCAGAAATAGCAGAGTTGAACCAAGGCTGTGGTGTGCGCTCTACAACCCTCTTAATTTTAAAAGGAATTTGCTTATCAAGCAGCTCAGTTAGAGTGGACTGGAACTCCAGAGCCAGCTCATTAGCGGTTTGTGCAGGAGATAGCAACAATGGAGATGCCAAGATATCATTCTTTAGCTTATTTAAATCAATTTTATGCCAGGGGCGAAATTTAACAATTGTATAATTTGGTGGGGCTTTAAAAGGGAAGTCAAATTTTGAGAAAATGGCAACATGATCCGAAAAATGTGACTCTACAGAAGTAACAGAATGAAGTGACTTAGAATCAGAACGAGTTATCAGGACATCCAAAATGTGACCTTTATTATGCGTAGGAAAGGTAATGAGCTGTCGCATGTCAAACCCTTCCAACATATCAAGAAATGCCAATGAGTAGTGATTAGCTACATCTACATGAATATTAAAGTCACTCATAATAACTATTTCTGAAGGAGATGAAATCAAGTACTCAAGTAGTGACTGAAATTCACTCAAAAAGTCAGTCAAAGAGAGGGATGGTGGGCGATAAATATTAACAAACAATACTTTCTTGTTACCAGAATTTAGAGTAGCAGCCAAGACTTCAAATGACTTGGGCTTTGGAATAGGCAAACTGAGCTTATGCAGTGGGAGATATGATTTGAAAAGAAAAGCAAGCCCTCCACCCTTACCACTAGACCGAGGTTCATTCAGGATAGAAAAGGTTGGGGGTGTCACATCAGAAATAAATGCTGCTGTATCATTGGGTTGCAGCCAGGTTTCATTCAGAGCAAGTATATGTAGAGAATGCTGACAAAGAAAATTATGTAAGACTGCAGCCTTATTTCGAAGAGAACAAATATTTAACAGACCAATACTTAGACTTTGAATTCTAATTGGACCAGGGTTTATTTCAATGTCACCAGCCAAAAGAAATAGCAGAAGCAGATATAAAGACAACCCACGACATTTAGTTGAAGATGATCTGCGCAAACCTGCACGAAGAACAGGATAAGAAATATAGTTACTTGAACTATACAAGAGAACATATGATCGAACCGAAAGAGCAACACCCGGAACCAGATAAAAAGAATGGGCCTGAGCCAAGTTTGTAAATAGACCAGACTGTGGTGATGCATTGGAAAAATCAGTGACAGAGTTGTCTAAACCAGATTTGGCAAAGAGCAGAAGCATGAAAAACACACAATGTAAAATCAAGCAACATGAAGAGGCAGCCATAGTGAATGTCATTATGTCAATACTAGGAGGTTCTTGTCTACTCGCTGCAACTAAAATTTAAAATCTCAGGAATGATCAGATGTTCATAGGGTGCTGTTCAACCAAAATCTCTTAAAAAATCTCAAAATCTCAGAAACTTTCTGAAGTTGTTGACGTTGCTCACAGTCAAAAATCACTGTAACCCACTGAAAAATCTGGAATCAGTGGGAAAATGCTGAGGTTCAAATTTCAAAGCCATCCGAGGTTCTTGACATCTCATGCAGTTGAAGTTACTGGGTTCTTACAAGATTCTTGACTTTGCACCACAGTAGAAATATCCGGGATCTCTCAGGCTCATTTCAGTTCAGTTGAAAAACTTTTGAACGCCCACAATGTCTTAATGTCAAATGCAAATTCTCAAAACTCGTCTACTTGCGGCAAGATGCAGTAAACAAAATTCATTCATGACTTCTTACTTTGGTAGAAATATCCAGGATTATTCAGTCACTTCTCAGTTCAGCTGAAAAACTTCTGAACGCCCACAATGTCTTAATGGCAAGAACAGATACCCAAAACAGTAAACAAATTTTATTCTTGACTTCTTGCATCAGTACAAACATCCAGGACCTCTGAGGCTTTGACTTCTCAGTTCAGCTACAAAACTTTGAATGCCCACAATGTTTTAATGTCAAGCACAAGTTCCCAAAAACCCGTCTACTTGCGGTAAGATGCAGTAAGTATTACTGACTTCTCACTTATGCAGAAATCTCCGGGATCACTGAAGATCTTGACGTTTCAGTTCGACAGAAAACCGTTTGAACGTTCATATGTCTTGTGCAAATTCTCAAAAACTCGTCTTTTAGCAGCAAGATGCGGCAAAGAAATTTGCAATAATCCACCAAAATCAGCAAATCCAAAAGTTGGTCAAAAGTTCGATAAATTTCAAATGTAAGTAGACGATATGAAGGATGTAGAAATTCATCTGATGAAGCGTTTAAAAACATCCATCGTTTGTTTAATAATTCAAATTTAACGACTTGCGGCCAGTAGCGGTGAACGAATGAGCGATAATAGAAGATCCAAATTTCTCAAAATAGTTTGATAAATTCCAAATGTAAATAAACAACGTGAAGGATATCAAACTCTTCAGCAACACATTGAGCTCAATCGACAAAATTAAACGACATTTTAACTGTTTAAAACGACGAATTTTACATAAAATGATAACAAAATTAAAAACAACATCCGTCGTACGCTGCCTCCCTGTCTCATGCTGGAATAATCTGAGCTTTAGGGAAATGACCTATGCTCCCATGTATCAATGTACACGCAGTTTCCTTTTCTGAAAAATCATTTTCATTCACAAGTATTCTTTCCAGTACACAACACGTGGCCCCGAGTCAAATATGCATCCACCACTTTGGTCGTTAGAGTTGACCAGATGCGCCGTGTAACGTGGCCTCTATTACTGCGATGATTAAACAGTAGGCCTAATAGAGACAGTCCTGATCTGGCTGATCATGGACACCGTTACTTGTTTTCTCAATGTTTGACCCTTATTAGTTGTAATTTGTGTCACATTATGTTATCCAATAAGAAACAGTCAGCTCGTTTCAGTTTGAATGTTAATTATTATGAAATAAAATGTCAAAAGATACATAATATTATAGTTCAGTTAATTTATGTCTAGGGCATATTTATTAGGCCTATATAAGTCTTGAGAGCAAAAACTGCCATACTAGTCCTAATGCATAAATCTAGAAATAACACCCTCCCAAATAAGTTTCAAACCTACTTCCACCTCACGTCCCAAATTCACTCCTACTGTACCAGAGGGGCAGAGAAATTAACGACTTACGGAATTTTCACTCCCGATTAAAGATTTTAAATTCAAGTCAATAAATTGGTCAATCTTTATGGGACGGAATAACGTTACGAAAATGCTTCTCTATCTATTTCCGAGAAATTTATGTGAAGAATTATAATTAAAACGATCAGAGAGACTGCATGATTGCTTGAATTAAGAGTTGTACTGCCTGATGACTACCTGGATCTACCGTTCAGAGCTGTTAAAACTGAACTAATCTACTAAGGAAAAACTAACACTGAGGGAATGGATTTAAAAAGTAAAGTTTTGGAAGTAAAAGGTAACGAAATTGTTGTATGAAGAACCGTGATGCACACACGTACACTAGCCGTGAGCTCTTGGCACTTAGAGGGAGACACCTAGGCCGCCCGGATGCGCTCAACTGTGACTTCAGCTTCCAAAACAATGACCTCCTCCGTCGATTGGCCGAGGCTGGTATTCTACGATACAGAGGTAGTAGGGCGGGGGATCGAGTAATTTCCCGTCGGTTGGCGAGTTCCCGTCGGCAGTGTGAAATTAAAGGACCGTTCGCAGTTCTTCACAACGATGTTATGACTATTCCGGTGCGAACGACGCAGACTACCAGGCGCAACTTCTTCAAGCCTCCGTTCGCTCGTACCTTAACATATCCTACCATGGTGATAGATGAGAGGTCTCCCACAACATCAGCCTCTCCCTCTCCTTCCAAAGATTTTCCCTCGCTCCTTCTTCTCAATCCTACAAGCATCGCGAAACCGCACGCTATTGATCATCTTACAGCAGACCTCACCTCATTTTCCCCTGATGTAGCCATCGTGGTAGAAAGCTGGCTAAAACCTCACCATGATGATTCCTCCTTCGGTATTGCGGGCTACACTCTATTCCGCCGAGACAGGACGAAAAGGAGAGGCGGCGGCATAGCCATCTACTGCAAATCTACTTTAAGACCTTCCAAGTTTATCCCTGCAGTTCCTTGTGGACCTGATATTGAATTGTTATGGATCAATGTGACATTTGGATCCAGGGTTTTCTTCATTGGTGGACTGTACCATCCACCAAAACCCATATATGAACTTGACACCCTCACTTCTTATCTTGAAGAGACGCTAGATTCGATTTCTGCACAACCGCAGGATTCTACCATACTACTTGCTGGTGACTTCAACCGTCTTCCATCCCAACTGCTTCTTCAAATGGGCCTCCACGCCATTTTTGAGGGTCCCTCTCACGAAGGTCACCCACTCGACCGTGTTTATTGTTCGGAACGCTTGGACTGCCAATGCTCCGCCACAAAATCTTCAGTAAAAACTCGTCACTCTGCCGTTCTGATGACTACCCATAATCGGACTGCTTCGACACCTACCTATCGTCGTGTGTGTGAGATGCGTCTCCGTACTCCTGACCGTATGTCTCGGATGCAGAATTTCCTTTCAGATTTCAACTGGAGTTCTATGTACAATAGTCAATCTACACAGGAATCCTTTGACATATTCTACTCAACCATATTAACTGCTACAGATGATATCTTCCCTATCAAAAAGATTACAATCAAAGAACGTGATCCGCCGTACATGACGCCATTCCTCAAACATCTTCTGCGGAAGCGTAACAGACTATTTAGACGTGGCCATTCGGCGGCGGCTGCGGCAGTTGCAGACCGTATCAACCAAAGCATCTTAAAGAGCAACACCGTCTCCTTTGATGGACTGTGCAGGGGCTCTAAGAAGCTGTGGTCCGAGGTTAACCGTCTACGGAAAGGGCGCAATTCCAACAATGATTTTTCATTTAGTCATATAAACTCTGAAACCCTCAATCAACATTATCGAGATATCTCGACCGATGATCAGTACCATCAGCCAACGATGCGTTGTGCGATCGGGGAGTCTGTTTCTTGCCCGCCAAAATTTGGGATTCTTGGCACCTACACCGCCTTATTCTCTCTCTGTGGAAGCTCCACTGGTCCTGACCAGATCCCTGCCTGGCTTCTTTCCAACATGGCTCACCTCCTGGCTGAACCTATAACATACCTATTCAACCTCTCGACACATAATTCCTGTGTTCCTGACCAATGGAGGTCTAGCTCCATTACCCCTATTCCTAAGATCCCTAACCCAACCTCTGAGGCTGATTTCCGGCCTATTTCTATCACATCAGTATTGTGTAGATTGTTAGAAAAACTTATAGTGCGCCTGTACATCTATCCTATCCTCACTAATCATGTTGAGAACCGTCCCTTTGCTGACCAATTCGCCTTCAGGCCTTCTGGTTCTACCTCTGCTGCACTCATAGCCATCACTGACTGTATTCTTAACTCGCTTAAATCTGAACCTTATGTCCGCCTTATTTCTCTAGATTTCTCCAAGGCCTTTGATACAGTCAGGCACTCTTACTTGGCCGATCAACTGGCCTCTCTACCTATACCTGTTAATATCTTCAACTGGATTCTCTCCCTCTTGAGCAATCGTAGTCATTGTACCAAGTTCCGCGGCATGATCTCTTCCTTGGCTCACATCAATGCTAGTATAATACAAGGTTCTCGCATGGGCCCAGCAAACTTCTTAGTGGCCATCTCTGGTCTTAAACCTCTCCACAGCTTCAATTATATCTTCAAATATGCTGATGATTGCTATCTTTTGATCTTGGCTTCAAATATTTCCACCACGGATGCAGAATTAGATCACATTAGTGCCTGGGCTCGCAAATGTAATCTCCACCTAAACCATTCTAAATCTAACGAAATTATCTTGACCAGACCAAATGTGAATCTTGAACAAGGTCCTCCAATTATACGTGGCATAAAAAGGGTCACATCCCTGAATATATTGGGTATCGAGATTTCCGCAAAGCTCGGTTTTTCCTCCCATATCCAAAAGATTTGTGTACGGGCCAAGCAATCTCTCCATGCCCATCGTATTTTAATCTCGCATGGGCTCTTGGGAGTCAGGTTATATGATGTGGTCCGGTCCACCACTGTCAACCGAATGCTTTATTGTTCCCAAGTGTGGTGGGGCTTTGCCAGCAAACAGGAACGTGACTCTCTAAGTGCTGTGGTCCGCAAGCTGGTACGCTTTGGCTTCCTACCAAAATCTTTCCCCACTTTTGAGGAACTCTGTAAAAAAAGCCGACCATGACCTTTTTAGAAATATCTTAAATAATCCCGGTCATATCCTTCATTACCTACTACCCCCTGTCCTATATACTGGTCATGATTTGCGCCCACGCTCACATAACCGTGTTCTTTCTAGATTTGATTCCCTCACCAGGCGTGGTTTCCTGGCTAGGATGTTGTACAGCTAAGCCATATAGTGTTTTTTAGTTTACTATTTACTAACTTTTTCGCTACTATTTGATAACTTTGTATTACTTTGTATGTACAGCGCCGTGCGTTTGCCAGCGTTTAATAAAGAACACACTTACTATTACTTACAGAGAAATATGCAATCCCATACGCCAGAACTAGATGTAGATTAAATAGTTTTCAAGTCATTGGCCCTCGTTTGTGGAACTTACTGCCACCCGCACTACAAGAAATTAAACCATTGCAACGGTTTAAATTTAAACTAAAAGAATTTTTTGTATTGGATTATAGAAAGGACTGATGCACTCTGACTTGAGAAATAGACCTTTATTGATTTGTATGACTTGGATTATGGAGGGATTGAGGGTAGACAGACGTTGTCTTATTAACTCACTAATATTGTAAAAATAATTTGCTATTTAACCTAATTAAAGTTGACTGGCTTTCTGATCGTCTTCTCTTCTGTTCCTTTCATTAGTTGGTCTTTCACTCTTTTCTCTCTTCCACTACACTTAGGCCTATCTCCCATTTATTCCTCCCTCTTACTATCCCTGCTTCCTATTCTTTCTTTCCTCTAACTCTTCTGACTTTCTTATACATTACATATGATGTGCTTAAACACCGTTTGGTGATGTGATTGAGAAGCACCTGTATAGTATATTGACTTTGAAGTGTCAACACAGTGTAATTGTGCTACTGACTTTGGAAAAGATGGGGTCAATGCTTATAAGCAATAGCTTTCTTTTGACTCCACTTGTGCAGTAGCTTTGCTGTTTAGTTGTATATAAAAGTGTTTATTCTGTAATTTGTTCCCTGCTGCTGTTACAATAAAGATATCAATAAAAAGTTCTAAATTATAACTACCATGACAGCTGAACTTTCAATTGACAATTAAAACTCTGCAACATAGCTGTGTAACTACACAGTTCATCAAACTTCCCCAACTTATTCTAGTTATGTATGTCTCTAAATTGTACTGATCATCTGAGCTGGCCAATTAATTAGGCTATTCACATCAATTCCTATTGGTAATGTAATTAATCATCTATTCATTGTTCAATAACACCTACATACATAATAATATTATGTACTGATAGGAATGTTTGTGAAAGGGTCAAGGGCATCGTTACACGCCGACGTCACACAATTCAACTTTAAAACATCGTCGCGATCTCTATGCACTATGAGGGCGCATGCCACAAAATTGCTAGATGCGTTTTTGCTTGCGCTTCGGCGTGATAATCTCCACCTCTGCACGGCTGACGGTTTTTCATAAGTTTTTGCTGTCTTTATGAGGGCCTCTGACTGACGAGTCTCTTTTGAAGAGGCGCTATATAAATTTGAAATTACCATACCATACAATGCATTAGTGTTTTTCTTCTCTTTTTTCCTTTAATGGTTTCTTTATGGACGGTCTCAACATTTATGCTCGCATCACTTGCTCATAGCAGACTATTATTTTTTCAGAGCTGTGCATGACTGCTGCCTGTGCCCGGGCATTTTGCAGACAAAGCCTACATGTCTTCATTCCATATTGTTCGCTCTCTATTTGTTCCTCTGTATTTCTTTACATCTTGGAATGTTTCACCTTGCGTTTTTGTGCAATAATTCGCAAATCTGTCCTTCGTCTTACCACTGAAGAATTTTCCTCGGGACTTTAGGCTAACAACATGGTTCAAACTGGTTCATGTACTTACGTGCTTCAATAAAGTCCTCTGCATGGATTAACATGTTTTTTTAGATCCAACTTGCCCGTCTCCTTAATGAAAATCCTTTGAGCACGTAACAAATAATTAATCTTTTACGATTAGCGTTTTCAATCTTTCATAGATTTCTTCATATCCAACAATGGTGGACCTCACAATTGGCCTAGCAGCGATTTAAAATTTCAGCCTTGTCGAACTTGTTTCAATGTAAAAAGTTACAATGAGTAATTTTCAACAACATAAACACCACATATAAAGTATCAACACGGTTTGTAACCGAAAGTAACAAGTTCAACCGTTACATTTGAAATAATTCTTATATTTACGGCTTAAAACGAATTTGATATTAGCCTACTTGAAGGCTATTGCTATTAAGGATCTTTAAAGCCTATCGGTTGGAACTACGTAACGACACGGTTTGCATAAAAAAACTGTTCTTATACATAGAGAATTTGCTGTTGTGTACTTAATGAGTCGTATGAGTGAATGCACTGTGCTACTATTTTGTGTAATAGATTGTTTGGACAATAAAGGTGACTGCACGGGCGAAAATGAAATTTGTACCGATGAGAAAACGGGAGAAGGAGCAGAACGGGTTGTTCCGCGATGCAGATGCAAGGAAGGATACAGTCGACATCGGGATTACGAACCCTGTACAGGTAACTGATTGAAATCGAAAGCTTTCTAATTTTGTGTCGAATAAGAAGACAAAAGTGACAATTTCATACCTTAACCACGAAGAATAAGTTAGGGCCTCTGTAATAATTTTAGTTACGGCAATGTTTGGCTGCGTCTTTGAGAAAAAACGCACTATAAAATATTTATACACATAGCAGGTTTTGCTGATTGTTTATAAACTCTTTCTGACAGCATTTCAAACTATTTTGTCCTGTAAAAGGCCCTATATGCATTGGAAAATAAAATACAACATAAAAACAATAGCCTTTTATAAGCTTCAGCACCATCATCATCGTTGTTCTAAAGGTATAAAGGTTGTTATAAAGGTGGTGTAATATAAACGTTTGACTTGTCTAACTGGCCCGTGTTTCACATGCTCTTTTTTAGTAATGAGTTAGTTGAAGGATTACCCTCTACAAGAAGTTTTCGGTTTGACAGTTTCAGTTCGGCTTATGTTAACTTTTGGCGCCAGAGGTTTATGAGTTCGTTTGAGTTTAATTAGGAATACATCAGACTAATGATATGGCTTTGATATCTGTAACAAAGTGAATGCATTTCCAATGATTATTCAAAATATTTCAAGTGCTAGTTTACACAAGAAAGTTTTATGGCGGCCAGACACGATTTAACTACTCGGGGGCATGCTAAATATAAAGGGTGGGACCATAGTCGTACTGCGCAAGGAATGATGGAGATACCGTAAAGGGTTCAGGGACGTTTTGTCAACGGACGATTCGTCAACGGACTGTTCGTCAAGGACTGTTCGTCCAGTGGACGTTTCGTCAACGGACGATTCGTCAACGGACGATTCGTCAACGGACTGTTCGTCCAAGGGAAATAGTAAACTTTTCCAGTGGAACCAGAAGATATTATATAATTATGTCCTCGCTTGGGGGAGATTATGTAAGCCATTTTTCTTGCACATATATCACGCGCTCTCAATTTTAATTGGAAGTTGGATTGATAAAAGAAAGTCTTTGCTTAAATAGGAATTGGATTGATGAGACTAATTCTTGCTTAACTAGAAGTTGGATTGATGAAAGAAATTCTTTGCTTAACTAGAAGCTGGATTGATGACAGAAATTATGTGCTTAAATACAAGTTGTATCGATGAAACTAATTTTTTGCTTAAATAGCAAGAATTATTTTCATCAATCCGACTTCTAGTTTCGCAATGAAACTGTTTTCATCAATCCAACTTTTACTTTAAAAAACATTATTTTCATCAATCCAAGAGGAAGAGTTATTATCACCAATCCAACATCCATTGTATGTATTTTGAGCACCTGCCGTCACGCTTAATGGGCTAGCAATCCCTTTATTGGTCAACGAGAATTAATTATCGATTCCGTTTGACGAACAGTCCGTTGACGAATCGTCCGTTGACGAAACGTCCGCATACCACCGTAAAGATATAGCAGTCAACTTGTAATAAAGCATGGTCAATGTGCCATGCTATCAGTTTAGTATAGGCAATACATACAACACACCTTCAAGGCTTTTGCAGTTTGGGACTGTAATTATCTAAGATTGTTTCACATGTTTGTTACAGTATATTGCAGTATACAATTAGCGTAAAATTATAATCAAAATTCGAAACTGTTCTCTTCATTGCTAGCAGCTTAGAAACACTTGCGACTTTTAGCAACTGCAAGCTGTTTAATAGCGTAAAGTTCATCAAATTCAATCAATTTAAGCATTTCACTTTCAACACAGGTCACTTCAGCAACTCCATCCATAGATGCTGGTCTCTCTTCACTAAACCTCTCCAAGCTTCAATCAATGCTTAACTCTTCCGCCCGGGCTATTTGTGGTTTCCCGAAGTATACTCACATGTCTTCCTTCATTGGGGAAGCTATCCACTGGTTTCCTGTGCCAAAGCGCATTCAGTTCAAAATTCTCACACTTTTGTGCAACTCTCTGCTCAGGGTAGGTCCTTCATACCTTCAGGCTTTATGTACATCAGTTTCTACACTCCCTGGTCGCTCTGTTCTCCGCTCGGCCGTTAGAGGCCTCTTGGGTGTCCCTCGCATGCATGGTGCAACTGCTCAATCCAGAAGCTTTGCTTATCTCGGCCCCGTCTTGAGCTCCTCAGTAGGGTGGTCCATGGTCCCATGGTAAAACATGAAGTTCAAGCTAGAGTTCAAGACACCCCCTCAGTTTTTTACACCTGTTAATGGTACCATTCTGGCAAAATTTCAGCTTCCTACTCCCACTGGAAGACAGTGCTCACAGACCCTTCCCCTTTACCATATAGAACTAACAGTGCGAGAGGTTAAAAAATACGCATAACGTCTTGAAATCTTAAATTATGATAAGATTATTAATTTACCAATGTACACAAACACAGTAGCTATGTCACGTTAGCAATATTATTTGCTGCAAGGAAACATAAATAATCAACAACTCTCAAATGATGTCCCAAGAAGTACATGTAGGCTATGTGTCGCAGAACTTCAAATCTTCAGCACTGCATCTATAGAAGAATTCTTCGTAGTATCAGTGGGATCAGCCGTTCTGTTTGCCTCAAAAAGTTGCAGGAGGAACTGCAAGTTGTTGAGGCAACAACTTTCCTCATCATCTGGAGGAGGCTGTTCAATTCTCCAAAGAACTTGACACCGTGTTCGGCAATGCTCTAATCCATTTTTTCCACGTTCAGTGTTGATAGTCTGCGTTCTCACTCCACTCGTCTGGTGGAAGGGGAGAAATGAAACACCTACTTTAGGGACTGGAGTAGCTTTGCACTTTGTAGCAAAATCTCTGAGGCTTGCTCCCTCATGAAGTCTGTTTGCCCTGCCTCTCACAATCCGTTCACTGGACTCATTGGACATTCTGCACAATCTTCATCTTCTGCCATTTCCTTCCCGCCATATTGTTGAGGAAGGTGATGGTGGATTCATGGAAATTTTCTGTTTCAGCATTTGGCTCCAGTCTCTGCAATTTGTCATATTTCACATTTCCAAAGCAGCCTTAAAACTCTTGAATATTGTACGCTATGCTCAGGTAACTTAAAGGCACAAAAGTGAAGACCTTGGCTAAGATCGCTTCCATGATATGGTGACAGCAAGCCAATCACAGGAGCTCTCGACTAATCATATTTTCCAGAAGAACTCATGCTCCATTCATGCGACCAGTGTTCACAGAAGTACTGTCAAAGCTCATGACGTGAACTTTTTAGTCAACTTCAATGCCTCCAGCAGCCTTGGCTTCATTAAGTCCTCTTCCAAAGGCCAACTTTAGAATTCCTAGCAGGTTTTCCTTGTCACCTCCAGAAACCAGCACTGGCAGGCGGTCAAAGTCGTTGATTTAAATAATCTCAGAAAGTATTTTACCTACCCTGTAAACCACCAAGGAACAATCTGGTATAGATTCGCCTATTACCGAATCAGCATGTTCATATTTAGCGTTCTATGTATGTATGTATGTATGTATGTATGTTTGTATGTATGTATGTATATATGTATATGTGCATATGTGTATCTTTGTATGTATTTATCAATGTATGAAATGCTGCAGAATGCCGTTGAAATGCAATCAAAGATATGAAATCTGGACTTTCGTGTTGCGTTAACAGTACTTTTTGTACAAATATCAAAGAAAAGAAAATTCAACAAAATATCTGTAAATGAACAGGAAATAGATAGCAAGATCTGTAATAAGAACTGTGCATTGAGTCATAGATATAAAAAGTTAGTAAGAGAACATAACTGCATAATCCCATAAGAAAGTTACCAAGATAATCACAATTTGTAGCACATTTATTTTGCTTTTACACAACGATTACAATGGTATAAGTTTATGTCATTGAGCATCATCTTCCAGTTGAAGTAGGAAGCTGAAATTTTGCCAGAATAATACAAATGATAAGTGTAAAACATGTAGGGGGTGACCTGGCCTGTAGCTTCACTTTTATGTTTTTGGACCACCCTACTCCTCAGCCTTTCTCTTCCTGTGTTTCGGAAACGCTGAAGACCATCTTATTTGATAGAGACAGCACTGAGCTGGGTTGTGAGCGTCTCTGAAACTCTGCTCAATTACAATTACAATTACAGTTACAACACAGGCAATGAATCTCGATCGTTTTCGCTACTCATAAGCAGTAAACTGAACCTTGAGCTGGGCTGAAAAGCAGCCATTTTCTAAGTTGACGCTCACTGTTCGGTTTCCGAGAATAAAACAGCTTATTATTGAACTGGCGATTTTATCCTTTGCACGAAGTTGACATTGCTTTATAATACTGTCGTTTTGGGTAATCATTGGACTCGGACAATTTTCTGCAGGTTTCTGGTCCCTTTTCGAGCCAATAATCAGTAGTGGCAACCATTAATAGGTATCAGTCAAGTGACAAGGCGGTTTTTGTAATATATTATTGACCACTTGTTTTCAGACATACGTGCAACAGTTGTTTTCATTAGTTCAGTATTATGAATCTCAGTTGTATGAACATCATCACCACCTGTGGGTAAGCCTATATGTGCAGTGTCATGCATGTCTTCACAACCCACGGTTAGCAATGAAGTTGAGAGTGGGAGTGAGACCTCCGTATATGTCAACGTCGTCATAATGATCACTGATCCGGCAAATCCATTTGTTGTGCTCTTTTATCGCTGCCTTTTACTTTGGCGCATACAAGAAATGCATCTAAAAACGGCGCTGAAGCACATGAAGACCAATTTTTTTAGTCTTTTCTGTAGCAAGTCGGCTTTTCTTAACACCGGAAAGCAGAAAGGATCTTGGCATCGTGTACGTGTAAAGCTTTAAAACTAAAACTTAAATACGGGGAACAAATCGCGCCGGAATATAAACGAAAGTGACATATAATAATATAGATTGAGCCTATAATTATATGGATAGAAGAAGTTGAGTCAAAAGAGAGATAGCAAGAGGTGAAGTTTTGGTGAGTTCTCAGGCTGGATTAGTTATTTCATATTTGGTGTAACTTGGAAGCAGTTCATTTCAGAAAGATAGAGCAGTGTTACGGCTGTGGAGCAATTTGCAAATTTTATTGATAAAGGGCGCAGAAGTGTTAGGACGTTTGGTGAGCGATTGTGATTGGCTACAGTTCAATCAAAAGTTCCGGAAAGGCGTGATAGGACTCAACTTGGTCTTGGACATCGAGTTCCACAACGATTAAATCATGGTAACTCAAGTTTTTGCAGCGTCGCAACGTTCTTAATTCTAACATAACGAAATAATGAACAGAATCAGTTCTTCACTCATGCAACAGCAGCGCGTAGTTATATTTTGCAAGATCTACGCGTCAGTTAGAATAACTCCATTCCGACGGTCCTACGAAAGCTGGAATGCAGCCTTCGTAGCATGCATCGATAAAGCGCCATTCTCAATTCTTATATTCTCAAGAATATAAGCTTTTGCAATTCAATATGTAACAAAGTCGAATTATTTTCTTTTTTTTAATTTTAAAATGCAGTACAAGATGCAACAGAGTCAACTTATTTTCTTTTCCGTTTTCTACTATATTTGCCGTTTGTTTATTTAAAAACCGACGTTTTTCCTTTTTTATTTTGTGTTTACCGTTTCGAACAACTATGATTTGAACCATTTGCCGAGTGCGAATTATTGTTAGTGATATCAAAAATATGTGAGTTACAGTAGTCAAATCCCCTGAAAACCAAAGCAAAAGAGATCTGATTCTACGAATGATCTGTATGTGAAATTTAGCTGACTCTATAAAGCCCGATCATGCTTAAAAATGACATCGTGATTGTTCACAGAGCCAGCTGTAAGTAGTAAACCAAGAGTAGACCTTAGACCTTAGTCCTTCCACGCGCTTGCAGCGCATCGGGCGACACAGTTCCTTTCCTGTATCGTTTCTGTTGCAATAAGGCGTTTTACCCGGGAGGGCTGCAAACCCTCCGCGGAACCTTCCTCCTTTATCCGGGCTTGGGACCGGCATATTTCAATATTTTCTTCTTTACTCTACCAAGAGTAGAGGAGTTCTAAATATCGAGCGGTAAATAATGTAAACACGAACGGACCCGGTACAGAACCATCTGGAGCACCGCAATCAAAGACAGTGGACACGAAATTGTGTTGATTTATGCGAATTGATTAAATGAAAAAATGCAGGTAAAATGCGAACTCACTGAGAGCGGGACCAGATATCAAACCAGTGATTGAGTCGGTGAAGGATCTCTTAAATAGTACGATCTGTGGTATGGAAACATCATCTAGGTCTTGGAAAACGATAGTAGTGACTTTCTTTTTAATCATGGAGTTGACTATGTGATTATAAAATGTATTATATCTAAAGCTACATTGCATCCCATTTAATGGCATGCAGTGTAGCTTCAGTGGAATTGTATTTGCGGAAAGCATATTGCATTGGAAGGTACAGGATGCGAGACGAGAACTGAAAGTTAATAAAAGCACCAGAATAACGTCTACGGCTCATTTGCTGATACAACGATAAGAAAACGATATAACGATTCTCACGCTATTACTGAACATTTATAGCGCGCTTGAACAAAAAGTTGCATCTAGCACGGGAGCGCATTTCGCTACATTCCTGGTCATAGTGCAACGAGAATAGATGAATTTTTAATTTTGATTTAAATTGAGCAACAGATGTGCATTGACGAACATGCTTTAGGTCAGGAGGCACTCCGTTATACATCTTACCGTATTTCTGAAAACGCTGCTTCAATATACTGTTAGATTTAATCTTTGTAATTATGTTTATTGTAGGTATTTTATATTATAAAAAAAATATAATCGTGTATATGCATACATAATCTTATGCTATATGTATACATATTTGTGGGGCGCGGTGATGTAAACGTATTTTCGGTGCCTTGCAGCCGGAGGGTTGCGGGTCTGAATCCATCTCAAGCCGCCGCGTAAAGGGACCCTTCACTCGCAATTGCTCATGCGCTTAGGCGTGAAACTCCGATTCAGTCTCCGCGCTGTAGTCGGGAGCGATTCTGAGTAGAAATCTTGATGGGGCGCTATAACAAGTGCTCATAAATATATACATATGTGTTTTCTTTGTTTTGTTGTTAAATAACAAACTTACATTTGTGTTCATATTGAATTGAAATGCGTTCTGAAATACGATATAAATCTTGTTTTCAGATCTTAATGAGTGTGAACTTAAACAACCTGAAAATGAATGTGACGCTAGTATGGGAAAATGCTTCAATCTTGTTGGAAGCTACAACTGCACCTGTTTTGAAGGCTTCACAAATAGCGGAAACCCTACAGCATGTACAGGTCAGAGCAGATAACCATATTATGACTCTTTACGCTTTCCATGATTGGCAAATTGAAGTATATATGCTTCTACAATCAGAAATTAAAATGAACTTTTAGAGTTCTATATACTGGTGTTAGTTCATTACTAAGAGCCAAAAAATTACATGTTGTGTGATAAGCGAACTCAGAATAGTTGAAAGTTTATTAAATTATTCTGCAAGGAAATATGAATCAGAAGGTAAATCGATGTCTTGTTGCGTTGTTCTGAGACCCTTTGTTTCAAAGAAACTTTCGCGAGAAAGATCTCTTGTAAGTGTAACTGTGTTAAGATAAGTTATCTAACGACTCGGAAATATAAATGCTTACGATTTTATGAGTAACTACTGTAACAAACGTCGTTGGCGTCATGCCATGTGTCAGTCACGTTCTATACGGCAACATATACCAGTTCATCTGTATTACTCGTATATATAATACTACTTCTTATGCCTTAATACTAATTGGGATTTTAACCACAGCTCTGAGGGTTTAATCTTTGAATAATGTTCAAAAAGCTTTTTATCACCTATTATGCAGGTTGCCGCCCTGGACTAGCTTAAAATCGTCTTCATAATACGTTGAATTCTGTTTAATTTCATAAGACGTACAATAACAGTGATCAAATAATGCACAAAAACACAGAAAAAGAACAGATCACTATCTCATGTTCTAAAAATAAATCTTGTAATGTAGGCTACTTTTAAGTTTCTAGTGTAAACCTGAAAACTGAAAAATCAAACGACATACGAGGAGAAGAAGCTGCATCAGCTTATCTAGTCACTCCCGTTAGGTTATCTAGGAATCTGATCAATGAGATAGCTATAGTGACAGTTAATCGAAGTGCTGTTAGAACACTCAGATAGCATCAAACCTCGTGAAAGCAATTAGCAATATTGATCAAGCAAACATGATTTAAATGCAGACTTAAACACATTATAAGGTGACCCGTCAAAAGCGCCTCGGACAGAAGCGCCCCGACAAAGCGTCCCGACAAATGCGCCCCGACAAATGCGCCCGTTGCCTGTTGAATGAGACGAAAAATTAGACACAACGAAAGCAGCAGAGTGCACTATATTTAATACATCTATTCTAAATAAACTGGAGAGTAACTAATAAACTAGAGAGTAACTAATAAACTAGAGAGTAACTATTAAAACATACTAAGAAACGGAGCCCATGCCTCATGTAAGTACAATGGCTGGATTTCGTACCTCATTTCACTCGCTCGCCTATTCACCCCGACAGCCGCGTCCCTTTGAAGCTAACATCAGAGTACGGAACACCGATGTACGTAAAATATAAGTACAATGGCTGGATTTCGTACCTATAGTCCTTCGAAGTTGTTCATAACGAACCTCTAAATAAACACAAACAACCTCTTTCTTGCAGGTGTCGAACAAACTCAAGTAATTCTTTGATATTGATATTGGGGCGCTACTGTCGGGGCGCTTTTGTCGGGGCGCTTTTGTCACGGGCGCATTTGTCGGTGAACCCATTATAAATACGCAAATCACGATTTCTAGCATGAATGGAGTTCAATTATTGAGGGCCTTTAATTCTAACAGTAGATTGTCTCATATTAGTCCTACAGATCTCTGACCGGTAGTTATGTTTATGTCTAGTATTATAGCCATGCACACTGGTAGGGTGTCCCAGAAAAACCAAAGTTCTCAAATTTCAATGGCCAACCTCTAAAAAGTTTCTCTTAGCTATTCGGATAAAAAAATAAAAGTTACAGCAAGATTGAAGATTATTTAGATGTGGCTCAAAGCCTTTTCAAATTTCGTATACCTCCATGCAATAGCCTGTGTGGAAATTTTACCAACATATCGGTCTTCAATGCATAACTTTCAAACGGGAAGAGATATTCAAAGTTCCTTTGATGAGATTTGCCGGACATGTTTGCTCACAACATAGGTTTAGTCTCATAATGTTACTCTTGCATGACGCCATGTGACATGACGTCAAACTTTGACGTCACAGTTGACATTGCGTTGGATCAATGGTTCCTCTTAACGTGTTGTTCTTGAAAGGTTTATTTGTAGGTATCAAGTTATGGTTTTGGGAAGGAAGGATTTGCATAAAATATTCTTGAAACCCCTTAGCAGTTTCTTCTTCCAGAACATGTGACATAATGTCACTCAACTTTTGAAGTAACCGCTCCTATCTCCAAAGCCATAAGTCTTGGAAAGGAGATCTCGGTGTCTGCAGACTAGGGTTGTCGACTACAAGGAATTTGATAATAGTATTATATTTCACAGACCACGTGACCTCATTCACCGTGACGTTCCTAGTGACCGTATATATATATATATATATATATATTTATTTATATATATATATTAATATATATATATATATCCATAGCCACCCATAGGTCTTAGAAAGTTGATCTTGGTGTCAACTGTAAGATTTTTGGTCCTGAAGACACATGCCTACCACTCTGCGGTAATTACATTCCATGATCTATAATATCAAGTAACACGTTGATTGGTTTTTAACAGTTCATGACCTTGGAAAGTCGTAGACAGTTTCCTGTAACAATTTTCTGTGAATCACAACGTACAATAACAAATCTCATGTTTAGGAAAGTGCTTTAATGCCTTCACTGAAGATAAACCACAATCACAATTCTATTGCTTGCAATTCCCGAGAAACGAAGAGCAACCACGCCGGGTCGTCAAGTGACCTTGAAGCTCAGATGTAATGTAAATAGTAACTTATATAGCGCCGTTAATAGCAGTGACTGTGCGAGTACCCAGACAGAAGAAATAGGTTTTGAAGAAAGAGAGAAGTAGGAATAGATCTAGAAGGAATGGAAACGCGTAAAGAGGAGAGGAGGAAATTCCACAGGGCAGGCCCAATTGTGAGAAATGACCTAACTTACGCCAAAGTGGTCCTAGTTCGCGGGACAAAGAGATCATGGTGGTCCAAAGAGAGGAAAGGTTGGAGAGAAGCTGCAGAATGAGGAAGGCGATCGTAACCTACAATGTTGAATGTACAGTTTTTTGGCGGCCCTTAAAATCATAAAAATTATTAGACATCAAGAAAACTATTCTAGCACTTGTAGTTTCGGAGAACCAAAGGTTAAACATTGCAGGTCAGTGGACCCTGAACTACAATCATGCACTCAGCATATCATATTCATCATAACTCTGTTGAGTATACTTCTTTGGAATCCAAGACTCTGAAAACATCATATACGTCAGGAATCTATTTACATAGTGAGGCCAAAGGTTAACCATAACAGGTCGAGTGACCTTGAACTACAAAGTCATGCGATGGTCATACGATGGTCATACCAGGTTGTTTATAACTCTATTTTATTTCCTTGAGCCCAGTGTGCCTATCTTGGACTGACACTGTCTTTTTAGTCTTCACCGATAACGAAATATTATGATAATAGATGTCAAATGACCTTGAAAATGAAGGTCATCCCATTGTACTACAAAGTTATAAATAGTATATTTGACTTCTCCCCGGAAAACTCTGTCATAGACACAAAAATCACTTCTCGATTGCTTTTAGTTCCTGAGATACTCTGGGAGAAAATTTCTCAATGGTAAATTAATGTGTATGATTCAGCTATACAATGCTTTATTTAGAGTCGCTTGAGCCACGCCTAAATGTTAATCTAATTAGCTGTAACTTCATACAATATAATAACTTGTCCTATAGAAACTTTCTAGAGGTTGGCCATCAAGATATATAAACTTTTGAACAGTTTCTGTCTTTTTGGGACACCCTAATGCACAGTAGCATTCTCAGTAAAATAATCAGCAAATAAAGCTGGAAGCGTCGCGATATGACGTTGGAACATAAGAAGTCCAAGCTGGAGCTTATAAATGTCAAATATAGTCAAAAAATTATTTAATGACTTAAATAAACTCGCGCTCTTCGTAAGATAATGAACTCCACAGATCACTCTTACGGCCCTTTTTTGTAGCAATAACAGAGGTTTAAGTTTTGTACTATATCCACCTGCCCAAAAAAGACATTACAGTAATTTAAGTAAGGTCAAACAAGTGCACTTTATAACAGTTTGAGATATAAGGCTGGTAATAACCATTTTAATTTAGATATTATACCAATAACTTTGGATACCTTATTAGTAACATGCTCAATGTGCATGTGCCAAGAAAGATTTTCATTAATAATAACACCCAGAAACTTTACATTACATGTAGACATAATTCAGTGTTGTTAATCCTGATCATGGGAATAGAGGAGTCAAGTATAGGCCTACCTGTTTACTACGAGTTTTAAATAAGACATAATTGGATTTCTTCACATTCAGAGATAACAATTTACATGACCTCAAAATTCCTTTTAATGCTGACAGGATTACTGTAGTATGCCCAGATAATCATTTATCCTTTTCTTGGAAGATTACCTGCCTGAAAAAGCCTGATAAAGTCGAAAACGTTTATTTACAACAAAATGATGATGATGATGAGGATCGTAGGCAATCCTCATCAGAAGGAAACGTAGGCATAAAATGGGGGCCAAAAGAGTTTGTTGAAATTCTAAAAATGGGTGGCAAAAGAGTTTGTTGAAATTCTGGTAGTTTTAGCCATAAAACTGTAAGTTTTAATGCAGGGTTTCGTTAATTTTGTGATTGGATGCTGGAATTTGTAAAGTGTGGAAATGTAGTGGGCTATTTGGCTTGAAACGAAAATGATTCTCCATTTTTACCATTGCAACGAGGTTCATCGAAGGTAACAGTGTTTGGTAGCTACGATCATAAGTGAATTCTTTCAATGTATCATTAAGTTGCAGTCGGATCTCATTAAGAGTAAGTTTATGCGAGGAACTTTGACAGAAAAGTATGTAAATCTCGATTCATTATACTTAAGTACATATTATCACACCGCCACGAAATCGCTGAGGAAAGCGCCTTCTACTTGTTTCCGCTGCTTTGTGGACGGCAGATGGTCGGAGAAATCGGCAGGTGTGTCATCACTTAGGTTTGTTCCAGAGTGATAACGATTTTGTTGCGGTAGCACCGAATGGATGGAACTGGAAACAAAGTAATGGTCAATATATGGGTGCGTACATAATCAGGACAAAAATCACCACAATGTGCAATAGAAAATCTAGCAAGAGAATTTAAGAGCATTCGGTCAGCTGTACAAATGAAATTCATATCACCATTGATAATAACATCTCATGAAGGAAGCTCTATGTTTTCAATGTAGTCCAAAAGTTGCATAGGCCCTAGTTAAAAAGTTAATTCATTCTGAAAATTTATATAACAAACCTTAAAGTAACCTACTCAGATGCAACTTATAGAATGCATGCGCATCGTTCAGAGGTAAGAAGCGCAACTCAAGTAGGAACCCATTCCTAGTGGAGGGTCCACGACCGAAAAGTCCGTGTTCTGGTTAATGGAGGAGCGGGGTTGCGGGACTAAAAGCTCCCCTAGCTGAAGAGCGAGGACTTCTGCGGGCCACTGAGTCAGAAACAGGACGACAGAGCTCGCATAGGTAGCCTAAGATCGGGCACAACCAAGAAGGCATCGCCAGAAAAGCGCTGCAATTCTATTAGTGAAAACAGTATGAACATTGAACAAGGGTCATAGTAGCAGCACGAGAAAGGAAACGAGCCTCAACACGGAGTTGACGAAGCTGGTTGTGCACCTTCGAGTGACCAGATTAATATGTTGCTAAAAGCTAAGTTGGCGGTCTAAGATAACGCCTAGGTCACGAATAGCTATAGTAGGTAAGAAAGAAATGTAAGGTAAAATCTCAGTTAATAAGCGTAAGTCAAGACGGGCCAGCTGCCTACGGTTGCATAGCAAGATAAACTGAGTCTTAGAGGAGTTCAAGAACAAGCGGCTGCATGGAGGCAATCCATTAATTTAGCGCATCCATGGTATTATATATCAGTCGAACAGTGCCACTGCATGTGCAGCATAACAATGAGCATTGCCTGTACATCGTCAGCATAAAGTTGATTTGAGAATCAACAAAAGTGTATTCAGAGTTATTGGACTGTCAGCTGTCGACGGGAATCCGTTGGTTGGTTCCACGTGTGTGCGTGGGCCTGCCATTGATGACTCTTTCACTCTTCAGCTGACTGTGCATTGTTTTGCTAACTAATGTATTCGTTCGTAATGACATGTGCCATCATATAGGCTAGCGCAAGAGTGCCTCTGAGTGGATATATATAAGGGCGCTATATAAATGTTCAATTACATTACATTTATTAATATTAATGGGAAATTGCTGATTCTATCGATCGAAATACATAGACATCTACTATTGTCATCACCACTTATTACACGAATAAACTTGGAAAAGCATTTAAGCCATAGGAAACCAACGTCCCCAAACGGGCGCCCGCTGTTACAGTAGATACCGAAATCTAAGTTTTCATACAACAAAGAATTACCAAAACCAGCGAATTCTCGATGCACCATGTTTAGGAGATGTAGGCAATTGGGTGTCAGGCAATGTTCTTGTTTCTTGTATGAGACTTGGTATGCTGCTGTTTTGAAAACTCTTCCATAGTTATCCTCTAATTTTTTTTGCATTCTGCATATTTGATTATGACGTCAGCGAGGTAGTACGATCGGAATCGGTAATCACAAAACACGTCAGGATGGGAGGGACGCCTTTAACAGCCCCCTCTGTCTGATGCTTGCCATTGCTGGGAAATGGGCATGGCGTAGATGCTGCGGCGCTTCAATAAAACGAGGGGCAGAAACCAGTGATGGGAACCTGTGTACTGCTGCCCGGGCCATGTTCTGAACCTGCTCCTCCCTCCTGCAAGGACACTCCCCTATTCCTGCGTCCCAGACCGCATGATCGGATCGTCCCACGGGCGGACAACTTAATGAGGAAAGCATTTTTTTAGCAAGAATGCTTAATAATGTTTAATTTCATGTAATTTCTGTGCGGTTATGCAGTTGCATAAAATAAAGAATATTCTTACTTATAAATGTCAGATTAAAGCTACAATTTTGACATAAGGACATCATTGACATTAGTGCTCAGTTTCCGTTACCTTTACGTTTCCTAAATATCGGCAGATACCAAAAGTTTCAGCAAATTCATATAACGTTTTCTTCGCCTTTACCAGTTCATTGACGTTATTTTTACAAATCGACCAAACTTCTAGTCAAATCCGTACTATTTCCTGTACAATATTTATTTGAAGAAATCACAAGACCTCCAACCTAACTATCGGCGTGACCATGATGTTGAGCTATAATCACTCGGTCTCTTGCCTGTGTATAGAATTTTATATCAAATATTTATAGCGGGGAGATGTTTGAATTGTAACGCGCTGCCACGAAGATCAGAAGGACGCCGGTTCGATACTCGCTAGCTCAAAGAAGTTGACTCAGTCTTCCACTCCATAGGGGCGACTGTAAATGAGCAGCAGGACAGATGGCCAATTTGCAGGCAGCCATACGGTTAAATTTGACTCCTGTCAAATTTGTTCTCATCTCTTGCTACTATACCATGTAATATTACTAAGCACTTGTCAGTTTAAATTAGTAAACGGATATTATTTTTATTTATTTTTTGCTTTTTTTTATTAATGACGAACTGCGCGCAATGACTCTTACATTTTCTTTCGTATAGTAACTTGAGTTTGTTCTGAGTGACGATGTATAACTTACTTTTAGATGTCAACGAGTGTGAATATGGTGACAATGAATGTGACCCTAATATCGGACAATGCTTCAACCATGTTGGAGGCTACAACTGCACCTGCGTTGAAGGCTATACGAATAACGGGAGCTCTAGAGCATGCGAAGGTAAGAGATATAACTATAATTATTATGACTCTTTACGCTTTCCATGATGTGTAAATTGAAGTTAGTATGATCCTATCATAATCCTATCATAAAAACATAAAAATGAACTGTTAGAGTTCCAGGCTGGTGGTAGTTCATTAAGAACCACAAACTATTTGTGTGATGAGCAAATACTGAAATTTTGAAACTCACGATAGTTAAAAGTTACACAATTTTGTTTGGAAATGTACAACAGACGTATATTGTACAAGATTTCATTTTGTTCGATTACGGAGTCATTTCTGTCTATCACGTGCCAGTTTTCGGCAGAGAGCGCGAGGGACGTTCTGACGGTGAATTTTGAGTACTTTTCTCTCGAATTTGGATCCATTTTTCGGCCTAGAGTAAACACGAATAGAAGTTACAGTTTACCATAGATAAATGGACTGTGATGACCTTAGTTGATGATCCTAGAGTAGACATTAAACACGAATAGAAAGTAGTTTACAATGGATAAATGGAGCGTGACGACCCTAGTTGGTGACCATAGAGTATACACGAATAAAAGATATAGCCCTAAACAGTTGTACTCAATATGGCGAGTTTAGTTACGATCGACTACTAGCCCCGTCTATATGCAAGAAGATAATGACTGATCTCTCTGCTAGAGATGCGCTTGAGCTGGAACGAGAAGATGATCGATTGTCGCGGTTGTCACGGGTGGCTAATCACGGCTGGTCGAAAAACGATCTGGAGTGCACGGGTTACCAGACGACGCCTCGCGGATACTGATCACAAAGTGGCCTCGGCGAGTTATGGCGTCGAGTAGGCCAGCTTGCAAAGGGACGGACGTCACCTCCACCATCGAGTACGCTGGCGGCCGATAGTCTAAACCTTCACAACGCTTATAAGTCAAGAGATAGCAGCTACGCTCAACCTGCATATCGCCAGACAATGCCATCCAACCGACGTATCTGCACCAAGTAGAGGATGTTCCACCTGCGTGATCCCTTGCACCAACTTCCAGCCTGGTACTTATGGCTCACTGCGCCCATTTACTCTGGAATCATCGCTCACCTGGTCAACCTTTCGCTCGGTACCTACCATGTTTCCTCTCAGTAGCAAACCGTGGTTATCCATCTTTTTGACCAAGGTGCCCTCACCATCTGCCCCGACCGATTACCTCCAAATTTCTGTCACCCCAGCTCTATCAAGTTTGGTGACGAGGGAACTAGTTCATCGATACTTGTACCCGGCGTTGACAGTTCAGCAAGTGGCTCGGCTCCTTGAGGGTCAGTTCGCTTTCCGTCCATATGGCTCTACAAGTAAGCTACGGTTCTACCGGACCTTCGACCGATAGCAACTCCGCCACTGCAGATCCGTGCCTTAGTGACAGGCAGTGCCAATCCCAAGCCTGGACAAAGGAGGAGGGCGACGCTAATGATCTTTGCTATCACACAGTGCCGTTAAACTGAAAGTAAGTAACCGTGATCGCCTATGAGAGACTCAAACATTAAGCTCGAGCTATTACATTAGCAAGAGCAACAATGATCGAGTTTTGCATTATAGCTGTGTCCGAGGATTACAAGGCAAAATTAAATAAACAAAGTGATAAAATCTTACCAGTCAATGTATTATTAGTAATGCATATCAACGACAATCTGAATTTAACTTCCATCCGTACAAAATGGCGAGCAATTAAAGTGTAAGGTTTAGAAGATATCGAAGCTGGCTGGATAAAGTATATCCTGCCATCTAGTGAATAGTTTAGAGCGCTACCTCAGTTTGTGTTGGCTTTATGAAGAAATAAATTTGGCATAATAATAATAATTTAAAAAAAAACACACCTGCAAATGTGGTGTCATAGTGGAATCCAACGGCCATCATGGATTCTCCTGCGTCAAAGGAGCAGGAAGACAACATCGACATGGCATGCTCAATGACGTTATTTGGCGGGCTTTCACCAGAGCCAAAAATGCCTGCTATCAAAGAGCCCAATGGCCTCTCCAGATCTGACGGCAAAAGGCCTGACGGAGTCACCATCATACCTTGGCATAGTGGTCGTTGCATGGCGTGGGATGTGACGGTACCAGACACTTTCGCTGCATCCTACGAACATCTAACATCGCAAAACGCAGGTGCAGCAGCGGAAAAGGCAGCCTGCAATAAGGAAACCAAGTATGCTGCTATCACACAATCACATCATTTCGTTCCTGTAGCAGTCGAAACTGCAGGAAGCTGGCACACAGAATCACTGCAGTTTGTCTCGAGAACTTGGAGGCAAGATCTCAGCAGCGACAGGCGACCAGCGTGAAACCAGTCATCTACTACAACGCCTATCAGTGGCCCTACAAATTGGAAACTCTCTATCTGTTTTAGGCACCACAGATTGCAACAACACTGTAGCCAAGGAGAATGACAGCTTATAACAATATTGAAAACAGTTACTTTTAATCAGTCTGTACATAAGTTTGTGTTGGCTTTATGAAGAAATAAATTTGGCATAAAAATAATAATAATAATAATAATAATAATAATAATAATAATAATAATAATAATAATAATAATAATAATAATAATAATAATAATAATAATAATAATAACAATAATAACAATAACCAGAATAATAATAATAATAATAATAATAATAATAATAATAATAATAATAAAACGATGGGCCTATGGACCGGGATGGCCAGGCCTTCATCATGGAACTCGGCCGACGATTGATAGGAACAACGGAAGATCTTCAAGAAACTTTCTACCTGTTCCAAAAGATTTCAGTCACAATCCAGGGGCGGGATTCATGAGATATGACTAACTCCTATTCATGGCTTAAATCTGGCTTACGCGGGAGTAGCGGGTTAATTCGCTATTCATGAGACAGGCGCAACGCTCTACTCTGCGAATAAGGCTATTCCGACTCTGAGGTAGGAGTAAGTCCTCTAAGCGCACTTTACGCCCAGAGTAACTAATCGGCCTTCTACGCCTGTTTATGAATACCGACTACGAATAAGTTTTATTCAGAGAATAGTTATTCCCAGAGTAGGCGTTACACCCGGAGTAGCTTACTCCTGCCCCATGAATCCCGCCCCAGAGGTTCAACGCTATCGCGTGCCCGGCTTCGATGAGGCACTAGAACCTTTATTTTAAGAACCATGATTTTAAGAACTCTGATTTTTATAATAATAATAATAATAATAATAATAATAATAATAATAATAATAATAATAATAATAATAATAATAATAAAATAATAATAATAATAATAATAATAATAATAATAATAATAATAATAATAATAATAATAATAATAATAATAATAATAATAGAGGCACATTTCAGGATGGCTGTGTAAACTGGGACGAGGCCTGATTTCTCGGAGAACGTTTTTTACTCCTAACCTAATTTTTTGTTCCTGAGGGATTATATCTACCTCGGGTAAAAAATAATAATAATAATAATAACAATAACAGCTGCTGGCCCTCCCCGTCGCCAATTGCGGGCTGAAGCTGGACGACGAGGCAATCAGAGTGGCGGTTGGCCTTCGGTTGGGGACTCCCCTATGCGAACCACACAGATGCCCATGCGGCGCTCTGGTGGCCTCTGATGGCCTGCATGGGCTCTCGTGCACTTTGGGCCCGGGAAGACTTCCTAGACACGCATCTTTGAATGACCTGGTCTATCGAGCGCTGGTCCGTGCAGGCTTCCCCTCAGCGAAGGAACCCCCGGGTTTAACGAGAACGGACGGGAGAAGACCTGATGGCCTCACCCTGGTCCCGTGGCGGGTGGGCCGATGCCTAGTCTGGGACGCTACGGTGACTGACACCTTAGCCGCATCTTACTTACCAGACACCTCCCAGACAGTCGGAGCGGCGGCCGAAAGAGCAGCGTCTCGCAAACACGAGAAATACCTTCCGCTCTCTTCCACGCACGTGTTCATCCCTCTGGCTTTCGAGACTATGGGTCCGATAAACGATGAAGGTCGAGACTTTCTATCCGAACTGGGACGAAAAACAAGCATGATCATGGGGGACCAACGAGAAACTTCCTTCCTCTTTCTGCGAATATCATTAACGATACAACGCTTCAACTCCATCGCATTTCGGGGCACCTTCGCCAGCCAGGACAACGACGAGTAGGGTCATCTCCAGACAATTAAAAATAAAAAATAATAATAATAATAATAATAATAATAATAATAATAATAATACATAATAATAATAATAATTATGGAGTGGTGTCCTCGCCCCGAGTGGTCGATGGTTTTTGCCGTGAGTATATTTGCTGATTTTAAACTGTTCTACCCAACGTTCGCACTTAATTCGCAGTTCTTTCGCAGGGTCCTCTATGCTTCCCACCTGTACACTAGTAGGTTTGGTCTGTTTGACATTCTTTGCGGCTATTTTGGCCATTTTTG